>JABJUM010000018.1:600000-1155000 GCA_016169955.1 Phytophthora vignae f. sp. vignae
TGATTTTCACTGGGATTTTACAAAATGATTGTGATAGCGTGAAACTACTGACTCAGTGCTTTGGCAAATAGTAATAATACAGAAGTGCTTCTATACACAGTCAGATTAATACAGTGCGCGCCAAAACGATAGGAGCACCTCGATAAGTTGTCATAACTCGGTCAATATTGATTATTTATAATAAACAAACGATAAACAAACTAAAAAAATAATAAACAACATCCTGTAGGTACAAATGGTGATTGTTCTGATCGTTATTTTATCTAAATTAAAGAAATGAGACAATCAATTAGAATTATTTTACAAGTACTTAATAAAATACCTAATGGTCCTATAAAATTAGATGATAAAAATAAGAAATAATTAAACTAAGCTGGATTTTTTTTCAAAATTATTTACATTTTTTGCTATTAAAAATATTTTAGTTTAGATTTTTTAGTATTATTATAAGTGTTTTAAGTTCCGAGTAGTATTTGTTATGCGCCATTGGTCTTCCTTCTATTATCCACGTATTTTATCACTCCAATAGAAGTCGATTACCCTCTATTTATACTCCAGTTTATCCGTTTTGAAAAAAATAAAGCAACTGCACCAATTAAAGCAATTTCAAAATTTACCTTTAATAAATTATACATTTCATCAATTATGTATTAATATTTCATAATTTCAACATTATCATTAAAAAACTTTAAAAAATTGCATACCAACCTCAAGTCATATCGCTTTGTACTGGCTTTCCCTTAATATCGAATTTTGTATTGGGATGGGGGTGGTCCTAATTTGTGTCGACTTGGCAGAAACAGTTTTTTGTATGTGAGCTATTGCATAGAGTGCAAAAAAGCGAGCGTTAGCGCGTACCTGATCTTTGCCAGCGTGTTTTGAAACTAGCCTCGAAACCGCACTTTAAAATAATCAATACTGACCGAGTTATGACAACTTTTCGAGATGGTCCTATCGTTTTGGCGCGCATAGTATATTATATTATTCCAATGCACTCTCTTGTTGCGTAAGGTACCAGTCGATAGGCACCACGACGAGGGCTGTAACCCACTTAAGTATGCGCTGAAAGCCCCCCCCCCCCTTCACAACCGAGCAGAGGGCCGCGGTAAGAGACTTACGAGCACAGAGTAACGTTGGGATTCGATATCCTTAAGGAAGCGTATGCATTTTCTTTCTGCGTTGTGGGAATTCGTCACTTTATGAGTCGCCAATATACTACTACCAGTCACCACAACGCAATACTTGTAATTGCATTACTGTAAGGCGCTGATTCGTAGATATTTTTATTCAAGTTGTTCGCCAAGCTAATCACGAAGCTAACGATCCGGGCTCAGCAACATCAAAGAATCACTGACAGTCTCAAATAATTAACTGGCGTCGTATTTTAAAGTTTGCGCAACATAAAATAAATGCGCCTGAACTAGCAGTATTTGCTGCTATGAGCACTGTCCTCATTGCTACTCTGTCACCTTTATACTCGGCTTTACATAACCCTTTTTTTAACCCCTCCAAACAGGGAAAATGCATTCTTATACTGCATATGCAGTTTAACACTAGACTTGACATTTGTATACAAGGAGCTAGGCGATGGCGAGGGGGATTATCCTGAGATGAGAGTTTGGTGAGTGAGCGGTGCTAAAACTGCCTCATCGTGCATTCTTATTTTCAAGATGAATCTGAGACCGGGGTGCCAACAAACACCTTTTGGGGTCAAAACAAAACGAAATAGGGCGCCAGCAAAACCAAGCGGGTGTCAGCAAAATAAAACTGCCGCTTTGACCAATACTCTGGTCGTTAGGGTAGTAACAAATCGGGCGTCAGCAAAATGAATTTGCTTTTGGTGCTCAACCGGGGGAAGTTTCGAGTGCATAATCGAGCCAATGGTTTGCCCCGCTCTGTCGATTTATCCTGCACCCCACAGCCTCTCCAAGGCCGGTTCTACTTGGCGCTTTTTCTTAATTCCAAAGCCGGTGTACTCGTCAGTCAGTCACTTACCCCAGATACTCGGTGCAGATATACTTGACAATGTCGACTTATCTTGCACCAGACAGCTTAACTAGCTCGGCATTGACGATTTACCCCGCATACTCAACATCCATAGGCATTGCGGCTTTCCTCAACTGTGTCGGTATAACGAGCATTCCAAGGTAGGCCTGTGTCGACTTATCTCGCATACGCTATGCAGATGTACTCGACAGTGACGACTTAGCTTGAATATGCAGGTTTCGTTGGTGGACGGCTTTCACCCGACAGCTGGACTCTTGGACACCTTACCCACACGAAGCCTCACCACCACTGATTTATTTCAGAATACCTCTCCAAAGCCAATGCCACGCCCCGCGTGGCAGCAGCTAGCGGAGCATGCAACTGAGGACGACTTCGTGAGACATCGTGCAACCTATTTCTGCTGCTGTTGGGGGAGGGGGGGGGGGTACGCAACGCGGCAAATAGACTGTAGGCTATGTGTAGCGGACCACGGTATGACCGAGCCACGGCTAGAACGCATTTTATTTTAGCCCATCATGGGAGGCAACGCATGTAGGTGGGCAGTGCGGTGTCCAATGGAAGTACTGGGAGTGTGAGATGAAGCCAGCGTGGAGAGTGTACGCTAACGACAAAGCGCACCTCCGCGGCGATGAAGTATGTAGCGGAAAACATCGAGTTCCAATAACGACGGAGGTGAAAGCGTTTATCACGCGAATGGATTCGTGCGGTGTGAGACCCCGCCATATCTGGAGTAATCTTCGGCGAGCGACTGATGTTGGTGCACTGCCTTTTGGGTTACCGTCGGGGGAACAAGTATCTGACTGTTTGAAGCAGCTATGGAAAAAGAACCTTACGCGAAACACGAGGACAACTGTGAAGAACCTAACGAAAGAGTTCCCGTACTATGCTGGTATTGACAGCGGCAAGGCTTTTCTTTAGGGGCCTGCAGATAATAATGATGATGATGATGGCCATCCTCATGTTGGGACTGAAAGCGATGAAAACCCGTTTGTCCTGGGTGTGACAACGCTGAGGTTGCTCACTAAAGCGAGCCAACTTCGAAGTGATGAACATTCCGGCTATTCCACACCGACGCCACTTTTAAACTGAGAGACCTGGGGTATCCTGTTATTACGTGTGGTTTTACCGATCGGTCCAGGGTCTACCATCTAGAAGCTATACTCGTTGTGAGTGTTTGAACACATCGTGAATACGAATTCGCGTTTGGGTGTGTCGCTCAGCTGTACCAGAAGCTGTTTCAGACTCCTCTTCGCGTCGACGCTGTTTTGGGTGATGCCGAAGATGCCCAGTTCAATGTGCTTCGGAGTGTTGGCGTATTCAGTTAGGCCAAGTACCTCAAGTGTTTTTTTTTCACGTCCTTTACAATGTTCACAAGAGAACTCGGCATCTCGATACCGCGCCTGGTGTCGCTGTTTTTAAGGGAATCATGGATATGCACTACACCACCAGCTATACTGAGTATTGCGATGTAAAGGAAGGGGCCATTTCTGGCTGGAGAGTACACCCTTGTTTGCAATCCTTCGCGGACTACTTTGAAGAGCAATGGACAGAGAACCGTTACCAGAGATGGCAGGCGTTTCACTCCCCGTCAAGTTATACCACCACAAATAACCATGTGAGGTTTTCAACGCCAGTCTGAAGCGTCTTCTTCATCGCAAGACTAACGAGATTTGCGCATTTTTGGGAAATATGATCAAACTGGCGGAGCATGTAGGCTGCAACGTACCTTCACCTCCTGTCCGCATTGCGGATCCTAATGTGGATCTCAAGAATACAGCGAAATCGATGGAAAACCCTAAAGTGGTGGCTGTAGCTCTTACTCCTGATGCATCATAAGTGCGAGTACTACATATTCTGGAGGTGAGATTTGACGTTGCAGTCATGGAGACAATGCGTCGGCTCGCGAATTGATTGCTGTAGCAGCCAATGAAGAAGCTGCTCTTGATTCCATTTTATTGGCAAAAGCTGAGAAAGCTAAAGCAGCACGATTGTACAGGGACACCGTGAAGTTGTCTCCGCGCCGCGCTCACCGGGTCAATATGCCTACAAACGGCTGGCTGGTTGATGTCGAGGAGAATAGTTGTGGCTTTTCGATCCATTTGAAATTTGGGGTTTGCGCACATGTTGTCGTAGCGCGACCTGTCCTTGGCCTCGGCAATGGAGTCGGAGATAAGCTTGTGTGCAGACGTGCGCGGAAGGCGGTCGATTCAACAGGCGCGGTTGATTCTTCAAATTGGTCAATCTACTTACAAGTTCTGGACCGGGTGCAATACTGGGATCGTGTGTACATAGTACTGGGGACACGATCCAGGGTCGGATAGCATTTTCTGGAAACTGCGTAGCTCCGGAAAGGCTGGATGTATCGTGGAGCCAGTCACAAAGCACTACTGGATCATTTGGAGCTCAAGGTTTCATGAGCATGCAGCCGTATACAATGTGGTTTGATGCCCAGCTGGTTATGGCTAGAGATAGTGCGGACGGTATTGCTAGCGGTCAGGGGTTTGCGAGTTTTGGAGCTCAGATTATTCCGAACAGTGACGCGTGTATGAATAGCTACGGGGTCTGGAGACCGTCTCATACTACGTGGAGTTATGATGCGCTACCTAGCTACCAGCGTATGGTTACCGAAGAAGCTCGCATCGCGTATCAAGATACCTGAAGCGTGCCATCCACCCAACCCGACACACACAGCACTAATGACCCGCAGCTACTTCTCAGACATTGCTAGCGTCTGACCAACTGCATACTCAAGCAATCCTTTTGCTTAACCCACGGGAGTTTCCAATGCAGCAGTGGGTACCAGTCATCATGGAGCCTACCCGTACGTTGGGGTTGCAAATCAACCAAACACAACACCGCTCACGGATGCACCCGCAATAAGTCCTGAAGTAATATCCGGACTGTCTTCCCCTCGGCGCGGTGGTCGACCGTCGCTAGCAATTTGCGTGCTCCAAAAGGACAACTAAGAGCCGTAACCCACCTTGATTGTTTGCACAAATTACATATTTCTTCGTAGATTGATTGCCGTCCAATGTATCTCTCATGGTATGACCACTAATCACCATATAGCTGCGCAAGTCGTACATATCCACTTCATATGAACGCTGAGAAGGTGCCGCACATCACCGGCACGTGCTGGCTCAAACGTGGCCGCGACACGGTGAGCCAGATTCGATACGTGGTTTCGGCGGCCATTACCTCACCAATGTGCCGGTCATCAGTCCGGGCTACTGCTGTAACGACTGCGAGAATAACTATTACTACAAGGTGATCACCTACAGCAATATCACACTTCCACGACAACGAGCGACACCCATTCCAGCCCTGGTAAATGGCGTAGCACTCCTTCGTCGTACCTGCTAAATTGCTACCAATGTAACTTTCGACATAGTCGATACCGCTTCCGGGGCCGCACATGGAATTGACGGATACTGGGCAGATGTAAGCTCGACACCCCGGCAGTTCTTGGCACTGAGCGCCCCCCCCCCCCCCCCCAGTGTAATTATCGTCATACATGCCATCATCAATCGCCACTATCGAGGAAACCTACACAGCCTATGCAAGATAAGTCGTCACTGTCGAATAAACCGGCATAGCGTATGCATGATAAGTCATCACTGTCGACTAAAGCTCCATATTGCATGCAGGATAACTCGTCACGGTTGAGCAACTTGATGCAGGGCACTTCAAATTAACCAGAAACCAGTTGCGTAACCGGTTACAACTTAACCGTTCCTTCTCCACGTTCCATTCTGAACCACATCAGATCCAACAGAGCCATGGAGAACGAGACCGCTGAGGAGAAGAAGCGGAAGGTGCAGACCAAGGAGGAGGAAAAGGTTGAGGCGCTCAAAAAATGGCAACAGAACCGAAAGGAATGGGAAACCGCTTCAAAGGCGGCGGCCACCATGGGCATAAAGAGAACTACGCTTACAGGCTGGAGAGACGAGCTCTCTGATTAGGAACTCTCGTTCATTCTGAGAGCCTCGCTTACCTGGGGGCGGGAAAAGGAAGAAAGGTGGCGGACCGGATCGACAAATCCAGCCGTACGAATCGCGCGTCCTCGACTTTTTCAAGAATTGTTTGCGCGACGGCGGCTCGGTGACGCCTGCGGAGCCCCAGCGCTATTGTGAGCAAATACCCGAATTCACTGTCCGGAATGACAACACGAAACAAAGTTGGAGTTCACGGTTTATCAAACACTACCGCCGCGATACTATCCAAGAGCTACAACAAGAGGAGGCGTGAGGGAAACGCCCCGGAGCCGAGGTGCCCGAGGGTACCAGCGCGCCGTCGTAGCAGCGCAACCAGGTAAGTGGCACACCCAAGGCCACGGCGCCAATCAGTGCATCGCCCGAGTTGGTGGCGCAGAAAGGCGGCACACCTACTCCAGCTGAGTCAAGCTTCGTCCCGCCCCCGACAACCACCGCGCCGCTCCGGGGCGTGGCAACGGTCACCAAGCTACGCCCAGGTCCGCCGAACCGTGCCTTCTTCCGCCCACGATCGCCGTCGCGTCGAGCTGTAGCGAACATATGGACGCCGGCCACAAGACCGGTGAGCCAGCGGCAGCTATGTCGCGCACAAGCACGCTTATATCCGCCGGACCCATTTCCGACACGCCACAAGACGAAAAGGACAAAAACCGGTCGTTGACGTTTGTCAATACTAGCCGGAGCGCATTTGGAGACGTCGGCAGCGGTGCCGCGGGGCGCGCGGAGCAGGACCCCCACCCCCGCCGAGCATGGAAACAGCGCGCCAAAGTCAAGGGAAAAGGCGGCGATGAGCGACAATGCATGCGGCAGGGATCGGATGGTAGAAGACACTCCGCGATATCATTGCTGGGCTGGGTAAGGCTTTTATCCTTTTACCTATTAACTGTAATGGTGTATATTGGTGTAGCATGATGGTCGACATCGAGAAGGCTCAAGTTCGCGACTATGATCCGACGTATTCCTCCTACTCAGACACCGTCAAGAAATTGGCCAAAAAGGTCGATTCCGGGCTGCCACCTCCGAAGAAACCAAGAAACCGCATAACACCTTACGCTTCCGAGATTGGGTGCCAAGTCGACTGCTACAACTGCGGCATGTTTGGTTTGATAGCGTGCGAGCTATTCTGTGGGACTACGCTGTCTACCACGCTCGATATGAATCCGATTCCATTTCTCAGATGTATCTGCAAAAACGTTCAATGTATTTAGCCGAGTAGTTTCTGAAGTTCTATACCACATTAACAACACCCAGCAACAATAACCACATCGCCAATGAGTTGTATCTACCATTGCGCACACGACTTGATCACTTCAGCAACCGTTGGAGCCGTCCTCGTGACGCTACATACGACCGAGAGCTCCACCTTCACCTACACCGCCACCTGCACAAATATGTTCAAATTTACCGTTGTTGTTAGAAATGCACCACCCAACTAATCCACCCCCATCACCCTCCATCATGTTCGAGCCAACCCACCCACCGAAGCAGGCCTCTGGTTGAACATTCATCGCCAATTTACGTCCAGGCGATCACCTACAGCCCAAAGTCGCCAACACAACCACACCAACCATAACAATTAAAGGGCCGACAACACGCCGTTGCTGCTGCAGCATCTTCTTCGCACTACGCGCACGCACACAGCACACCTACGGAGGCCTCCCCGATCACTCCAGTCCGTGCAGCAGCCCACGTGATACATGCAGCGTGCTGTCGGCTGACCTGGGCCCTGCAAGCATCAACCATTATTGTTAGAATAATAGAGAATTTAGGTGACCATCTCCCGCAGCCAACGTTAGCACCTGTCCTGGGCGCGCAGCTAGCTGCAGGACACCGCCTAGGCTAGGCGGTCTCCTGCAGAAGCTCTCCATCCTAGCAATGGTCTAGGTCTAGGCCCGGGCAACACGTGAATGGTAAATTCAGTTGCGCAAAGATAGATTAGTTGCTAGATGAGGGGACACGTCGAGAACCAGAATACAGTCCATATATCGAGTAACGCATGATGTAAAATGCTCAAAATGTTTTGCTGGCGCCCCATCTCTATTTTGTTGGCGCACTTTACACGATGACTCTTTATGCTGCATACAACAGCATTTTCACGAGAGGAACGAGGCAGCCCTCGAATAGAACATGAACACATCCCGCATGGGTGCAACACGGTTAATCTAAAAATGGGAAAAGGAAACTTCCCATACAAAGCTGCATATACAAAGGTGGGGGGGAGGGGGGGGGGCTCTACAACGTAACACAATCATTTGATTCTCATCTACTTGTATTTTGCACCATACAAAATCTGAGTGAGGTAGATATCCAAATATTTCACTGGTAAGCATACATCTTGAAAAGAAAAACGGCTGTAAAACGGACTGCCAAGATGGTGCTTGGGATGTGATCGAGCGCAGAGAAGGTAGGCAGGATGCAAAACGAGATGAGCACGGGAGTAGACAGGTATATACATAAAAAGCGAATTGTACACACGATCACGCTTATGCAAACGATTGGTGATGCAAACAGAATTATCCTGCATCTATTCAGCATAACGACACGACAACATGCAGCTTAACTCCTACTGGCTTGTCCGGCGTCGCTTGCGCGATGCTGGTGTAGCAGGCGTTCCCGGTGAGAGTCTTCGTCGGCCTTGACACGGATCCGAATCACTTTACCATTCTCCATGGGGACCAGCATGCCGTTCATCCATACTTTATGCCAGATATCCCAGCACATAATTGTTACATGTCGGACTTTGCGGCGCGCTCGCATACACAGGTAAATCAGGCCTGTGCTGTTGCAGTCCCTCCAAAATTGATAGTCATGGAAGCGCGCTGGGAGCCGGGGAGAAGGATGGAGCAGACCTTGCAGGTCCGGCGACGTTTTGCCTGAGAGCCTTGATTTCTCCACTCATCACTTTGACGCGTAGTATGCTTGGTAGATGCCTGGGTGCTGCTGGTCGATAGGGGAGTATAGGCCGGCTGGGTGGCTTGGCGCCGCGTTCCGAAAGTATTCCCTTCATATATGTCCGATGCTTGCAGCTGACATATCTGCAAGTGCAGCAACTTCATGTACTTGACGTGAGTAAGCGGCCGTGACTCCTTGTTCTTGTGAAACGCCTTATGCACAATGTACCCATTCGCGACAGCAAGGTCTATCAATCCCAGCACCAACGATTTGTAGTACTTCTGAAATCGTAGAGCGCGTTGTAGAGAATATCGTTGCAGTTGCAATTGGTGATGGACGTCCACGCCACCCATGAAGGCGTGGTAGTCCTTGATCACCCTCGGGCACGGGACCTCGACTTTCTCGGTCCGATCTTGCCTCACGCCGCGATCAATCTCGACGCTGCCACCTGTACATAGAAGTATACGGGCCGCGAATCCCATCGGCTTATTGTCGTCATGTTCAGCGCCAGACGAGACCTGGCCACCTTGAAAGATCCTCGAGCAATAGAGTCAGGCCTGCTCTTCTTCTTCTTCTTCTTCTTCTTCTTCTTCTTCTTCTTCTTCTTCTTCTTCTTCTTCTTCTTCTTTTCAATCATTTGTTTGCAGTACCCAAGTCGATTTGTCATGATTCTCCCGACGCAATAAAAACCCATCAGCAGTAGCTGGATTGCGAGCGCTACTGAATTATAGAAGCGGCCAACCACCACGAGCCGCATTCCTTTCTTCCTCGCATCCCGACCAAACACTCCCAGCAAGTTCTGCATGACGGCAGCGGTACCGCACTTCATATCCGGCTTATGTGCATCACTTGCGTGCTGCTTTTTGCCACAATAGACCTGAAACCTGTCGATGTACAGCATAAGTAAAACAGATGTAGTCAGACTAAACCGCATAATACAGTATAGTGAGTTGAATCAACCAAAAAAAGCTTACCGAATGCAGTACACTGTAACAGCACTGCAGAGCATGAAGGGCTTCGTGCCCCACTTGTGAGGCTTACCCTTCATGTAGACGCGCATCTTGTTGAAACTTGAGCGACTTGGTAGCGCAGCCGCATCCAAGGCAAGGTCGGAAGGCGCAATATACCCACACCCAAAGGTCGTTTGAAGCACTTCAACAAATTTACGGATCTTCCATGCGCGATCCGTGTGAGCGCGTGGATCTTTGTTGGAATTAAAGTGGAGGTTTCGAGAAATCTGCATGCAACAATCACGAGAGAGAAGAGAGCCAAAGCACCCGCGCGAAATGGCACCTTTGTCAGCGGTTTTCCAATAGATGGAAAGCTTTTCGCGAATCGTCCTTACCACCAACAAACCTATGAACTGGCACAACTCATGAGGTAAAATAGGCTTCATTCCTTTCTAATCGTGCTGAATATCACGTCGTGTCTTCTTTGGTAGGTCTGGATTGAGGCGCTGCTTCCGTCGGTACCGCCGATACGTTTTGTCGATGTGCTGTGGAAGCATCTCTCGATTATACTCGTTGGAAAAAGCAGCAATGTGCTGCCACAGCACCACTGGCAGGAAATAGAAGAATAGCACGACGGGGGTGTCACCTCGCCGAAGCGCATCCGCTGTTGGCCCCGAGTAGCCTTTGTGCAAAGCTGGGTAGCTAGACGCGTTGGTGATGGGCTCGTAGGAATCCATCAAGTGCTCGTGGATGTCGGGCTCGACGACGTCTTCCCAACCTGCGGCAGTCATGTTGCGCAGAACCGCGTTCTTCAGGTTTCCGGCGAGAACCTCGTCTTCGCCACCAAATGACCCGAGGAAGTTTTCTGCGAAAAAAACCTCCGCAGTCATCTCCTCTTCAGACTCCTCAGGATCGTCGTGAACATCTTCAGGTGCACACTGCTCCTCATCGTCGTCTGAGCCGTACTCACTAGTCTCCACATCATCGCTTTCAGCCATATCCCCGGATTCCATGGATCCGATGATGCACCGTCAGCTGCATCCACGGTGTTCAAGTTGTCGTCAATGTTGTCGACCAGCAACCCGTCGCCTGGCGTGCTTTTGTAAGTGACTGCACAATCTACAGTGAATAACACAGTATGTTAGTATTCAGCAATACAGTCAGGATAGTATGCAGGGTAAGATACATCATAGCATGCAGTATAACATGCTGCATATCAGTCAGCATAAGATGCAACATACCGTCACTCGAGTCGTTTGAGGAATCCACTGCTTCTTGTACACTCGCAGCACTCGAGGTTGGGGCATCATCACTTGATTCAGCTTGGTCGACATGCGGAGAGGTCGCGAACAATACGCGCGAAGGTCGACGGCTGCCACGACTTGGCGTCGACGGTGTCGTGTGACCGAACGACTTGTTTACTGCTTTCCGTGGCCGCGAGACGCAGGAGCGTGATACGTCTCCTCGCTGGAGCTGAGCGGTGGAGAAGATACCGGACGCGAAGTGGACGCAGGAGGTGTCTCCACATCAGCGCTTGGACGCCGAGCAGGTAGCGGGCTTGGGGTAGGCTGTGGCACTGAGCTGGAAGAGGTCGGTGAGTCAGTAGCAGCTCCAACTCGCGCTTTTTCGCGCGCTCGTGCTTCTGCAGCTTCGATTTCAGCGCCGTAGGTTTCTCTGGCAACTTGAGCAGCCGCTTCCAGCTGGGCGTCGCCTGGGTCAAGTTGCGTCGACTGCAAGGAGGCAGGCGTCGGAGCGGAGACACGCGCGCGACTCCGAAGAACTAGAAGTAAGGCAGTAAATTTGTATCAGCTCCGTATAAATACGAACCATTCAATATAAACTCGGCGTTCACATCAACTCCAGAACTCCCTCCTCGCCCATGAAGTAGTCGACGACCGACGCCCCGCTTGTACTGCCGCCGGGTCTGACGTAGAAGTAGCGATCGTCTAGGCTTCGTCGTGGCGGCGCCTTCTGTGTCCAGCCTTGAGCTCTGAGCTTTGAGCTCTCGCTAGACGGACCTGAACGTTAGATCATCGCCCAAACCCAAGCCTGGTGAAAACTAGAGGTATTAGGTACACTTCAATACAGGTTTAGACGTACATGCTCACATCAACGGGGTGTATGAAGACTTGCAGAACTGCTCCAACAATTATTTCTTCAAATTTCCAGGATTTTAGAAGTGTTAGACTGAACCTCATTGGTTAAAAATACATTTGCTCACTTGTATCGAATCGAAGTCTGGATTTGTCGTATGTTTTGGTGGAGCGTATATTTACATCATTATCTATAGCACACAGACAGAGCGAGCGGTGTCAGCGATCCATCGATCGACTACTAGCAGGACGCCAGCTTGCAACCCGCCAACTACATCCCACGGGGCTAGTCTATCACAGGCCCGCTCTGCAGGGTGGTTCAAGCCTCGGCTTCTACCGACTTCCTCCGCTTATAGTGGACCGGCACACTGTACTACCTGTCAAAAATGATATGCTGAATCGGTAAACCGGTCCCGGTACCAGTAGTCATCTAACTGCCATTTTTTTGCGCTTGGTCGTTTCTTTTGGTGGTCGTGCAGCATCGCTAGCAGCCGGAGCGAACCTGTCGCGCTTGACACCTCGCGACAGGCAACAGGCTGCCGCTGCAAAGCGTTCAGCGGCGCGCACCCGCGTGGGGCTAGTGCCATCTCAATTGAAGCTGCTTCGCGCTACTTTCCGGCCAATTTTGAGGTAGAGCATAACATTTTAAAGTCCAACTCGGCAACCTGTGCCATTGGTTGATGGGAACAGCGTCGTGTAAGTAAGGACAAGCAAGGAAGCCACTCTCCGAGCGTCTGCATAGTACTCATGCGCCGCAGCAGCACTAAACACTAGCATGGTAGTGGGTACTGGCAGCGACCGCGTCCACGTAGTTTTCGTAGCTGTGTAAAATGAATGGAAGCTTGATCGTACCGATATAGTGCCGGTAGAAACTTATCGAAATGATTTGACCGGAACTTATAAATGGAGTCGAGACGAACCTCCAAATCCTGTGATATATGATTAGTCACTCTTATATGAGGTTGTCCACTACAAGCGGAGGAAGTCGATACTCAAAATGAACTTCTCCTTTGCCCTCTACGATGCTGTATATAAAGGAAATCACCATGACCAAGGTTTGTACAAAAGCAAAACCAGAGTGGTCATCGAATCGATGAACGCTAGAATCTAGCATCGCTAGTAGGGCGGCACGATGAAGTCTTCATTTTTCTCGACCTTCCCAATTATATCGGTAGCGAGCGGTTGAAAGGAGCATGACCAAAGAACATGTCCGCGCAGAAGAGCCCAATGACTAGCATTCCAGCCAGCGAACCCGTTCCAGCAACTCGAAGCTCTTGTAGTGCAGGATCAAGGGGTACAACCCCAGGATGTAGAAGAGTGAGCTGCGTCGCTCCTGGTAAGGGAGCTAGCAGACGAGTTTCACAGAGTGCAGGTAGCATAGTACGCTTAATGCATGAAACAGGGTCCAGTATTGGACTTGGTCTGCTGCAAAGCTTGTGACACGACTCAATTGAAGCGTACTCTCTTTTTATGTGTTACCTCTATTTATGAATACCACATCGAATATATAAATTATTACTTACCAGACATCAATAAATAGCAAAATCAAACTTCCACCAGGATCCTCCCTTAGCTCTAAAATTAGTTTCAGAGAATATTTATAACGAATATTATTACTGTCATCACATAACTCTTGACTTTGCTTTTTCTATTATCGTGCACTTCATTAATTTGCCGACAGCAAAATCGGACATCAAGTTCAATTTTCATTTACTTAAACAAGGGAGATAGTTAGCAATTCGTTATAATATAGCTTCCCCGAAAATCGGACACTAGTTTTTCTTTGTTCCGCCGGTTTTGATTTCGTTATCATTCGAGGTCTTGAATGGCGGTGATTTGTTCGCCATCTGGGACTTCGTCTCGAAAAGAACGCTATCGCTTTCCGTCGCTTCTATTGAATAGCAGAGTCGGATCACCATCTCTCCGACTTTTCAAATCGGGCGTTGTCCCCTTTATTTTAGCTCATAACCCTACCTCAAAAATAGTGATAGTTTTTGAGGTCCGTTTAGCGAAAATAAAGACTGAAAGGCACAATAAGTCATAAAATGCAAGCATCATCAAATCGATTT
The DNA here is from genome assembly GCA_016169955.1 of Phytophthora vignae f. sp. vignae. Lineage (NCBI taxonomy): Eukaryota > Oomycota > Peronosporomycetes > Peronosporales > Peronosporaceae > Phytophthora > Phytophthora vignae. The sequence goes on from JABJUM010000018.1 coordinate 614,004, forward strand.
GAACTGGTAAATGTTTTGTATGGAGGTGATATTTGTTGTCATTTTTATAAAAGAAATGCCTGCGTTCCAAGACTGGCTCATCTCCCTTTTTCTGCCTTCGTTCGTTCGTTTGTTCGTTCGTTCACAGCTGTTTCCGCGTCCTATGTGTGTACATGTACATCATTTCCTAACCATGTTAGAAATTTTACAAGAACTAAATTTGTGCGAAAAACTTTAAATATTTTATTTGATAGAAAAATTCATTTCCAACAAAGTGAATTATTGGCAATTGTGTTTTCAATCAAGTGAACTTAATTAACCATCTTGGTGCCAAAATCCCAACCGCCAACACCACCCGTTCTGTTGGCGTGCTGCAAGGCAAACGCTCCCTCACTTTCAATTAAGCTTCCCACTTAACAAGCATGCCCTCCCCCACGAATCCCTCCAACAAACAACGCCAGCACGAGCGCGCGGTAGCCAAAGCCCGCATCGTGGGTGCCTTCAAGGACGACGAGAACTGGCTCGAAGTCGCGGCCCACAATGACGTCCCCTACAGCACCGCCCGCCGTGCTGTGCTTGATGCGAACGGCAAGCCTAGGATGCACGACGCCGTGCGTGGGGCACTCGTCAAGATGACCGTTGAGGTCATGGGCAAGCTTGAAGAGTACCTCGATGAGGACTGCCGACACAGATGCAAGCAGATGCGCAGCGACTTGGGCGTCTTGGGGAGCACGTCGTCTGTGCACCTTGCCTTGCAGGGCATGATGTACAGCCTTAAGAAGCTGCGCATCGAGAAGATTAAGATGAACAAGCCCGTGAACCAGAATGGAAGGAAGGAGTTCGTGGAGAAGCTGGAGAAGCACATGTCCTGTGCTAACATGATCGTCTTCCAAGACGAAACGAATTGCAATATGTATCTGTCGCGCGACGAGTGGTACTCGCGCGTTGGCGAGCGCGCTACGGTGGCACTTACCCCGCCGCAGGGCTCCAACCTGCACGTGCAGGGCGGTGTCTCCTCGGGCACGGGCGTCGTGCTCATGTGCACGCACGCCGGCTAAGAGAAGGCTCGGTTCGTGGCGGACCTGTTCAGGGCTGTGCTGAGGACGGAGGAGTACGCCGAGTTGTCGTCCACGAGCATGGTTGTCATCGTTACTGATAACGCACAAGCCCACAGCGAGGTGAAAACGCTGTCGAGGGAGATGTTGGCGGCGGACGGCATCATGAACGACCACAAACTGGTCGTGCGGCGCCTCGCCCCGTACAGCCCCATGCTTAACCCGATCGAGGGTTGGTGGAACGTACTGAAGGCGAAGATGCGCCGTTTCATCGCGGAGCGCAAGGAAGAGTTTTTGGTGAAAGGTGCGTACGCCACCTTCTACTCCCATCGCCAGGCGCTCATTGAAAAGGCTGTGGAGGTGGCCAAAGCGGCGATTACTCATCGGCTGGTGTAGCGCATGGAGGGTCATTGCCTGAAGGCTTCGATCGCGGCAGGTAGGAGCGAGAATATGCCGCTGGGCAAGTAGCTGGACAGCTAGCGGGTCAAGGAGAATGTAACCATGTTCTCTTGATTAAGGGCTCGACTAATGCAATAAAAATAACCCTTTCTATCCGATCGGATTTGAGCATAAAATGTGTATGTCCACTTGCTTTGTAAATGTTCTAACTTGGTTGGGATATGGTGTAGCTTGCCAGCTGTATACACTCCTTTGGCCATTAATTTTCAACTTAGTATTGCGATTGTTAAGCAGCAAGCAGACGAGGCATGGAACACAGCGGCAACGCTGCGTTTTACACCGGAATCGGAGGCGAGCTGCAACTTGCAGCGCTCGTCCAGGATGGCGCAGCAGCTGACCAGGCTGCGATCGGATACTGGGAAGCGGAAATCGAGTATCCTGTACGAAATAGCAAGCGATGGCGACACGTTGACTGGTGAATTTTTGCGAGACCCCGCAAAACAACCTTGGTGATCCCATGGCTTCTGATAGCTGGGAGTACACACTAGCTACGTGTTCCCAAGAAGAAACAGGCCCCCGGAGAATGAATGAAGAACCGTCGTACGAGTAGACCGCATTCTCTTCTTCGGAGGCATCTGTCGTTTATTTCAGCTCTTACGAGGCTATGATATACCAGGTAGCTATCGCACTGAGCTCTACATCACAGTCGTAACTTGCCATCTCCGCTAATTGTATTTAATTTTCTCGTGGTAGATGTCTTGCATTCGCTCAAACAAGGCTGTGCACGCTCGAAACAAGATCATCACGCAAGAGAACTCGACAGCTTCCTTGATTCCTGAAGCGTTGGAATATTACGCCAAAACGTTTGAATCTACACATCCAGGGACGTACAAAGGACGTCATTTCAGTCCATATCTTTGCTAGGTTTTAGCCTCAATCATGGCCAATTATTTATGAAACAAAGAAATTCTGATTCGCTGGGCGAGCTTGTATCCTTCCTCTACCCACTAAAGTCCGTTTTAAAAGGCAGACCCCGAAATCTACTCGCATATTACCACTTAATCTAGAGACTTGCATCTTCATAGAGCCCCTTAACAAGGCTCAAGCGGAAGGTTTGTCGAGCGTTTTCTTTTTCAACTGCCTGAAGCGCTCGCAAAATGAGAAAGAAAACCCGAAAATGAATGCAAAAATTCAGCCAATAAATATACTCAAATGAAAACATGGGCAAGGTTTTTTTAAAGAACAAAATACCTCTTATTTTATAGTGGGGAATATTCTAAGAGTATCTACAAAACCTTCGCAATTTTGTAAAACAAAACATGCCAGAAATCAACATGGATGAATATCGTGAAGTTGCCGACAGATTAATTTTATGTTGATTAAACTATGGTTACCATGCCCACAAAAAACCAGAACCGTGATTATTCGCCAATCAACCTTTGGCTACACGTCTAATAGCCAATCATCGTTAATAGGGGTAGAAATTTACGCTGCCGACGCTCGTACCGACGTATAATGTCGGCAGCCCCCCTCGAGATATGTGAACGAGGCATACGAACCCTAGTTCGCCACGTATCACTTTCGTATCTGCGACTCTGCCGACAAAAGACAGCAAGAAACAATGGGCCTGCAAGACCTCGCTCCAGCAAGCACACATAGGGCGCAGAAGACAGCGATCAATGTGTTTGAGCGTTTCCTCGCGTCGGAGGACGTTAACATGGGCTTCACCGCGACGCACCTTCTCAACGACAAGGACGGGTCTGCGTGTGTGAAGCTCATGGATCGCATTGACGTGCACCTGGCTTTGTGGACGGCAGAGCTGGGAAACCGCTCGCGCGAAACTCGTTCATGAGCTACTACCGCCATGTCAAAAATTGGTTGCATGACAGCTACCCCAAGCACCGCTCTGCCATCGAGAAGAAGCTACTGAAAATGGCGCAAACGCTGGAGCGCTATTGCATGAAACGAAGCGAGGGAGGGACGGTCAAGAAGGCGCTGGCCTGCAACAAGGAGGACCTGCGGAATCCTTATCTATAACGCTGCTAGTTTTAATGAATACCAGGACGCTCCAATGCTTGCGCTGATGTGGTACACGTTTGGGAGGGCTTCAGACCTGGGTTTTGTGGCTAAAAGTAGCCTGTCTGTCAGCGCTGACGGTGTCGTTTTTGTCCAGCTGATACGTGTAAAGACCTCGCAAGAGCAAGATCTCTCCAATTTCCACGAGAAGAAGAGCTTTATTACTTGCCCTCTGCACGCTGTAGAGATGGCACTCATGATGCAAGATTTCCCATCCTCTCAAGTCTTGGATCATCCTCAGTTGTTTGATGGTAGCGCCGAGAATTTGGCTGCTCCAGACGACGTACCGCTAGTTTAGGCTCTGGCCTGCTGCTCGCTTAGCGATACATGTGATGACTCGCGCGGCGATGAGAACCGGAAACAAAAAACAACTTGAATATTCACGGATGCGTGAACCGCGTCGTCAAGGCTGCAACGAAAGCACAGGCAAGAGCTAAATCAACGTCAAACCTTTCCTCACACTCCTTCAGGCGAGGGGGCGATCAGCATGCCAACAGTGATCCGTCACTTTTCGGGGATTGTGGAACATGACGGCAACAAATAAGGCATTTGCTTATGTCCTTAACACGACGAGCGAAGACCAAAAGATTTCCAAGGTGTCGAGTGGGTGGGACTGATGCCAGAAACCGCCTGTCCCGATGCTGTCGTGGTTTGACTCGGCTACAATGACTCAAGTTTTGTCCCTCGCTGCTCTACTCTTCCAAACGAGCCTGAATACTCAAGACCCTGAAAAGCGCCTGAATGACAGAGTGGTTGATGTCCTTGTCGCCACCCTTATCCAGCGGTTTCCTGAAATTTTGGATCGATATCCAATGTGCCCCAACGGCACTAGAATGCGCCAGTGTTCTTTGGCACTCGGTATTTCTAAGGCTCCAGTGTTGGCGTGGAGCTCGGAACTTCAGCAGGCGGTTACCCTGAAATCCCAGAGTACAGTGGCGGATAATGCTCCTGGATTTTTGAAGGAGGAGCGGGTTAAACAACCACCAAAAGTGTATTATTGGCGAGTTGGTTTGGATGAACCAAGAGCTGACAAAGCGGCTCAGCGAAATGGAGGTGGGACTTGCGACTGTCGAATGTGGCGACCAGCACGGTAAGGATCCTTCAACTGACACAAGCGCGGTCCCGAATGATGTATACCCGGAACAAAGCACAGCAAAATCAAATTCATGCGGCTCAAAGGCCTATCCAAAATCTCCACAGGCAATCTCGTTCGAGTGGTATGCTAAGACCCCCAACCTCTGGGAAGTGTGTGAATCACGACAAAAGAAGTCCATGTAAAGCAAATCACGAGCTACATGAAGCTGTCTCTTCCAACTGGGTTCGCGTTGGACCCACTCTCTGAGACCTGCTCGGACGACGTGATGCGCATCGACCAAGAAGCGTAGACGAACTTTTATCGGCTCTTTGAAGATCATGGAGTGACTCGGAAACAGGGTTCATCTGTTCTGAAGGTCCTCCATGAGCTTCATCGTGCTGGTAAACTGGACTCGAAGATCTAAGCGTACTATGCTCGTGTCAACGCCGGGAATATTCGGGACCCCGCCCCGAGTCATCTAAATCAGATCCTTGCCATCCGGGGCTAATCAGAACGCAACCAAAGGCGCCGGTCTTGACGTGAGTACGTGTAAATACTACGGGTGAATTGTTAAACTGAATCCATGTAGATATTGCTTGACTTGTGTTTGGTTGTCAAATAGTGCACCCTTGGGTCTAAAGCTAGGCGCTATTTCGTGATTCATTCGCGATTAGGGTGTTTCACATTATCTCGCGCGTGTTAAGACAAAACCCGTGCCAATTTACATTATCTCGCGCGAATTATTACAAAACTCGGGCTGATTTACATTATCTCGCGCGAGTTATTATGAAACACGGCTGTTTTTACATCACAGGATGTACCACTTCCGACACCTCCTAGAAAAAATATCCTTAACAATACGTTATCATATTAAACAGGGATGTTTAGCGCGCGTCCACCACTCGCCGCAGACTGGCTTCTGAGCGCTGTGGCTCCCTTCTCAGGGAGCGATGGGACGCTGGCTGACGATCGAAAACAAGCGCGAGTTGATTGACAAAGCGCAGCGGAGCTTGGCATGACCCATTTAGAGCTAGGGGGTGGTCCAAGCGAGCATTCCGCTTGCGCGAAGCCAAGCCCGCTACACAGTATCGGACATACTAAAGAACACAAGCACTATCAAGAAACCAGAGTGCGGTGAGGGCAAACGGTATAAGCCGCTAAAGGTAAAGGCGCCTGCTTTAGAGGAGAACTTAGAGGAGTGGGTGGGTAGAGTAGAAGCGAGAGGACTGTGTCTTAACCGCAAAGCTATCACTAGGAAGGCCGAGCAGATTCGGGAAGATGTAGGCGAGCCTGCACGCGATGTCGGACTCTACGTTGGCTGACTGACCGGGTTTCAGAAGCGGCACAACCCACGCTACAGACCGCGACATGGTAGGAGAAGGACGCTATGTCATCCAGGAGATCCCCGACTGCTACGACGCCCACGACACCTACAATATGGACGGGACCGGGTTGTACTACGCAGCCGCGCCTGAGCGGGGTATTTGCGCGGTAACAACAAAAGGCGTCAAGAAAAACAAGACTCGGCTAACGCTAGCGCTGACTACCAATGCAGACTGGAGTGACTCACTCCCCGTTTTGTTTATTGGCAAGGCCCAAAAGCCGCAGTGCTTTGGTAAGAAGACGGCTGAACAACTAGGCTACCTGTATCGCAAGACTACCAAGGCCTGGATGAACTCGAAGATCTACCAGAACTGGTTGCTGCAGCTGGACAAGGAGATTCGTGCTGCGAAGCGGTATATCTTGCTGCAGGTTGACAGCGTGTCATCCCATGCTCTCGGCGACATGGTGGTGACGAACATCAAAGTTCAGAAGCTGCCGGCCAATACTACGACCTATCTGCAGCCTCTGGACGCCAGCGTTATTGCGTCCTTCAAGGCACGCTTTAGGTCGTTACAGATTGACCACGGGATCGAGAGGTTTGAGGCTGATGCAACTGTTAATGGGCAGTCTGCGTACAAAATAGACCGGCTTCAGGCAATGCAATGGGGCTCGCTGCTGTGGTCGTCTACGGAGGCCAACCCAGTGGCACGCTGTTGGCAAAAGACTGTTCTTGCGACTCCCCCTTCGTGGAAACGACGAACCGAGTAGTGAGGACGAAGACGGTGAAGGCGAGGGCGTTGGAGAGGGTAATGTCGACGGCGACATTGTCAATCTGATGTATAAAGTGGCGTCAATTAGTATGTAATGGCTAAAACCTGCAATAAATTTTCATGTGCATGAAAAATACACAACAGCTGGTGTCGGAAGTGGTAGTACTACCTGTGTCTCGCGCAAGATTTGCATCTGAGTCAGATTCAGAGCCGATCTGATTCTCAAATTGAGTGGCAGAGAGATCGCCCCCTAACGATTTTCCTTGACTTGAAAGCGGCTCAAGATGAGCAAACGCAAGTGCGTGAATCGGACGGAGCATGAAAAGATCGAGCTACTGAAGGAGTGGAGAGACAACCCGACCTGGGACAACCAAGAGGCATCACGACGGCTTAACGTGAAGTACCCGACGCTCCGCGGATGGAAAAAACTTTATTTACACCGCTTGGACAATGTTGGGGGCTCCCGGCCCCTGTCGCAAGATAAAACCGTACGAAGACCAAGTTTATTGACTACTTCGTTGGCTTACGCGAGGAAGGCAAGTGCCATTTTCGGGATATGCTGTTTTACTGCCAGAACATTGATGATTTCCGGAGCTCAGTAGCCAGAAGTCATGGGTTGATCACTTTATCAAGCACTACTCCAAACAGTTGAGTGCGAAAGATGAAGAAGCACCTGTCGGAGTTAAAACCCATTCTGGTGACGATGGAGCTAATCCAAACGGTGGTAATTCGGACGGTGGTGACGGCGACAGAGCTAAGTCGGATGGCGACGGATCTAACTCGGATGATGCCGGAGCTAATATCGGACGGTGATGGGGCTAATTCGGACGGTGGTGGAGCTGGTTCGAGTGAAGGCGATGGCGTCGTAGCTAATTCGGACGGTGATGGAGCTAACACGAACGACGATAGATCAAAATCAGACAAAGGAGCACCTAGATCGGACATTGGGAGTTCTAGCCCGGACAGCGATCAAGATAAATCGGAAAGTGGTGCTAGCAAGTGCGGTCATAGGAGGAAAGACCGAACTCGAGCAGCAAGAAGTGGTGGCTATGTTGCGCATAATGCCGGAGAAGATAGCGATAACGTGGACAGGGATCACAGCGATGATGAAAGCGTCCCTGGTGAAGTGCCAATCGCTCGTGGGAAAGGTGCAGGTTCGGCATACGACGCGAAGGGGCTATCCGGTCATGATGAATTCGTGTTAGGTGACTCTGGAAATATTAGCAGTGATGAGAGTGCTGCTAGCAGTGGTTGTGCGAGTGATTCGGATGATAGCCTATTCGAGATCGACACGCATGAAATGAAGGCACCCGTTTGTCGAAAGAAGCAGATTTTCTTCAGGAAGCGCTACCCAAAAGGCCAAGTGGTGCTGGAATGGTCAGGCGACGACAAATATGTGTGTCTATTTCAGAGGGATCTGAAGTGCTTGCTTCCATACCAGTTGCTGACAGAAACGATGCTAGACTACTTCGTTCATCGATACATGAAACCAGCACCTGGTGTATTGTGCTTCTGTGGGACCGATCTTTATAGATCCATTGCGTTTGCATGGAGATCGAAAAAGTCGGAGATGTCTGGAGAATTTGACTGGGCCGCCTATACCTATGTCATTTTGATTGTCTCTGGTGTCAAACACTACAGTATTCTCGTCCTGTAAAATGCCATGCAAAATGGACCAGCTGGAATGTTTCACGTGAACAGTCTGAAAGGTGCTCACGACTCTGCGTATGTGTTCAACATGATGAGATGGCACCATGCTAAAGAAAGCCACAAGTACCCGGATCTGCGTCGCCTGTGGCCTGTACGTGCTGCACTAGATGGCGAAAATCGTCAAAGCCATTTTGGAGCTACAGGAGACGTCTACGGCGGCTATGCCTTCGATCCAGGAGTGCTTAGAGGCGTGGACATCCGGATCGTTCACTGCTAGATATGGAGCTAAGCGTCGCAATGTCATGTACCAGAAGATTACAGACGCGGCTAGTGAAACGAAGAAATGAAGGAAGTTAGTACACTCACGAACAATATACCAAGCTTTGTTTCTTGCTTACCCACACCGGAGCCTCAACGTCTTAAGGGTGTGTTTCCGCAGCACCGCTGTTTTCAAACAGTGGAATTGCTTTTCCGCTGGAAAGAGGCAATCCGCTGCTTTGAGGATTCCGCTGGAAGCGTTTGCGGAACACAGAAAATGAATGCAAAATTTAGCCAATAAATATACTCAAATGAAAACACGGGGGGAAGTTTTTTTTAGAACAAAATACCTCTTTAATTATAGTGGGGAATTCATTCTAAGAGCATCTCAGATGCTGCATCTGCAAAAAAATGGGCAATTTTGTAAAACAAAACATGCCAGAAAAAAAATCGACATGGAGTCAATGCGCCACCGAAGCGCTGGGTGGAACGCCTCGAGTCCTACTCGCCTACTGTTGCAAAGGGCGTTTTAATGTGTGGTCACCATATGCCGGGTATTGCCGATGCCCCAAACGTAGAGGTGGTGGAAAAGGCGAGCCTTTTCGCCTTTTGAATTGTTTAGACGGCGGCCCATTCGCGTAAACCCCTTGTCTTTTCGCCGTTTAGCCTTTTCAGATACTACTAATTATAAGTATTTAAATAATTTTCTACATTTTAATGAACTGTCCTGAAGAGTCACTTTCAATCCAATTCTGCTGCCAGCCATCCTGTGCGCCGCATCGCCATGGTGCCATCCATGGTGGCACTGCCTCCCCCCAGGCGCCTCCAACCTGTGCTTGTCGTGACTTCGCCATTAGTGATGTTGGTGCCGCCCGTGTCGGCCGTCCTGTGCGTGGAGTTGCCGCTCGTGAGTGCTGAGGAGGCCTCGCTCTCGGTGAAGTCGCTGCTGGTGCCGCTTGTGTCGGCCGTCCCGGGCGTGGAGTTACTGCTCGTGAGTGCTAAGGAGGCCTCGTTCTCGGTAAAGTCGCTGCTGGTGCCGTGTAGGACTTATCGTGCTCCGAGTCGCTGCTGGTGCCGCACGTGTCAGACGTCGTTCTCGGTGAAGGCGCTGCTGGTGCCGCCCGGGTTGGACTTGTTGTGCTCCAAGTCGTTGTTGGTGCCGCCCGTGTCGGCCGTCCTGTGCGTGGAGTAGCTGCTCGTGCATGCAGAGCAGGCCTCGTTCTCGGTGAAGTCGCTGCTGGTGCCGCTTGTGTCGGCCGTCCCGGGCGTGGAGTTACTGCTCGTGAGTGCTGAGGAGGCCTCGTTCTCGGTAAAGGCGCTGCTGGTGCCGTGTAGGACTTATCGTGCTCCGAGTCGCTGCTGGTGCCGCACGTGTCAGACGTCGTTCTCGGTGAAGGCGCTGCTGGTGCCGCCCGGGTTGGACTTGTTGTGCTCCAAGTCGTTGTTGGTGCCGCCCGTGTCGGCCGTCCTGTGCGTGGAGTTGCTGGTGCCGCCCGTGTCGGCCATCTCGTGCGTGGAGTTGCTGCTCGTGAGTGCTAAGCAGCCGTCGTTCTCGGTGAAGTCGCTGCTGGTGCCGTCCGTGTTGGACTGGTCGATCCGTAAGTCGTTGTTCGTGCCGCCCGTGTCGGCCGTCCCGTGCGTGGAGTTGCTGCTGGCGCCGTCCGCGTGGAGTTTGTTGTGTCTCCAGGAGTGCAGTGCTGGCCGTAGATGAACTCGCTATGTGTTGCGTCTGTTGATGCCCCTAAACGGGTCACGTAGCGATTCGGGCGATGTTATTGATCACTAGTACCTACTGGCGATTGATTGGCAAAGATGATCACAATCACGAGCTGTTATGGCATCACTTCGCTCGACAGTCGAGCATTTACTGTGGACGGGTTGGTCAACGAAACGGAATGTTGAAAGTTCAATTGAATGCAGAGGGTTATCACTGAAGACTATCATGTTCGACTCTGCTGATCTTGAGAGGTGGAAGCGGATAGCAAAGTGGCCGGTGCGTACAACACTGTGAGTGTGGACTTCAGAGCGCGAATACCTGCAATCCTGTTCTCTTGGGGAAACCGAGGGTCGTCAGCATCAGGATACGGCGTCGTGTCAGGTGGAGCAATCTCTTCAGACTCCCAATTCCAATAGGAACCATCGTTGTCGGTTGCAACGAAGTCACTATTCATTTGGTCATCTGCGAAGACTTCTTGGAGGTATTCTTCCCAGCTTGGAAATATCTCCTCAGCATCGATACCGTCCCCGACGTCTTCCAAATCGTCTTCCTCCGCCATTCGCTCTGGCTCTGGTTCTACCGGTTGCAACGAAGGTGTGTTGTCCCGAGAGAGCTGGCACGACGATGCGTGTGATGTTGGGGTCCTATGGCGGGGTGATCGACGCACAGATGGGGGAGTTGCGCGCCGAGGCGGTGCTTGGGTGGGCGTCTGGTTTGAAGGTGTCATCGTATGTATCTGGGGGTTTCTTGGGGGCAGCGCTCCAGCGGATGGCATTCTTCGGATGCCATGGGGGGATTGATGCACAGGAATTTCGCGCTCGCCATTGTCTTCTCTATCGACGAGAGGGAGCTCTTGGGCGTCCAGTATTCGAAATACAGTGATTTCATTGCGGCTTGCGCCTTGGTCTCGTTCGCGCATGTATTGTCGGATGCACTGTGTGTCCTGAACTTTGGACGATACAGTCTTGTTACGCCTTGGGGTGTGAATCATGCCGAGCTCACTGAATAACCGTTCGGTTGTAGCCGTATTCACAGCTATCGAGAGCAATCGGATCGCCAAATCAGGTAAAGGGCTTGCTGGTTTTTCTCTTCGTACATGCTGCCAAAACTTAATCTTGTCCCACTTAAATTCTCTAGGATGCGCAGATGTCAACGTGTTCGCTATCCAATTCATCATGTCTCCACGGATACAACCAGCATCATCTCCAATGAGTCGGCGGTAGTAGTAGACAGCAAACTTTCCGAGCTGGGTCGATGATGCTACCTTACTAGCATCTTTGCACTGCTGAATAAAAGCAAGCATATCGTGGCGCTTTTGATCATCTATAATCCCATCTACGAGCCGTTCCTGTACCCCTGCAAATCGTTTCCGCTCATCGATTTTGTCAACAAGCTTTCGGCCTTCGTCCATGGTCGATGGGTTTAACAGAAATGTCAACATAAACAATGGCTGTTCACATTGTTGCCATCGCGCCTCCAGACAATTTACCAATCCATCTCGGTAATCAGGAGCTGACGCCATAAAACAAAAAAACATATCTTGAAATGAGACGACGACATCGGCCAATGTGTTTTCGTCGCGCTGAAGTCGGTACGAAGCTTCTGATAGCGGTGCGATCACATGTTCAGCCTCAGATAGCCTCGTCCAGAATGTAGCATCACGAAATACCTTTAGACAAGAAGGAAAGTCATTTTGGCCACGATATTGACTGCAGAACATTTCCAGCGATGTTCGAACCCGAAGTAAGGAGGCGAAACATCCTTGCATGCTATTCCATCGTGTTTCACACAGTGTAAATAATGCGAGAGGCTTGCCATAGCACATCATCATGAGTGCTCTAGCCCGTACGAGCCACTTTGAAGACGACCCATTGAGGCACTTGACGGTTTTCGTTGCTTCTTTCGCAACCACAGCGAAAATTGATTTCAGTACTGCCTTGACAATGTTGTTAATACAATGCGCAAAGCAAAACAGAAACGTAATCCTAGGCCAACGAAGCGCCAAAATACGGCGAGCTCTCCCACACTGTCCGGCGTTATCCGTGACAATTGCCCCAATTTGCCACCCCTCACTCAACGCCCGAGCCAAAATAGTCTCCATTTCTTGGGCCATAGCCACTCCATCATGTCTTGATCCTGCTTTCGGCAAGGCGTACGTTAGGGCACGTCCAAAAAGAAGCAGCTGACAACCCAATAGATGCTCCCGAGCAATGTTTTGCCATACATCCGACAAAAAGTTGACAAATCCTCCCGTAGTAATTTGCATTTGCTGCAAATGTCGTGTTTGTATCTCGCGACAGTGTGCAGCGTGACTCTTCACAATACGCCCACCTATTACTCGCCGTGACGGTAAATAACTGGTGATTCCAGGAAACAAGTACTCAAGCAGGGCTATTGTACACGATCGTTCGATAAATATATCTGGTAAAAAATTGCCAGCTTGAAATTCGACGAGAAGGCGCTCCAGCTCCTGCTTTTGCTGCTTTGAAAACCGGCGACGTGTTTGCTTGTGCTTCGGGGGGGGGGGGAACGCGTTTTTGTAGCTCGGCGCGGGGATGCCTTTGAACCTCCACTTGAAAATACCAAACGCGTGTGGACACGACGCTTGTGCTGCCGACCCGATCGAACACTGGAATCGCTACCATCTGATGCCGAGGCTGAAGGACAAAAGGCCCGATAGGCAGCACATCCTTTCAAATGATTCACATACTTGTACGAACGGCCGAGAATCAGCTCGGGCGCATCAAGATCAGGATCCAAGTTGTAGGCGCGCGTACAGTGGTTGCATGTGTAATAGGCGTAACCACCTTGGCTTACAGGAATATGATCTTGTTTCGTAAAATGATCGCGTTCTGGAATGTGAGGACGCACCATATTCAAACCAGTCGACTAGACTAACCTGGCCTTACTCCTGCTCTGCAAGAACGGGCAGCCACTCCACGCACGGGACGGCCGACACGGGCGGCACCAGCAACGACTGGGGGCACGACAAGTCCTAAACGGACGGCACCAGCAGCGACTTCACCAAGTGAGGTCTCCTCAGCACTCACAAGCGGTAACACCACGCACGAGACGGTCGACACGGGCGGCACCAGCAACTCCACGCACAAGACGGCCGACACGGGTGCCACCAGCAACGACTTACGGCACGACAAGTCCTACACGGACGGCACCAGCAGCGACTTGGAGAATGACAAGTCCTACACGGACGGCACGAGCGGCGACTTCACGCACGAGACGGTCGACACGGGCGGCACCAGCAACTCCACGCACAAGACGGTCGACACGGGCGGCACCAGCAACTCCACGCACAAGACGGTCGACACGGGCGGCACCAGCAACGACTTACGGCACGCCAAGTCTTACACGGACGGCACCAGCAGCGACTTGGAGAATGACAAGTCCTACACGGACGGCACGAGCGGCGACTTCACGCACGAGACGGTCGACACGGGCGGCACCAGCAACTCCACGCACAAGACGGCCGACACGGGCGGCACCAGCAACGACTTACGGCACGCCAAGTCTTACACGGACGGCACCAGCAGCGACTTCACGAAAGTGGAGGTCTGTTCAGCACTCACGAGCAGCAACTTCACGCACGGGACGGCTGATACGGGCGGCACCAACAACGACTTGGGGCACAGGAAGCGAGATTCAAGCGGCTCGAGGGATGTGTTCTTCGAGGAGGAGGGGGGATTTATTAGCCGTGGACTTCGAATTAGTTTGACACAAAAATGTATGCCATAGAGTTTCTAAGTGATTTTGATTCGGCAACAGATCCAAAGGGCGAATCGGCGGGGAGTCGGCCGCCCTCTCGCCAAAACACCGCCTTTTCAAAAGGCGGTAAAGGCGGGCAGTGCCACCCCACGGCACCCACCCGCTTTCCGCGATCTAAAGCGTTGAAGTGAGCGAGTGGATATCGGCGCGCTCCGTCGAAGCTCAGTGGCACCTTGCAAATCGCTGGGGATCACCTCGACGCGGCGACCACCGCCGCCGCAAAGCTGCGACGGGCAGTAGAGGGAGCGTCATAAGTCCGCAGCTGCCGATGCGAGACTACGACTATCGTCATCTGCAGACGCAGGCGATGTCTGCATGCCTGCGAAGTCGGTCACCCCAATCTCCTCTTCTTGGCGGTGCTTAATTCACATGTATCCTATCGCCGCCATCGGGCTTTGGTGGCATTGCGAGTGGAGAGAGCGAGCCTTGCATGGTCTCGTGACGATCCGTCATTGTGGATACGATGTGCAGGTTGAAGCCACCTGCTCCGTCTCTGCATGGCAAAATCCTAGATTTTGTATGCTCGAAAAATACAGAACCGTCAGCAAAATGTGATTCAGAAAATAGAGCCGCTCCAAAACTTTGGTTGGCTTCCGCCATGCCAAAAAACCAACAATGCTCTCGCCACACATGTATGCATGTATTATATCTACCTAACGGCCGAGGGGCTCTGATTTTGTGGCACACGGGGGCTCGCTCGCACCCCCCACACGCGCGGAGCCTGTCGTCGGCAACGCTCCGGCCCGAGATCGGGCCGGCTAGCGTGAGTCAGCGTGTGCAACCACACGAGCAAGTGTGAGTGGGTGGATGGCTGCGAGCCACATTGCACATGTAGCATGCAGTCTGCACTGGCGAAAAATGCCAAGTCGATGAACGCAGCGCCAAAACTCGCCAACCATTTCGCTGTTGCAGGCGCGAGCTCTCTGCAGTGATTGCACCGCATCGAGACCTTCTCGCCGAGATTGACCGATCGCCATTATAGGCGCGCCTCGAGCGTGCGTGCCTTGGGACAGCCTCTGTAAACGAGGCCAACGAAAAATGTTGCCAAATCGGCAACATCCATCGTGCGTCCAGCCGACAGATGGACTCGCTTCAACGTGCCGTGTGCTGGCCAGATGGCGCCAAGCCACAGATCGCGAGCAGCATTGCACAGTCAAAAGATATCTCTCGCCGAAAGCAGCGGCGGCGAAGGCGAGCCGCGAGGCGAGCATGAACTAAGCTTTCGGCTCCATCGAAAGCCCATGGCGCGCTTCCAGCGATGACGACAATGGGAGCCAACCTCCCGAGGACGTTTCCCCGACTATTCTCCTATTCGTCAGACGAGGCAAAATTTTACAGTATCATGGCCTCAATTACGGAAATCATATAAGGGCTCATTCCTACAGGTATATTGTTTATGACAGGGCCTTACGAGTACATTTGCTCTCCAACGCATTAATACGGAAACGCAGGGTATGCATTCTCACGTACGCTTCCGGCACGAATCCAAAAGATACCGTGATGACACGCGCGAGCCGGACGCTGAACTCTGCAGGCGCAACCGCTCGGACACCAACTGATTTGCCACAACGATGGAGGCATTACCCTCGGGTGCGCTTGTCCTCCGTCGGCATTCCCCAACTGGCCTTCTACTCCAGAGGACGAGGACGGACTAGCTAGCTTCGGTGGCTATGAAACTAAGGTCCGCGTTGGCGGCATTGGGGGCGGCGCTGCTGGCCGCGCCCTCCTCCGCGCAGACCACCACCACGGATGTGTACTACCCGACCGTACTGAGCGCGGCCGGCAACGTGACCGGCCTGCCCGGCGGCAACGCGTTCTGCGACTCCGCGCGCGTGCGCAAGCCCTGGGGCGCGCTCTCGAGCGACGAGCAGGCGCTGTACCTGGAGGCCACGGAGCTGGCCATCGCTGACGGAGCCGTGGCCGAGTTCTCGGCCATCGCGGCAGACACCCTGGGCCAGGCCCAGGGCGAGTACTCGTGCGCGTTCTTCAGCTGGCACCGCCGCCTGCTGCTGGCCTACGAGTCGTACCTGCGCGACCTGGACGAGCGCTTCGCGTGCCTCACGCTGCCCTACTACGACGTGCACACGGCCTACGTGCAGGCCGTGAGCGGCCAGTGCAGCACCATGTTCGAGTGCAGCGGCATCTTCGGCGCCATCGGCGGCGCGCCCAACTCGACGGACGAGGAGGTCACGCTCACGTTCGACGGCGTGGACGTCTCGGGCTACGCCGTGAGCGGCGCGCCCTACGAGAAGTCGTGCGACGACGACGAGACCTGCGGCTACATCGTGCGTGACGACCTGGCCAGCAAGCCCGTGCCCAGCGCGGCCAGCTTTGGCACGTTCCAGAGCGTCGTGGCCTCGTCGGCCGACTACGCGTCCTTCCTCGAGGGCATCCAGTTCGGCGTGCACAACGAGGTGCTGGACGCCGTGGGCGGCGCCTTCTCCACGGCCGCGGCCGCGCGCGACGTGCTGTACTACTCGTGGTACTCGGCCGTCGACATGTACCTGCACGTGTACCACCTGTGCCGCATCGGCGTGCCGCTCACGTACGACCAGGTCGTCGCGTCCCTCGAGGCCTACGCCAACGCCACGCAGACTTGCGGCGGCGTGGACGGCGTGGACGCCGAGTCGGCGCTCATCATGCGCATCTCGGTGGACGGCGAGCTCGTGGACGCGTCGCAGCACCCGACGCTGGGCCAGTACTTCGGCTACGTGGGCAGCGACAACTGGAACTACGCCGACATCCAGCAGCTCGGAGACTACTCGTACACGTACCAGCTCCCGGAGGTGCTGCGCCAGCAGATCCTGAGCAACAACGACATTTGCACGGGCTTCAACCGCGCGTTCGCCGCCTCGTACACGACGCTGAACGCCGCGGCCGTCAAGAGCACGACCACCACCAAGACGACCACCAAGACCACGACCACCAAGACGACCAAGATCGTCAACGGCAAGAAGGTGACGACCACCAAGGTGACCAAGGTCGTGACCCGCTCCAACAGCACGTCGTCGTCCTCGGGCAAGTCCACGGTCACGAGCGGCCAGATCGTGAGCAGCTACCCGTACACGTACCTGGGCAACTTCAGCAACGACAACGTGGCCTACGGTGAGGGCACCATCGTGACCAACGGCTACACGGGCTACACGCCGTACTACAGCAACGGCGCCATCACGACCAAGCACAACGGTATCGTGAGCGCCAACTACTCGGCTAGCTCGAGCTCGAGCTCGGCCACCACTTCTAGCACGTCGGCCCTCATGGACGCCACGTACTCCAACACGTCCAACGTCGTCATGAACGTGACGGTGGGCACGAGCTCCGTGGCCCGCAACGTCACGGCGTCCGTGGCCACGTCGGGCGCCTACTGGACCTGGCTGCAGACGGCCTACAACGGCCTGTTCACGCGCTTCGAGGGCAACATGGACCTGGTGGCCACGCACCTCAAGCTGCTCGAGTGCTACACGTTCGACAGCGTCTACGGCCTGTCCAACTTCTCGTCCACCTTCGTGACGGACAAGAACCTGATCACGGGCCGCGTCGAGTGTGGCCAGCGCCTGGACCTCGTGCGCTCGGGCCTGCTGCAGATGGCCGTTCGCTCCACGTCGTACTCGGCGCAGAGCCTCAAGTTCGCCAGCTCCACGGTGATCAAGACCATCCGCACGTCCTACAAGCGCGTGACCACCCACAAGGTGACGTACATCCGCAAGTCGTACACCCAGAAGGTGCAGAGCTCGCTCGACTCGACGCAGGAGGCGCTGGGCAACATCACCGTCACGTCCACGAGCGGCTCGGGCAATGACGAGACGTCCACGACGGTGGTGGACACCGGCTACCTCACGTCCAACACGACGAGCACGACGCAGCAGAGCGCCAAGAACGCGACGGCTGTTACGACGACGAGCAGCACGACGACCGTCACGACCACGGCTAACAACGTGTCTGAGACCCTGTCGGAGGCGCCCTCCGGATCCACGGAGCTGGACGTGTCGGGCTCGAGCTCCACCACGGGCTCGGAGTCCACCACGAGCGAGACGGGCAGCTCTACCTCGTCCGAGGAGGGCACCACGACGACGACCACGGGCTCGAACGGCGAGAAGATCACGACGACGACCACTGGATCGGGCGGTACCATCAAGACGACCACGACGGGCTCCGGTGGCTCAATCAAGACCACCACGACGACTTCGGGCTCGACCACGAAGACTACAGGCTCGACGACTACGACTGGCTCGACGACTACGACTGGCTCGACCACGAAGACTACAGGCTCGACGACTACGACTGGCTCGACCACTTCGATTGGATCAACGACCACCTCTGGTACGACTAACTCTGGTACGACCTCGACCAACTCGGGCACGACTTCGACCAACTCTGGTACCTCGACCACGAACTCGGGTACGACCTCGACTTCGACCACCACCGGCGGCACTACCAGCTCCGGAACCACTTCGTCTACTACCAATTCTGGCACGACTTCGACCAACTCTGGTACGACCTCGACTTCGACTACCACGGGCGGAACCACGAGCTCCGGTACGACTTCGTCCACCACGAACTCGGGCACGTCCACCTCGACGACGACCGGCGGCAGCACCACGACTACCACGGGCCAGACGACGACGACCACGGGCTCGAACGGTGAGACGATCACGACTACCACAGGTTCGAACGGTGAGACGACCACTACCACGACGGGATCGAACGGCGAGACGATCACGACGACGACTGGCTCGAGCGGCGAGAAGACCACCACCACCACGACGGGTTCGGGTGGCTCTGTTCAGGTCACGGAGACCGGATCGGGCGGCTCCATTGAGACCACGACGACGGGCTCGGGAGCCACGACGACGACGGTCACCACGGGCTCGGGTGCCTCGACTACTACGACGGGCACTAGCACGTCCACCTCGACGAACTCTGGCAGCTCCACGACTCAGACCACGACGTCGGGCTCCTCGAACAAGGGCTCGTCTACCTCGACCTCGACCGGAACGAAGACCCCGGGAGCTACGCCTGGCGCCACCCCCGCGGCCACGACGCCGGGAGCTACGCCCGCTGCCACTACCCCGGCCTCGGAAGCCACGCCCGCTGCCACGAAGACCAGCACCACTACCAAGCCGAGTGCTACCCCGGCTGCGACGACGCCCATCGCCACCCCTGCCGCTACGACGAAGCAGTCGGAGACGTGCATTGACGTGTCGGTGGAGGGAGACGCGACGTACTGCATTGAGGGACCCATCTGCAGCGGCTCTGGCGACCTGCCTGCCGGCAAGCTGTGCCCCGTGAAGGGCGACGTTGCCGTGCAGGACTGCCATGAGAACCTGTCGAGCTACACGAACTCCAGCTCGTGCGTGGCCCCTCAGGACGCGGTGTGCATGAAGATCAAGACTGGCGCCTGGGGATGCGTCTTCGAGGAGAGCACCACCCCGGCCCCGACCAAGACGACGGAGGAGAAGACGGAAGCACCCACGCCTGCCCCGACCAAGACCGACAAGTCGACGCCTGCCCCGACGACCACGGAGAAGGAGAAGTCCACCCCCGCGCCGACGACGGCCGAGACGAATACGAACGCGCCCACCCCGGCCCCGACGACTTCGAAGGACAAGGCTACGCCTGCACCGACTAAGAAGGAGGAATCAACCCCGGCCCCGACCGCGACGGACAAGGCCACGCCGGCTCCGACTACGAAGGAGTCGACCCCTGCCCCGACCACGAAGGAATCGACCCCGGCACCGACTACGCCGTGCCCGGAGAAGACTCCCGAGGCGACCAAGACGTCGACCCCTGCTCCGACGACTGCCGGGCCGTCCACTGAAGCTCCCACGCCGTGCCCTACGACTGATGTGCCCTCGACCGAGGTGCCTTCCACGGAGGCCCCTACGCCGTGCCCTACCACCGAGGTTCCTTCGACTGAGGTGCCGTCCACAGAAGCCCCCACGCCGTGCCCCACGACTGATGTGCCGTCCACTGAGGTGCCTTCCACGGAGGCCCCCACGCCGTGCCCCACTACTGATGTGCCGACAACCGAAGTGCCGTCGACGGAGGCTCCCACCCCGTGCCCCACGACTGAGGTTCCTTCAACTAAGGTGCCGTCGACGGAGGCCCCCACGCCGTGCCCCACGACCGAGGTGCCTTCGACGGAAGTCCCTGCTACGGAGGCTCCTACGCCGTGCCCTACGACTGAGGTTCCTGCCACGGAAGCCCCTACGCCGTGCCCCACGACGGAAGTCCCCGCTACCACTGTGCCGACCAAGACGGGAACCCCCAAGACTGAGACCCCGACGAAGACTGGCACCAAGACTGGCACGAAGACCGAGACGACCACGTCTTCGAACCACGACGATGACTACACGTTCGAGCAGCAGACGCAGCAGACCCAGCAGAGTGCTTCGTCTTCGACCAAGACGTTCAGCACTTCATACGCTGCCACGACCACTGCGTCGGACGACTCGACCGAAACGACTAGCGGTCTGGGTGCTGGCGGTGCGGCGGCCATCGTCGCCGCCGTGTGCGCTGTTGTTGCGCTGGCTGGCTTCACTGCCTACCGCATCCGCAAGCGCTCGAGCGACGCGGAGCTGACGTCGCCCAGCGGATATTACAGCCAGCCTGCGACGCCCGTCACGCACTCCATCAAGCTGTAAGCAGCCCGCCCACACCGCCACGCTTTTGTGCATGTGTCAAGATGATGGCGACTCTGTAGTGAAGGCGGCATCTCTCAATGAAGGAGAGCTGCCCTCGTACTGTGTATAACTTGTATATAATTCAGTTCAATAGAGCCACAGCCATCCTTGCAAACTACGTGTGCCTTCCGGCAGCATTGGGGGGGCCTCATGCCTTCGTCAACACTTTCATGTTGAAGTGAAAACAATTCACCACCACTAGATACGACTTGTAGCAGATGGGATCGGGTAAGGATGACGGAGTGATCCTTTGGCCAAGGCGATGTCTGTAACTAACTCACACTTGGTGTGGCAAGTTGTAGACCGCCATAGCCAACGCTCTTCAATCAAGAAGAATGAGCTGGCGGACCGGAGGAATATCACCGTCACTGCCACCATTGAGTGTACTGGACACCGGGGGGCGTACGACTCACGATTCGTGAACTTAACCGAGTTACAATCAACCCGGCAGGCAACATTGATGCCTCCATGCTCGTTACCACTGGGTCACCCGCTCCGACTATAAACTTGGCGACGCAAAACCATTTCAGGTTACTCGCGCTCGCTGTCCGGAGGAATCTCGGTGCACCTATTACTGCGCCTCGTTTCGACGGTACCATACGCGTTCAAGGACTTGGCGAGTTCATCCTGCTCCACCAAAATCGTGTCATCGTTGCAGCTCGAGTGTGGGCGTGCTCTTTGTCTCTCGCTCAAGTTCAACACCTTCATCCTGGTGAGCTCCATGTTCATTTTCCAACTCTCACCGTCGGTGGCAGTCCCGCTACACTCTCCAAACCCAATTGCTTCCTGTCGAGTCGCAATGCGCATCGGTTCCATTCTCCGATCCTTCACCCTGCTGCTCGCCGCGACACTATGCAGCACCAGCATTGAAGCTTCCCAAGCTGGCGGCAACGAAGCTTGCGGTCAGGGTCAACGGGTCCGCAAGGCTTGGTCGAGTATGACGAGCAGTGAGAAGAGTCTGTACCTCGAGGCCATGGACGTCGCTATCAAGAACGGTGCCATCAAGGAGTTCGCGGCCATCCACGTGGAGCCGAACGGAGAGTCCCAGGCTCATCGTTCGTGCGCCTTTTTCTCGTGGCATCGCCGTCTTTTGCTCGCACTGGAGAGCTACCTTCGTGACCAAGACGCCAAGTTCGCTTGCTTGACACTGCCGTACTACGACGTCCAGACGGCGTACGTCCGTCAGGCCGCGGGACAGTGCAACAACTTGTACCAGTGCTCGAGTATCCTGCAAGAAATCGGCGGCAACAAGGCTCAGAACAAGGAGGTTTGGATCACGCAGAACGGCCAGAGCGCTGTCGGGTTCCCCGTCACCGGAGCTCCGTTGAACGCCGAGTGCGACGACAACAACGTCTGCGGCTACACCGTCCGCAGCGATATGACCACAAAGCCCGTGCCTTCAGGTGCCGGGTTCGCCTCGTTCCTGAGCGTCGTGACCAGCTCCGACGACTACGCCGCCTTCCTCGAGGGAATTCAATTCGGAGTGCACAACGAAGTGCACAACGCTGTCGGGGGCACCATGGCCACCTTCGCCTCGCCGCGCGACACCTTCTTCTATTCGTGGCATGCTGCTGTGGACATGTACCTGCACGTGTATCACCTGTGCAACTTCGGGGTGCCTCTGACCGAAGAGGAATTGCTGACGGCTACCAAGGCGTTCACCAAGGCGACGGACACGTGCGACGGCGTGTCGGGCATCGGCCCCAACGTCAAAATCGTGCAGAACGTGGTCGTGAACGGCAAAACCATCGACGTCACCGAACACCCGACGCTCGGCAAGTACTTCAGCCACGTCGGCAGCGAGATGTGGAACTACGGAGACGTGACGCAGCTAGGGGACTACTCGTATTCGTACGAGCTCCCGGACATCGTGACGCAGCAACTCCTGAGCAACAGCCAAATCTGCCCCGCGTACAACCCTTCGACGCCTTCGTCCAGTTCAAGCGGCTCCGAATCGAGCTCCAGTGCCTCCGATTCGGGATCTATTGCTTCTGAGTCGGGCTCTAGTGCCTCCGATTCGGGCTTTACTGGCTCTGAATCGGGCCCCAGTGGCTCTGAGTCGAGCACCAGTGGAAGTGGCTCGTTCCGTGGCTCATACTCCGATAACTCGAGCAGCGACGGTGGGGCTTACGTCGATTCGCCTGACGATGCCGGCTATGGCTACTTCAACGAGACGGAGATCCCCACGCACTCGGGCATCTACGTCGTCGACAAGTCCACGGACAATTCATCGTACGCTCCAGCTTCAGACGCCAACTCGGGGGACTACTGGCAGTGGACTCAGGCCACGTACGACGGACTGTACGACCGCTTCGACGGCGACATGGACCTCGTCATTCAGCAGATGCACTACGCCGAGTGCGAGGCGTTCAACAAGGCCCACGGCATCGAGGACTTCTCGGACGACTTCGTGCAGAACTTCCACCTGGCGTCTTCCCGCCCCATTTGCGGCAAGAAGGTGGACGAGATCGAGGCCGGCGACGTGGTCGTGGCGTGTACGACCGACGAATTCAAGCCCGAAGCCGTCGAGTTCGCCGACGAGGACGTCATCCAAGAGATCAAGCGCGAGTACGTGCCCACCGCCACCACGGAGCAGTACATGGACTCGGACTACTATGCTGACGCCCAGACGAAGGCGCAGCAGACTCCCGTTGGTGGCTACTCGACCACTCCGACGTCAACCCCCGCTGCGACCCAAAGTCAATACACAGCAGCTCCGACCAAGACTGTTGACTACAGCACTCCGACTCCAGCCCCGACGACCGGCGACTACGAACACAAGCACTGCGAGTAAATAGCGGGTTAGTCTGCTTAGACCAAGAGGAAAGGGAAGATGTAGATGTTGCACTTACATGTGATAGCTGTCTCTGATTCATAGCACAATATATTCACGTTGTAGTCATCTAAAGAGGCCTTCTTCGTCAATGTTGCGGCGTGCGAACTCGTGGCTTACAACCTCTGGGAGTAAACTTGACCTGTCAGCTCAGCACAACTGCTTGTAGTTGGTAGCTGCAACAACCAGGACTATAATTTTATATCTACCCTAATCACCCATACAATTTCCCAGTCACCTCTCCCGTCTCCTCACCACCAGTGCACAATTTAGATAAAGTAGGATCATCAACATGAGGTCGCAACTTGTCCGCCGCGCTCTCCGCGCCGCTGCGTCGGCCGCTTCAGCGCCCGCGCGCGCCCCGCGCGTCTTCGCGCCTCGCTCCATCCTCCACCAACGCGCTCAGCTCATCGCCCGCCCGCTGCAGATCTCGGGCGCGCGCCACTTCTCGCAGACTCCCAATGCCAACGAAGGCGAAGAGACTGAGACCGAGTCCGAGTCTAATGCCGACGCTGAGGCGCCCCAGTACTTGGGCGTGGTGTACGACGCCTCCAAGATCAAGAAGTACAGCGCCGAGCTGGAGCTTGAGGGCCACGTGATCAGCGGCGGCGACTACTGGACGGCGCTGGACGCCGCCAAGGCCTACGACGAGCTCGTGTCGCTCTACTGCGGCCTGGACGCGCCCCGCAACTTCCCCGAAGGCGACGAGGGCGACGCCCAGCTGGAGCAATCCCCGGAGGACGTGGAGTGGCAGGCCCCCGAGGCCGGCAACCGCCACGCCGACATCATCCCGCCCATTGCGCAGACCTACTTGACCATCGACGAGGTCAAGGAGGCGCTGGAGCGCGAGAAGGCCATCGACGTGTACACGGTGGACCTGGCCGGCAAGAGCAGTCTGGCCGACTTTATGGTATTCGCCACTGGAAGGTCCCAGGCCCACATGCGCCGCATGGCCGACCTGCTCATCAAGTCCATGAAGGCCCGAGAGATCGTGGACGACTTCGACTACGCCGTGGAGGGCCGCGACTGCGACGACTGGATGATCGCTGACTGCAACAACATCGTGGTGCATCTGATGCGCGCCGACACGAGGCGGATCCTGGCGCTCGAGGACCACTGGGAGAACATGGTGGACGACAAGCACAGCGTCTACGGCGACATGAGTGAGGACGAGTACATGGACAAGTTCGGCACGAGTGAACTCATGGAATACCTCGAGGATGAGGACCACCCGAACGAGGACGGAGAAGGATCCGGCGTCGAGTGGAAGTAAAAGAACACGTTAGCGACTGTAGGAACGATAGACTAACGCCTGGATACACGTAACCTTTGAAATGAACGTGGCAGATAACCTGTGCGTTAGCTTTCGAAGCTTGGTGAAGAAGGTTCAACAGCTTCAACTCGCTGGGAATGGATACGGAAGATCTGGTCGCGGATGAACACTCGAAAGAAAACGTTTTATCCCATTGCTGGTTGAATAAATACCCCTGACTGTTTGTCTTTCGCGATACTATCTACACATACTCGTAGCACTAGCGCTACGTTGTCACCTTACTGGTCCCTTGTAAGCTTGATCATCAGGAAGTCGTCCGGAATCGATCGAAGTCGTTATAGTATTGGGAGTAGCAGAGCTCGAGTCCTTGATGGTGAGTCCAAGGTATAAACCAAATCCACAGACGTCGCACGTGAAGACTCTAAGCGGAGGTATCAAACCACAGCAGAAACGCCGGCATGATCGCAACCACAGACGTCGACAAGGAGTAATGAGTCCTCGTCGACAACTACGGAAGCGCATCACACCTGCAACTCACACGAAGCGCACCAGGATCTGCAGCTTCAACGGGGGTAATGAGCCCCGATCAGCTGAGCCTGCTGACGCGTCTTCGAGTAAGGTCTGCTGAGCTTCAATAACACCACGCTCGAAAACCTTCAACGATTGACGATCCACGGAATAGCGTTCAACAGAGAGTAATGAGTCTCTGAAGTTCGCCTTGGTTCAACCTCGGCGAGAGAAAAGAAGGGTAATGAGCCTTCATCTCCCCACACCCATTGGTCATCGCTTGCCTTGCCGATCCCCATGCTGCTTGGTGCGAAATCCATAACACCAATTCCAACCCCGTAGCTAGCGAAGGCCTGCTTCCAATGCTCGGTCAAGGCATGATGGCGTCGTTCCGGTTTGATGCAGCTCGTCAATCGGGAGTAATGAGTCCCGAGGAGCGCAGCTTCATCAATAACCTCAGCTCTGAGACCAGAGCACCACCACCAAGAGGCAGAAATGAGTGCCTCTCGGTTATACGCCCACTCCAAGCCACGCGAATGCCCCAATTCACCTGCCGTCCATCCTTGACCGTCGTTCTACCACCGCGCCGCTGCATCTGCCATGCATGAGTCCAGTTTTCGTCGCAATCCACTCAGTTCACGCTCCAATCGTCCAGTAGGGCTTGCTCGGAGGTGTCCTGCACTTGTCCTGGGGCTAACGTCAATGCTGTCGCTGTCGCTGCTGTTCCTGCTGCTTATCCGTCGTCCAGTCACGTGACGCAGATTGCGCATACTCCGCAGACTTCCACTGCTGCTGTTGCTGTTAAAGCTGTTCCCATCTGAAGCCGTAGGCGTCGTAGTCGCCACCGATGGCGCACGCTTGTACGGCGCTGACCTCGCCGACCTCGGAGAAATCTCCGGCGACGAGGACGTTGGGGACGTGCCCGCTCGAGACGATCCCATCCGCTTGCTCTTGTACATCCTGCTCGACGTCGTCACGTTCGCCGCCGCCGCCTTAATTTCCTCGGGCAGCGTCAGTCCCATCTCCCTCTTCCGCACACGTCGCTGCTGTGCTGGCGCCGGCACCGACACATCCACGGGCCTAGAAGCACTCACACTCTCCACACTCATCGCCGGCGAGACCGGCGACGCCATCGTCGTGTCCTTCACCTCCGTCGTAGCTGTCGTCACGGGCGTCATCGTCGTCGTCCTGGAGCTTCTTGAGCTCACGGTCGTCACGGGGCTGCCGTAGCCGCTGCTGCTGTCCGAGGACTTCTGCCTCTGCTCCTGCAGCCTCACGAGCGCCTGCGTCAGGTACTTGTTCTGCGCGCGCTTTTCGTGCAGCTTCTTCTTGTAGTGCGCGAGCTGCGCCTCCATCTCCTGCGCGCTCTGCTGCTTCTCCTGCACCACGACCAGCAGGCGCTGCTCGAAGCTGTGGCTGGTGGCCACGGCCGTGTCCACGCGGCTCTGCAGCGCGCGCATCTCGTTGCGCAGCGCGCGGTTCTGCTCGCGGCGCTGCAGCGCGTCGGCCTGGGCCTGCGCGAGCTGCTGCGTAAGCCGGTCGCGGTCCTCCTTGCCCGCCTGGTCGTGGCGCGCCCAGTAGTCCTGCTCCTGCTGCAGCAGGCGCTTGAGCGCCGTCAACTCCTGCGCTAGCGCCTGCTCGCGCTGCGCCGCGTCCTCGGCCTGCGTCTTGTGGCGCGCGGCCTCGTCCGCGCAGTGGCGCTTGCTCTGCGCCAGCTCGGCCGAGAGCAGCTCGTTGTGCCTCGTGAGTGCCTGCACCTGCTTCTCCAGCGCCTGCAGCGCGCGCTGGAACTCGTCCTGCATCTGCGCCAGCACCTGGCGGTAGTACGCGTCGTCCGCCATGGGCTCAGTCGGGTCTGCCGCGGTCGAATGGGGGAAGGAGAGCCGCCGCGTCCCAGGGTCTTAATGGAGCTGCTCGGGTGCTGCCGTTCGAACGTCGGGCGGGAATTTGGGCGCGAAAAACTGGCGCCCCTCGTATTTTCGGAGCAGGCGTTTAAACGAACCGAAATTTGTCAATGTTCGGAACAGCTGGTTTTCAAAACGATCCGAATTTAGGATACGGCTTTGGCTCACTTGACGATATGCCGGGGAGACTGTGGCTGTACGCGGCGCTGGCGGCGCTGCGCGTGTCCTGGAGCGTGTTGCTGCTGGGCATGGTGCACCCGGACGAGTTCTTCCAGAGCCAGGAGGTCATGGCCAGCCACTTCCTGCCCGCAGAAGAGGAGGCGCTGCGCCGCCAGCTGCACGTGCCCTGGGAGTTCCAGCTGCCGACGCCCAACCGCTCCGTCGTCTTCCCGTGAGATGCTGCTGTTTGCGATATTGATAATAATTATTTAGATAACAATAATTGTTCTTTACTATGCTGGTGTGTGTAGGGCGCTGGTGGCGGGGCTGCCGTACAAGGTCCTGCAGCTGCTGGGCGTTAGACTCACGGGCTGGCTGATGCTGGTGACGCCAAGAGTGCTCCTCTGTCTGCTGTCCTTCACTGTGGACGCAGTGGTGTTTGCAGTCGTGGGACAGCTGAGTAGGACGCAGAAGCCGGAGATCCGACGGGAGAAGCAGGAGAAGGCCCTGCTGCTGCTCGCCAGCTCGTGGTCCACGCTCGTGTTCCTCTGCCGACCGTTCTCCAACACTGTCGAGACGCTGGTGCTTGCACTGTGTTTTGCGGTGCTGTTCCTGGCCAATCCGGTACGTTGATACATTAATTATTGCTTTACTGCAACGTGATGCTGACTATTTGTTTTTCGTTGTTGACGGTTTGGAACGACAGCATCGACGAGTTTTATGTGGATTGGTGCACGTGCAGACGGTTCTTCTCGGGAGCCTCTTGGCGTTGGGATTCTTCACGCGATTTACGTTTCCGGTGTTTTTCTTCCCGCTTGGAGTGGAGCTGGTGCGGCAGCAGGACGCGTTGCTGGTGCACGCGGCACGCAAGAAGGATGCCGTTGGGCCGTCTATTGTGCGTCGCCTGGTAGCGACGTTGGCTGTGGCGGTGCAAGGACTTCTCGCGTTCTTGACCTGGTCAGTGGGTTTCATCGCAGTGGACACACTCTACTTTCGTCCCGAAGTGTTTGAAGGTGGTGCCTGGGATCGGTCGATGTTGCAGAAGATTGCTGGAAGTGCCGTGGTTGCCCCGTTGAACAACCTGCTATACAACGTCCAGTACGACAATCTGGAGCTGCACGGTGTGCACCCTCGGTTCACTCACCTGACCGTCAACATGCCGATGCTGTTTGGTCCAGTCTTCCTGGTCTTCCTAGTGCGGTTTCTGCGCTACCCGGATCGCTCATTTTTCGGCTACGCGTGTGTATTCTTCCCATTGGCGTGTTTGTCGCTGGCCCCGCACCAGGAACCCAGATTTCTGTTGCCAGCCCTCGTACCGCTGCATATATTCACTGCACTGAACGGCAGAGCGGGAGTTGTGCGCTTCTTGACGACGCACAAGCTTGGGTTGCTGCTTTGGACTGTGTTTAACGCCGCATTGACTCTGTTCTTCGGCGTGTTGCACCAAGGAGGCGTCGTACCGATGCTGCTGTCTTTATCCACGATCGGTGGTAACGCTCAGGGTGCATCTACCACCAACTGGTTGACGTCCACCTGCCAGTTTGAAGGGGGTAGCAGTTTATCTCTCATTGGTACGGCGCCCCTGGTATTCGCAAGGACGTACATGCCTCCCCGCTTTCTGCTCGCCGGGCTAGAAACCTCACCGACATTCCGGCTGATTGATCTCGCTGGAGGCAGTGGCACTGATCTCGCCGAGTTGCTGGAGTTCCAGAAGACCCCTCAGCCGCAGTCAGATACCGCGTTGCTGGTGCTACCTGCTAGCGTAAAATTCAGTGACATCATTCACGAAAGCTCGCTATCCGTCTCGAGTATCTCCAAGTTGGGCGGCTGCTCTCCTCATATCTCGACGGAAGATTTGGCACTCGACAAGGCCTTTTCGCTGGACTTGTACGCGGTGAAGCTAGCACACAAGGAGGTACCCAGTGCGCGGTGAAGAGGACCAGCTACATACAGTACATTGCTATGATGACAAGAGCTGAAGGTGACTTTCTTACAGTACATGGCGTTTGGAAGTATCCAAGATCTACTATCGGTTTGTGCATCAACAACTTTTGTTGTTGTTGGCAGTAACGAGTCACTACGCCAGTATTCTAAAAAGTGTCTTTATACCTGGCAGCCAAACAGCAAGCTGTCACTTAGCTCGAGTCACCCGAGAGCTTCATTCCGAATTCTTCTCACTAACCCAAGCACCTCCTTCCCGATCCCGTCAAGCAAAGATGTCACCGCGCACTGCCACCCAACTCGTCACCCAGTCTCGACTTCCTCTCGCCAACGGGTCGCTGCCTCACGTGGTGGAGCTCATCGACGGATTCCTCGCGCCTTCGTCGTGGCAAGCCGCCTTCATTACTGCGTGCGAAGGCGGGGCGTCGGAGCGAATGCTCGAGTTCTTCCTCTTGAGAACGACTCCAGACTGGGACGAAGTTGTCGACGCAGCCGCGAAAGGCGGACACTCGCACGTTGTTCGGTGGGTGAACAGCGTGTCGAGGGCCCGTGGGAAACGTACTTCAGTAGGTCGTTCGTAGTGCCGACTGGCGACTACCGCGCCGGCTTCGGCGTCTACCAACGCACGAATCCTGCCATGAACGGGACGCTGGATATCCACGGTGAGTTCAGCTTGGTTCAAGAACTATTAGCTTCAATACTGACAGTTCCTTGTTGTATGTAGTGCACTGCATCAGGTCGTTGAGCGTGGATCCAGTATTGGTACAGAGCAAGCACGCGGTCCGCTTCTCGGTTGGGAGATCGAAGTGCGTGACTGCAATCAAGACGCTGAATTCTCCCTCGATGAGTACATGTCAAGAACGCCCATGGAAACGCGATGGTGAACGTCAAACTGCTGGAGGAGGAGGGCGGATTGCTGTTGAGCTCGGCGTTGACGGTTGTGGCGATCGAGATCCCGCTCATCTACTTTCTCAAGAACCCGTGGGACAACCGACTCGCGTTCACTTTAGTCAGAGAGGGGCGGATCCTCAACACGATGGTGCTTCACTACCTACCGTGTGAGCTGGGCGACAATGGACGCGATGATGGCCGTCGAGAAGAAATCCGGACCATTCGAGTTTCTCGCGGGTGGGGTGGAGATGGTCGCTGCGGTGTGGAGCATGCTCTCACGTGCTGCTACAGCGGTGCAACGCTTCGCTCTGAGCCTCCTCTCAGGGAATTCAACGTAAAACCTATTTCTTTTGTTGTTGTCGCCGTAGTCGTTCAAGTAAAACATGCGTTAGGGCAATCTCTCGAGGCTACTTTTTCGGTGTCTCCAATGCAATATTGGATTCTACAACACTACTGTCAACTGCAAAAGTTTCCCGATTGATGTTGAGACTACTTCTTGGTAAAGGTACGCATCGTGCCGCTAGATTCGAGCACACGACAAAGCATTTCGCGTTCGGATAATCTGGTGGCAGGGCCCGGCTTGATTAACCTCCTTGGCAAATGCATGCCCGCCCACTTCTACTGTAGAAGACGATCTTGTAGTCCCCCAAGAAAAAAGGTCAATTCTGATCCTGATTTAGGTTGGGTGTTGGTAAGATGTGTACGCATCTCGTTTGAGTTCAAGACAACATGTAGTGGCTCTGAGTTGCCAGGAACAAGTGGTGCCCGAATTAAGGGGTACCACTCTCCTTAGTGCAAGCGAAGTTGTCTAATCCCCAATCGAAGTTGGCACTGACCCAAGCTACACATGCACAGCATCAAAGTAAGCACCGATGGGCTTCTGCACCTGCCCTTACTCACCGTACACCATGTCCTCGCTGCGAGTTGCGGCGTTGACAAACTTGGCCGCGTGCAGCTCCATCTTCAGCACCATGCGCTGCGTGATCTTGGCCATGTTCACGTGAGCTGCGCGCTCGAGAATGTGCATGCGCACCTCGGTCTTCATGATCGGGGTCGTCAGTGGGCTCAGGAACTCGGGCACGTACCTAAAGCGCATGTAGAGCAGAAACGCGGATGATACTCTTGAGGCGCGTTGTCTACTGTGGCGTGCAGTCATACTGCTGCGCTTGCGGCCACCGTGGCTATTGCTCGTGCGCAGCACGCTCCCGGATATGCGCATCACGTAGTCGCTCATGGCTGAAGCCATTGTCGCGCCGTCTCAGCAGATGCTATAGCACTCGTGTGATGCTGGGTAGATTGAGTAGTGAGCGCGATACGCACGAAGAGCACGAAGGCTTGGTCAACTTCGCGCGCGCGGGAACTTCACGTCAGGTTCTCGTCAGTTCTGCCAACTTCGATTGGGGATTAGACAACTTCGCTTGCACAAAGGAGAGTGGTTCCCCTTAATTCGGGCACCTCGCTCCCACCCAAAATAAATGCAGACAACTTTGGATGGGGATTAGACAACTTAGGCCGGGCAAAGGTGTACAACCTAAAGATGCCCATTCTGACCATTGCAGCATTTCCAGTTGCCCGCATTTGACTGTTCCATTCATGCTCCGCTTTGGTCATATTATGATCTCTGAATTCATACACCCATCGTGCTACAGATAGGTGCAACAGCTTCCTCCATTACCGGAAATGTCGTATTGACAAAGCACCCGGAATGATAGAGCACTTGTCGAGTTTCTGTCTAGCACATCGGAAGTGAACGGAAATTTGTCAGCCCAACTAGCACAAAAAGTTGAGTATTGTATAGGAAGATTTGAGAAATAGTACACTAAAGATTTAGTGTATTTAGTTAAATCATTTTCAAGTACACACGATCCTTCAAGAAATACGCCCTTAACAAGAAACGATACAGCCATATGCATGTTTATTAGAAAATTGGTGCTCTATCGATGCGACTTTTCGGGTACTCGGATACAGCTTTTGGTCCTTTGAACACTATACAACCGCTGCAGTATGTCCAAATGTCCATTCCTTGCCGCGACCTCCAAAGCCCGTGGCAAGTTATCGACATACTTTTGAAGCTTTCAAATATATTGGGGTGTCTTTTCATTTGTAACGAAGTGGTGCTGCGGCCAGGTCATGGCGCAGCAGATGCCGGCGAAGGACGAGAGCAGCATTGCAGCGGCGCTGCCGGTCGAATGACAGTGAGCCAAGGTGGCGGTAATGAAGTTGATGATGGTAGGCAACGAGGTCAAGCAGTTGGCGCGGCGCAGCAAGATCCGAAACCACGGGCTCGAGATACTGAGTGGTCGCTGGACCCAAGTCACCACTCGCGCTGCCAGCCGCACACGCGCAATCTTGCTGGAGAATCGCTGCGAGAAGTCGGCCGGGGAGAACCAGCGGTCCAGAGCGGCGACACGAGAATGGGTGGCGAGGAGAGTGTGCGGGTGGAGTACCTGGCTTCCCCAGAGGCAGTGCAGAATTTGCTGAGCGAGTGGCAAGCGCACATTTGCCGCGGCAGCAAGCGAGCGACGGACGAGTAGCGGAGCGGCGTAGAGAGGAAGACGCAGGAGCGGCTGGAGATTTGGTGTGACATCGGTGGCGCCAAGAACGAGGACGAGTGGCAGTGTCGACTACTGACTCACGGGGGACGGTGACAGCTTGGCTGTAGTTGTCGTTGTCTGACATTGCCGACTGCAGCTGCTGTGGTGTGACGAGACCGGTTGCAAGGAGTGAGTATTGCGTGCGGCGGCGTGGAGTAACGGGGACGGAGAAGAGGACATCGAGGTTCTCAAGTCGGCGGTGGCGGCTGCGATCAAGGGCAGGCGTTGGAGGCGTACGCCCAAGTGGCTTTTCGACTGGCGTCATTCCGGCCGACTCCACGACGGGCGTGGCATCACGAGTACTGTGACGCGGCGGGCAGGACAACGTGGATCGCGGACGCGTGATCGACGTTTACGAAGGAGGAAGAACGAGAACAGGTTCATCAGCGAGTGTAAGCTGCGCGGTGAAAAGTAATAAATAGGAACGACCGCGAGTGCGTTCCGGCTGCTGAAGTGGCCCTATTGTGTGCGAGTACCTGATTCACCTGTCGGAACAGTAGCAGCAGCAGTCAGCACTTGGAGCTGTACGACCCGCCGGCGAGCAGGCGTCCATAGACTCGTTGCACATTCAACGCGTTTCCACGTTCATATAGCCACTAGACGAGTTCAAAGTGCCCACTTCCTGCTGCAATCTCCAATGCACGCTTAAAATCCCCTCTCCACGGGCCGCGTCCGTCTTCTCGCTCAGCCATCCACCGAAACACATGAAGATGACCACCTTGTGCTGCAGCATAGATAGCACTCGCCCAGTTTGGAGCGAATCATATCATGCATATGCTCATACGCGCCGGCCTTACAAGCTGCACTCAGTACTTCTGGATCCAATGGCAAAGACATAAAGTCGCAAATGAGTGGTGAAGGCAGCCGCAGCGCATAGTCCCCCTCCATCTCCACCTTACATCTATCATTTCGTCAATCATAGTGGTAAACGCCATCAATCACAATCACGAGAAATAAAATATCGTGCCCTGCCACTTGCCCGGACTTAAGAATTTTTTTTTGTTTTTGATATGGTAAGATGATAGATTTGGTGGATACTTGATTGAAAGATCCTATTATAATTCGGCTCATTCTCGCAGAAGTTGTTCAAATCTTAACCTAACGAACCTCATACCAATGGTCCTTGTCAGCTCAGCAGTGCGGCTGGCATGTCGATATTGCCTTCCAGCGACCCTACCTCATGCCGAGCAATGCATTGATGGCTTCATCGCTTCGTCGTTGGATCCAGAAATGTTGAATGCGGCTTGCAAAGAAGGCGCGTCTGAGGAAACTCTCGAGTTTATTTTGTCGCGAACTACTCCAGACTGGAGAACTGCTATCCGTTTCGCTGCAGAAGGCGGCCACCTCCACGTGTTTGAGTGGATGGCTACCGAACGGGAAGACAAACGTGGACCATGGAACGGAGATTTTCGAAACTCGTTGGAGATTGCAGCAGGCAGCGGTGCGCTTGTCTAATGGTTGTATGAACGTGGGTCCGATTTTTCAATATGGACACATCCGCTCGAATATGCTCGCGAGTACGCCGAAAACGTTTGGAAATATTATTATGATATACCAAGCGCGATGGGGAACGCGGCAGCAAATGGACATTTAGCTGTCGTTCAATGGCTTTATGGCGTGACCAATTGGGTACATGCTGACGCGATTAAGAGAGGTATTTCACGTGGCCATGTTGATTTAGTGAAGTGGATTTATGAGGTCAAAGGTGACCGACCCTGCATAATAGTGCTATCGAAATGTGTGGGTGAAGCGGCTGAAAATGGTCACCTCCGAATGCTAAAATGGTTAGGTTTGGAAGGCATATTGGACAGGGTGACAATATCAATCGATGGCGCAGCTCGAAATGGGCATCTTGAGGTTATACAGTGGTGTCTCGAGACCGATTTAGCTGAGTGCTCATCGTATACCTTGGATTTGGCAGTGACGCATGGTCACCTCGAGGTTGCCAAGTGGCTGCACGATAAAGTGCCGGATAATAGTGCGTGGGCTTTCAGTGGCTCGGCTGCGGACGAGGCGGAGTCGGGGCATCTGGATGGTCTCCAAAGACGATTATGTGCGCAGTACCTAGGTACCCGACACGGCATGGATGAGGCTGCTAAAGATGGTCACGTGGATGTCGTGGCGTGGCTACATAAATGCAAGCACGCGCGGGGTACACTTTGCACAGTGGTAAGCGCGGTGCACAAGGGCCACCTGCATGTAGTGCAATGGCTGCATGAGCACTATTCTGACAAGTTTTCGTCTTTTGTGATGGACGAAGCCGCCACACAAGGTCAACTCGAAATTGTCCAATGGCTGCATGAAAACCGAACGGAAGGATGTACGACTACAGCGATGGACCAAGCGGCTTTGCATGGGCATTTCGATGTCGTTTTATGGCTAATCTCACATAGAACCGAGGGGTTTTCTAGCGAAGTGACGGGGGAACCACGACACTTTGAGACGTTTATCCTGAATGAAGATACGTTTTCTACCCTCGTGGAGTCGTGCACACATGGCCAAAAGGAAAATGATCAGTTGAGAGCAGTCCAGGCCGCATTTAAGTTACGCCCCGAATTTGTCCAGAACTGCCTTCAATATTTGACGGAAGTTGCTCTTTCACGGAGTTTTCTAGCCGTTTTGGACTGGATGAAGAGGTTCGGCCTCAAACTTCGCTCTACGGCGCGCATCCGCAGAGCTGTCTCAGGACGAAACTTGAGTTTGGTCAAGTGGTTTTACCAAAATGGATTCGAGATATGCGAGCCTGGGCTGGCTGTGGATTATGGCCGACTTACTGTGGCTTTCTGGCTATCAGAGCGCGGCTACAAGATGGATTTGTCGAAATTACTCGTGATGGCAACCGAGAGGATGCTCTCTTCGGGTAATGTGACACCGATAATACGTCGACTGATTGAGAAGGGGGTCCCATTATCGCTACCTATGGTAAGGAATTTTATACTTTCGCCCAGCTGCGTGGATTTAGCTCAATGGCTTTGTGAAAGCGACCGTCTGGAGCTGCTACTCTCGATACTCAAGAACGGAAACGAAATTTATGTGTGGTGGCTGTTGACGCACACACGCTTTGAGCTAGCAACCTCTCAGATAAAAATCCGTGGTGCTATCCAGGAGACGACCAGTCAGATGCGCAAGTGGTTGAGGGCGACGGTCGATGACCCTGAAGTCATTCAATTGTGTTTTTCAGGGAAGAGAACGGCGATATACGACGCAGTTGAGTCGGAGCCGCTGCTACCACCTACAAAGCGACTTCGTGAACAGAAGATGACGGCGCCGACTCGTCGTGTTCATTAATGCATTTAAGAATATTAATAATTACTGGATTTGCTTTCTTATATACTTAAGTATTCTGAACTAAGTGCTCGGCTTCAACGATATCATTATTTGCCATGAACCAGTCACAATTGCTGGCGGAATCGCCTCGAGTCGTCAGGTTCGGGTGCGGATTAGTCCTGAGTGCCTAGAAGTCAAATCCCGAGTGGCTACACGAAAAGGATGACATTACTGCATCTTTTGTAAAAGTACAAAGTAGAATCCTGAGGTACTCGTTTTTACCCAGGATGATTTATAAGTGGAGGATGAATTTTGAGTGCGCACCTCCACGTTATGCTTGATAAATGTAGAGGCCATAAGTAGTTACACTCAAAGTATTTATCCCCCACTCGCAATCCCCCCCCCCTGGCCCCGTTCATGATTCCTTTCCCGCTCAGAAGCATGCTATTGTAATGCAGCCACTTAGAATTCGTCCAAGCCCACTCAAAAGTAATCTTTTTTTCTGTCGGGCTCAGTGTCAGTGCTAGAAACTCCATTCGGGGGATCAAATCGGCTACTTGAGGTGTATTCATCGCCACATGGTGATAAACCCACTCGGTAGTGTGCTCAATCAACGAGACTAACACGCCGAGATGCTCCTTCCATATATTGCGTATGGGGTACACAACTCTAAACCCGGCCCATTCGACAAAAGTCAACTAAGAAAGCTGTACTAAGTGTACAGATTGCACTCTGGGGATTGTCGGCAGTGTTTAGCGAAAGCCGCAGTTAAGCGCAGTTAGGCCACGGACCCATTTTTGTAATGGCTACGAGATCAAGTTAGAGACAACCTTTAACGTGGTTAAATGGCTGGCACCAGAACCACGACAAGCTCAGACAGCAGTTCAGAATGAATCCTTGGACATAACTGGCTAGCTTTCGAAGCGCATATACGAGTTGAACGGACCAACATTGGTCCTGCTGGCTGTGGAAATTGGTAATGCGATTTTGGCACAGCGGATCCTTGAGCAATGACCTATCGCCGGCAACAAAAGTGTCCCTGACTATATGGAGATCATGTGGTGGGTTTATGAGTCAGATTGGGCGCAACTGATACTTGGAGACGATCCGCAACAAGAGCTGATGCACACGCATCTTGGAAAATAAATAAATAAAGCGAGAATAGTGAATCATCTCGAGTATTTGCTCCGACGCGCTGGCCTTGCACGCTGCCTCAATACTTTTGGATCCAATGGCGAAGCCATAACATCGCTAAGGTGCTCGACGTGGGGTAGGGTGCGTTCGTACAAACCATGGTAAAATTCGTTATGGCGCCGTCCATATACCTATCAGTTTCGTCAATCATAGTGTCTATCCAGGAAAAAAGTACGCGGGGCGAAACGAGCTTGCGAAAAATCCACGATAAGGAAGAAATAAATGTAATGAATGAGTTGGTTAAACGACGCTAACTTGACGACAAATACGCTAGAAGTTATAAAGTTTCGGTGCTCCTGTCTAATGCTACTTGGATTAAGCGACCTTTTCACTCTCCCGCGGCTTCAAAACACCATTTACGCACCTTGAGGCTTGTGAGCTTTTGACCGAGCATCTGAGCTGCCACCCTGGGTGCATTCCTAATACCGCTGCGAATTGTAACGCGACAGTTTTCTTCCTCGAAAGCGGTATTTTCCAGCACCCAGACTAATAATTTGTAGAGCTCCTTCCGTCCGAGTGCTGCTACCACGAGCGTCACACGATCTGGTTCCGACATCCACCAAGCCGCCTCCACGTACCTCATGCACTGCAACTTTTGGCCAAGTAGGATAGCGGTTGAAACTCCCAACGTCGTGCCACGCTCGATCAACCATCTCAACAGCACAATATGGCGCTCTTCACCGGAATGACAACATACCGGCGTATTTCCTCCTCATCTTGCCGTTGGAAGAATTGTCGAGCTGCTATCACCAGATATTCTTGCAAGGCTTGGTTCAGCATGGGTAACCGATAAATTAGGTCAAATGGCATATTTGGTCACGGCCAAATGTTGTGATTAGGTCACGTGACCAAAGTACCTAGGTCACGTATGCAATGAAAGAGATGTATTAATTGCTGTTGGAATTGAATTGAATTTAGCGCTTATGTCGGCTGACTACGCCCAGAGCCGCGCACGGCAACAGCTCCGCTGTTGGAGTCACTGCTCTCTACAGCCTGCGCGGTTGTCTCCGTGTTGTATCTGTCTGAGTCGTTCTACGAGTCGCCGTCGTAGTGAAACGCGTGATCCGGCTCAATGTACTCGATTTCCTCATCGTCTTCTACGTTCTCGCCATCGATTGAGGGCACCGCGCTGCTGTATAGCTCAGAGTTAGCGTCAGAATCGACAATTTCACGCTCATCGCCGCTGCTGGTTGGTGAGTCGACGATGTCACCCAGCTCTGGCAGCTTCGGTTGCCTTGGCAGCACGAACCCTGCGCGCTCAGGTGGCTTGGCTAAGCCTGAGATGACAGTCGTCCGCTGCGCCACGTACTCACGCGCAAGGCTCTCGAGCAAGGTCACAATTTTTTTATGGGCGGGTGGGCATTCAATCGCTTGTTTACTGGCTCGACCGTGACTGGAGTCCTGTCCCCGAGCAGCTTGTACACGGTTTTTGACGGTCTTTTCGGGCACACCTCGCCGACGTTCATGTAGAACTTCTTCACAATAGCCATCCATATTTGCTTCTGAGTGAGATTCGTCTGAGTAGCGAGTTTGTCGACCTCCTCCATGATGTCGCTCGAAGCGTCGATAGCGTGGTCATCTGGGTTCACCGAGGCTCCACTGAGAGCAGGACCAGCACGGCATGTATGGGCCTCCATGCCGCTGAAGTCGAACATCATGGTACTAGCACAGAATACAAACCGGGCGGGACAGGGGGTACGGTACGAGCTGAAGCGATATGATATCTTGTTTGAGGTTCTGTTGGCTAGCGCAAAGGAGTACCCCTGGTACTACAGCTTTGTACGTCCACCCCGGGGCTGGGACGCTTGTTGCGATCGCGACAAACTGGTTGTGGTCTGGGTGGCATCATTGGGCAATGATTGTGGGCAGCACTTGGCGTAGCTGTGGAGCGCCTCCCACCGCAGACACAACTGGATCCGTAGCGCATGTCCCCAACCGAAGGCCGTGGGTAGTCACCACGGCTTCGCACACCTCGCTCTCAGGGGCGTCACTCGCTGCACGATTGGCTCGACGAATCGGACGTGATGTCGGTGCTGGAGCACCCGTACGTAGATCTTGGGAAGTCGCGATGGCTTCGGACACCTCGCGCTCAAGAACATCACTTGTTGCTCGATTACTTCGGCGGGTCGGACGTGAAGTCGGGGCAAATCGAGATCGCCCACGTCGTCCAGGAGAACGAGATGGGGTATGGTCTGGAGAAGACGTGGCCACGACCGCCTCGATGCCGAGCCATCTTGTGTCCGTTTGCGGTGGGCGACAACAGGAAGGCTGCTTGTGAAGGGAGAAGTCGCACTGGCCCACAGGTCGCATGCTTTATATTGAACACGTTGGTTTCAGAACCCCAGCTTAGAACAGGTACACGAGTCAGGAATAGCTGTTGTGGTAGTGAGCGGACGAAGGGGCGCTAAATGCTGGTGCTAGCAGCTACGCGTGACCTAGTGATTTAGGTCATGTGACCTAAGTGCCGTATGCGTGACCTATCCGTGACCTAATCACAACATTTGGCCGTGACCAAGTTTGCCATTTGACCTAATTTAGTCGTTCCCTTCAGCATGATGCTTACAAACAAGTAGAATCCACCAGTGTGAAATTGCTCCAAAGATGTCAATATTTCGCGCCGCACTGCCAAAACCGAGGTTGTGCACTGATGTGTTAGTTTGCCAAAAGCCTTCTTGACGCACTCGCGAATCTCAGTGTAATCGCTGGAATTTGATTGTCTGTCGCGTTGGAGTTCGTGCTGGGCCAGCACAAGAAGCACTTGCAAATGTCCTTGCCTAGCGGCAGCACCTAGCCCCCCCAGTCAGAACCACGCTGCTTTGTGTGTTCATCAAGGTACGCAACCACATCCAGGCGTCCTGCCCGTGCAGCGGCAATCAAACTTCCGTCGCACCTCCCAATGCTGTTCTCAGTTAGCCACTTCACCATTTCCAAATGACCATTAGCGGCCGCCTTACACATAGCGGAGTCACTGCAAGTGTTGGATCCGTGCTCGTGCATCCACCGCGCGATATGAAGGTGTCCATTTTCCACAGCACTACCCATTGCACGTATCGCACAACGTTCCCCTCGATTGTTATGAAGCCACTGCACGACTTCAAAGTGGCCATTTCGTGCCGCTTCGGCCATTATCCCAAGTCTGTAGGACCCCGGTGACGGGTTCTCGTGGAACCACTTGACAAAGTCTAGGTGGCCTCTAAAGACCGCTTCGCTTATTGCGTGCGAATCCATTTTATCGTGGAAACGCGTGTTCAGCCACATGAACATGTCAAAGTCCCCGTTTGCAGTGGCCCCCCACGCAGCGGATTTCGAACAGCCCTTGCTGCAATGTTCAAACAGCCACTCGACCACATGGAAATGGCCGCCTTCTACTGCTTTATCCATGATTCTTGTGGTGCACACTTCCGAACAGCTCACGCGTTGGTGTAGCCATTCGAGAGTGCGGAGATGCCCGTTTCCAGCGGCCCACATCAGCGCGAGGACTCCGCAGTCTTTGATCTTTTCATACAACCACTGAACCACTTCCAAATGCCCATTTTCCGCGGCATCGTCCATTGCCCATTGCTCACTATCGATATCGGTGTGTTCGTGCAGCCACTGAACGATATCGAGATGGCCATGGCAAGCAGCGCGGTGAAACGCCAAGTTATACATGTACGTACTTGTAGTTGATTCACCACGATTGTGTAGCCACTTTACTAGCTCGATGTGGCCATACGTAGCAGCGTTGGTCAAGCACCATTGGCGGTCAGACCACCAGGGTCCTCTGCCGTCTTGGCGCCCCATCATCCACTCGAAAACGTGTAAATAGCCGCCTTCGGTGGCTGATTCCACAACTTCCTCCCAAATTGGCGTCGTCCGCGCCATAATAAACTCGAGAATACGTACTGGGGCACCGAGCTGGCATGCTGTGTGGAGCAATCTCGGGTCTACACCTTTTCAACTTCAAAACTGCAAATTGTAAGTTCAAAACAGCAAAAGGTAAAATCAAAAAAACAATACTCTATAAATGTATATTACAACCTGTATAATATGTATCATCGTATTTGATTATAGAGTACAACTTGCCTATTGGCTAGCTGTGCTGCGCGCCAACCAATGAGCTGTGTATAAAAGTACGAAGCTAGCCTGGTCTCTGCTCGTGCAGTTTTGAACTTACCTTTTGCAGAATTGAACTTACAATTTGCAGCTTTGAAGTTGAAAAGGTGTAGATAATCGACGGCAAACTCATCTATACGAAACTCGACGTGGGGTAAATAGCCTCGACATGCTGGCAAACATCTGCTGATAATAACCTTAGCTGGCGATGGCCATATCCACTGCGATGAGGTATGCATGGCTGCTGGGAAATTAGATAGTGGGGACATATGTTTTATCGGCCAACTTGACTCTCTGTGTCGAAAAAAGTCCATTCGACCCTAATTGACGGCTGGACTCGTTCAACTGACAGAGTGAATTGGCCCTAGTTTTATTTTATTTTTTTAAGGCTAGAACAACTGATGGATACGCCATTTCATTTTGGCTCATCACCCCATGGGGGTCCGATTTTAGGCGTAGATTGGGAGTTGCTGCTATTCACAGGCATCTCGAAGCTGCCAAGGGGACTACACCCAAGCTGCCGGTTAAAAAAGAAATTTCTGGAAAGTTAAGTTATACGTACGTACACCTGGGAGCTTCGGATAATGGAGCATTTCCATCTGAAATGGACAGATTTAGTATCGGCAAGTAATAGCGTACCCATGAATCGTGCAGCTGTGGCACACTGGTTGCGAGTACCGGTAAGAAACGAATACTGAGACTAGGGCTCCGGGATAGGGGGGGGGGGGGTATTGTGCCTTTCACCTATTTTGGCGGGTGAGCTGTTAATTCAGGCGGAATTAGATCCATAAAAGGACGAGCAACGCTTATTTAGTATTAATTCTGCCTAAAATTGTGAGTGCTTCCCCTAACTCCCGCGATCAGCATTTGCGATCCAATCGACGGAGATACGAGCAGATTGACATGGATTGGCGGGTAGGAAACCGCCAATCGCTCTGTTTCCGCCTCACCATCGCCACTCTTAATTCGGTCACGGAGGGACGACACGGAATTAACATGGGAACTAGCTAACAGGGCATAATTAAGGTCAATAAGGGATTAGAGTTATGCCAGAATTATCACGGCAGAATAAGTGAAAGGCACAATATAAACTCTTTCTTTTTCTTTTTATTAATTATTCTATTTCATTAGCTTAAGGTCATCTCCTGGTCGTAGCCGCAGCATCTGCCCGAAACTTGCTTTGTAACTGTAGAGACAAGATATCAGCCGACAATGCTTTACATAATTATGAAGGCGAACCTTGGCTGAGGTCTGTTTGTAGCTTGTAGAAAATGTACAATAGCGTACACAGTCCACCTCAATCGTTCTCTTTACTTCATCAATATATGTACTGATTCATACCAGTTCCTTCGGTAGGACACCGGTTCGATCTGAACACGCGGTACCGCGACCATACCGTTATGGTGGGTATCGTACCGGTTCGGTTCTTCCACGGTGCACCGAATTCGTACCGGTTTCATACAAATGTACCAGTTAGATGTCAAGAGAGGTCATATTTTGACTTGATATAATCCTATTTGAGCCACCAGGTTATTTCCACATGGCAGGGCGATATCAAAATTGTCTTAGCAACAGACAGCTCCAACGGGACCCCAGCCAGTGTATGATCGGCATTTGGATAGCGTATGTCCCGTCGACGTAATTCCCCTCGGCCGCCATCCAAAGCATCTTCGGCAAGACCATTTTGTAGCCGTAGCCGTGCTCTGACAGCCAGTACGCCATTGCTAGATATCGATTCTCGATTGCCAGCTGAGGGTCGCATATCTCGTATCCATTCAGGTGGAACCACTTCACCAACATCAAGTCACCCCTCCTGACAGCTGATCGGGTGGGTACTGGAGAGCGCAGGTTGAGGCCAAACTTCTTGAGCCAATCCAGGATTGTTAATTGACCCCGTTGAAGCGCGATTTCCGCCAAATATTGAGGACATTCCGAAACAAATTCAGGACGCTGCTTGTATGCGGCGCACAATGCTATTAATTGATCGCGCTCTGTTTTCCACAGCCGAGAATGCATCTTCAATCAAGCCAAGAGGCTCGAGCTGTTGAGGCATTCCCATCACTTCAAGAGGAAACCCCTCGGTTCTATGCGAGAGCAGCCATAACACGACATTGAGATGTCTACTGCACGCCGCGCAGTCCATCGCTGAAGCGATACATCCTTCAGAGCGATTGGAATGCAACCATTGTACGAGTGCGAGATGACCATTCTCCGCTGCTGCATCCATGACATCTTGTGCACCACTGAGCTACCTCCAAGTGGCCGCTGCTTGCCGCATCTACCAATCCATAAAGTGTACACTGCTCGGTTCGGTGTTCATGTAACCACACCACCGCATTGAGATGGCCGTGCATAACCCCTGGTCCATTTCATCCTCTGATGCGGCTTCGGGGGAAATGCTCGTGCACCCACTGGAGAATCTCCAAGTTCCCGGATCTGGCCACACTCGAAGCTGACTCTGCCAAGTGCCAAGACCTGGCACCCAGTCACGGTTTCCAAGTGCCATGCAGCCACTTGGCAACATCGAGGTGACCATTAGCAATGGCCAGATACATGCAAATACTCCTAATTTGTTCTCGATACACCACTGTATGACCCCAAAATGCCCATTTTGAGCTGCTCTATCGACAGCAAAATCCACCTGAGCTAGCAGCCCTGTTGAATACAGTCATTGTAACATTTCGAGGTGCCCACCCGTAGCCACATCAGTCACATCTTTCGGTAGAATTATCACGTTACCTCTGTCGGCTTCGACCTCATGGATCCACTTCACTACCTTCATTTGACCGCGCGAAATGGCTTGACTCAACGCATCGGAACCCGCCCAGTTTGCCACTCCATAGAGCCATTGAAGAACACCTAGTGTCCATTTAATGCCGTGTTGTCCAGCGCGACGGGCAAGTCGTAATCGTAGCTTCAGGTCTTTTCGGCGAAC
This sequence comes from Phytophthora vignae f. sp. vignae, assembly GCA_016169955.1. Classification (NCBI taxonomy): domain Eukaryota; phylum Oomycota; class Peronosporomycetes; order Peronosporales; family Peronosporaceae; genus Phytophthora; species Phytophthora vignae. The sequence goes on from JABJUM010000018.1 coordinate 658,362, forward strand.
TCGCGACTATATTCCGGCGGATCCGTAAACTTGTCATGTTCACATCCACGTCCGTACAGCCACTGGACGAGCTCAAGATGGCCGCTGGCTGCCGCTATTTCCAATGTGTATCGAAAATCTCCATTCCACGGCCCGCGTCTGTCTTCGTGTTTGGCTGCCATCCACTCAAACACGTTAACATGCCAGATTGCGCTTCTCTAGTATGGCTAAGTTCGCGACAGAATAAACTCGAGTGTACCGTAAATCACGGCGATCATGTAACATACGGTAATATAGCGTTGCATGGTAAAAAGTATGCCGGCCTGTCTTTTTTTGCTACGACGACAAAAATCATAAAGTGACACCCCTTCTTACAACCAACCTCCGACTGCACTGATTGTTCTTATGTTTTCTCAACTACTCCTTCGCTAGCAGTTGTTGGTGTCGCGAAGAACCCTCTCTCATCGCGCGGGCCCGTAGCAATGAGACCGGCTTTTAGAAAGCCGTTACAGATCGACTCTGCGTCGACCTCGTCCCACGCCTGCAGCACTGAAGCGGCAATATGCCGCCGCTTCTGGGCTGCATCCGTAAAGGTACCGTTTTTAATAACAAACTTAGTGTAGAGATCTCTAAGTCTATCCTTGAAGGGCTTCATAACGGCGATGTCCATGGGCTGGGCTAGTCCCGTCACCCCGGGAGGCACGTAGACCACGCTGGTGTGTGCGTGGTCCACGAGCCGAGTCCGGATAGACTCCATCTTGTGTGTCTTGAGGCTATCAAGCGCCAAAACGCTTGGTCCTCGAATGTCGGGGGCCCACACTTTGTCAATCCATTCTTTCATGACCTTCTTGTCGCAATACGCCTTGGCCTGGACCGTATAGTAGCCTCTGTCCCAGTCGTAGTGCTTGTCCTCCTTTAACTCCTCCTGGACTAACGCACCTGGAGTCCCTGCGAACACGATCATCGGTCGCAGCTTACGACCTGTCGCAGAGGCACACAGGAACACCGAGGCTCGGAAGGAGTCAGGCGTCGTCGCTGAAAACAAAACGTAACAGAGAGTTAAACTACAGAACAAAATTAATCTCATTAATCGCATTAATAGACTCACACTGAATAACATCCACTGTTCGAGCTCCGACAAACTCAATTGTACTGTGTGGATTCATATCCACGCACACCGAGGTCTGGTCCATGTTGAAGACGTAGTCGTATCTATCTGGCATCCCGATAGGAAAGAACGCAGCGCTTTCAACGTGATGCAGCATTGACTGCGAGAAACTATCAGCAACAATATAATGAAGAGTTAGTAAAACAGCAGTAGATCATCTCCAAAGTATGTTTTACCTGCATTTCAGGCCGTGTAACGCGGCCTCGGTGCGTGATCCGTCGGTAAGTAAGTCGGTTGCGGCGTAGGAAACGAAAGATGTACATCTTAACCGCGTCGCGGCTTCTTGATTCGACATATTGGGGGTCAAAGTATGCGAGAGCGTAGCGGATACACTCTGTAGTGATGCAGAAGTATTTAGCCCCTCGCATGTGCCTAATCCAGCCGAGTAAGCTAAGAGCAGCAAACGTTAGAAACCTATTAAGAGCAGTCATTGCACAATCTTCGTAGCCGTACCGTTGTTCGTTCTCTGTGGAGACTGCCGCTACCTGAACCTTAGAGCCTACAAAAACAGCTTTCGATTTAGCGGCCTGCAGCGCCGGTAGCTGCTGCCCCCAACGCCATATTGTCACTCGTGTGACACCGTAGGACTTCGCGACGGCCTCGATCGATTCACCGGAGTCTATGCGCTCTAGCGCACGCAGTTTGTCGGCGTTCTTTGTGCTAAACTTCCTGGTCCCCGCCATCGGGGAGATGGTAGAATGAATGGCCCCTCGCTCAGTAGGAAATCCCCCCAGGTTGGTAGCGGGAAACTTTTTTACGCGAGTTTTTACACAACCAAAATGAACTTTTTACGATGTTACATGATCGCCGTGATTTACGGTACGATTCGAAGCGCCCCCTTTACAAGCCGCGCGCAGCATCTCTGAACGAAATGACCGACATGTGAAGTCATCAATGCGCCGTTCGACATGAGGTAGAGAGCCTCCAAGGCAATGGCGGCAGACGAGTAGAACTGCTGAGCTTGCAGCCTGCAATCCCGTAAGCATGGCTCCTGCAACTTGCAGGAGCCATGCTTACGGGATTTGTTCAGATAGGGAGTGAGCAAGCTTTATCCTCATTGTCCAGTCAATCACAAAAAAAGGTTTGTGATTAAGCACATTAGCCACCAAGAATTTTTTATGATTAAATCAATCAGATTGATACGCCGATGCTACCTGGATAGAGCGACCTTCTCTCTCCTCCGCGGCTTCTAAACACCACTTAGGCACCTTGGGGCGCGTCAGCTTCTGAAAAAGCATCTCATCCGCCACCCTGGGTGCATTCATGATAGCGCTGCGAATGGTGACACAAGAGTATTCTTCCTTGAAATCGGTATTTTCCAGCACCCAGACTAATAATTCGTAGAGCTGCTTCTTTCCAAGAGCTGTCACCACGAGCGTCACACGATCTGGTTCCGGCAGCCACCAAGCCGCCTCCACGTATCTCACACATTTCGACCTGAGGCCAAGCATCAGAGCGGTCGAAACATCCAACGCGGTACCACGCTCGATCAACCATCTCAACAGCACAATATGACGTTTTTCCCCAGCTATGACAACATACCGACGCTTTTCCTCCTCATTTCGCCGCCGGATGAGCTGTCGAGCTGCTATCACCAGATATCCTCCTTGTAAGGCTCGGTCCAGCATAATGCATACAAGTGAGTAGTATCCACCAGCGTGAAATTGCTCCAGAGCGTTGGATACTTCACGCTGCGCTACATAGAATCTGGATCTGCGCACTGATCTGCTAGCTTGTCCACCGCCTTCTTGACGCACTCGCGAATCTCAGTGTAATCGCTGGAATTTGATTGTCTGTCGCGTTGGAGTTCGTGCTGGGCCAGCACAAGAAGCACTTGCAAAGGCCCTTGTCTAGCGGCAGCACCGAGGCCCCAATCAAAACCGCGCTGCTCTGTGTGTTCGTCAAGGTAAACCACCACGTCAAGTCGTCCTGCCCGAGCTGCAGCGATCAAACTTCCGTCGTACCTCCCAATTTTGTTGTTAATGAGCCACTTCACCACATCCAAATGACCGTTTGCGGCGGCCTCACACATCGCGGATTCGCTGCAAGTGTTAGATCCGTGCTCGTGCATCCACCGGACAATGCCAAGATGACCATTTGCCACAGCGCTGTCCATTGAGCGTATCCCACAGCGTTCTCCTCGGTTGTCATAAAGCCACTGCACGACTTCTAGATGGCCATTTTGTGCTGCGACGTCCATTACGCCAAGTCTGTAGGACCCCGGAGACGGGTTCTCGTGGAACCACTTGACAAAGTCTAGGTGGCCTCTAAAGGCCGCTTCGCTTATTGCGTGCGAATCCATTTTATCGTGGAAACGCGTGTTCAGCCACATGAACATGTCAAAGTCCCCGTTTGCAGTGGCCCCCCACGCAGCGGATTTCGAACAGCCCTTGCTGCAATGTTCAAACAGCCACTCGACCACATGGAAATGGCCGCCTTCTACTGCTTTATCCATGATTCTTGTGGTGCACACTTCCGAACAGCTCACGCGTTGGTGTAGCCATTCGAGAGTGCGGAGATGCCCGTTTCCAGCGGCCCACATCAGCGCGAGGACTCCGCAGTCTTTGATCTTTTCATACAACCACTGAACCACTTCCAAATGCCCATTTTCCGCGGCATCGTCCATTGCCCATTGCTCACTATCGATATCGGTGTGTTCGTGCAGCCACTGAACGATATCGAGATGGCCATGGCAAGCAGCGCGGTGAAACGCCAAGTTATACATGTACGTACTTGTAGTTGATTCACCACGATTGTGTAGCCCACCTTACTAGCTCGATGTGGCCATACGTAGCAGCGTTGGTCAAGCACCATTGGCGGTCAGACCACCAGGGTCCTCTGCCGTCTTGGCGCCCCATCATCCACTCGAAAACGTGTAAATAGCCGCCTTCGGTGGCTGATTCCACAACTTCCTCCCAAATTGGCGTCGTCCGCGCCATAATAAACTCGAGAATACGTACTGGAGCGCCGAGCTTGCACGCCGTGTCGAGCAATTTCTGGTCAAGGTAACCCACCACAAATTCATCGATACGAAACTCGACGTGGGGTAAATAGCCTCGACATGCTGGCAAACACTTCCTGATAATAACCTTAGCTGGCGATGGCCACATCAACTGCGATGAGGTATGCATGGCTTCTGGGAAATTAGCTTGTGGGGCCATCTATTTTATCATTAGGGTCGGATTGACTTCTTTCGACACAGAGAGTGACCCGTTCAACTGACTGACAGTCTTGGAGTGAACTCATTCTCGTTGGTGTGAAAGTGATTGGCTCTCCGATCCATGCTACGGTAGTTCGATTGAAGTAGGTCGGCATGATGGAGCATTTCCATAACATTGCGGCTACTCTGAAGTAGATTTATGAGCGACAAGCGATAGCGTACCCATGAACCGTGCAGCTCTGGCGCAGTGGTTGCGAGTAAGAAACGTATTATATACTGAACTAATTGGTACACTGCTGATCGAAACGGGCAGTTGTGATGGCTGCATTTGTGAAGTTGTATACCAATAATCGTATAGAATGCGCGCTGAGCGTGATAAAGGCTGCCGCTCGAACTGGACATCTCGAGATTGCTCGATAGGTGCATAAGATCCGGCGACAAGGCGATGGTTATCGTTTTGATTTCTATTACAGGATCCAACTATGAAAGTGCATTTTAAATGAGTGCATAACAACATCTCGACTTATGGCCATGGATATGTTGTGGTCGGAGTTGCAGTTGCCGATGATTTAGAGATAAAATAAGTATCGACGGCACCAAATATTTTTTGACATGATCCACGTGCAATGTTCGGTTACCAGAAAGAGATGAAGTGGCTACACATAGACCCGTCTTCTGTGTATTTTTTAACAGGTATCTGCATACAATGAAGTATCGAAACTCGTTCATCGCTGCTATCAGCTTTCAACATTAAAATACCCAGTACGTGTATGGTGAGTTAGTCCTATATGGATAACCTGATTTCCAGTTGAAACGAGATCCAAGGAAGCCAACCTTAGCTGTTAGTTAGTTAGTAGGTGGATAGGTATCTATTAGAACCAGAGGAGTAGGCCGAGCTTACTTTTCAATTCGCTGCAGCACGGAATATCGATTCCCGCCTCGCCACATCCTGCATAATCGAGCGACAGTTCCCCGTCTGGTTGAGCTGTGGTTTGGAAAACGTGTACTGTACACGTAATAGCTACACGCCACAATTTGGTTTGTGCGGCGGGCAACGGCACTTGAAAGTAGTGCAATGGCTGCAGTAACACTATCCCTATATACTTGTTCGCAGCGTATGGGAGGGATGAAGCTGCAACAAACGGTGGGTTTGCAAGTTTTGCCATGGATGATGCGGCTCGCAATGGACACCTCGATGTGGTGTTGTGACTGCTATCACACACAAGTGAGGGGTTTTCTGGTGCAATCATGGGGGCACCTCAAGAGTTCAAGACGCTTAACTTGAGCGGAGATACGTTATTGTCGGTCATCGGGACAAGCGATCAAAGCCAGGTTGATCTATTGAGAGCTCTTCACGCGGCATACAAACCGCACCCTGCATTTGTCAAGGACGGTCTTCAAAATTTGGCGGAAGTTGCACTTGCATGGAGTCAACTTACAATTCTGGACTGGGGGGAGAAGTTCGGCCTCAAATTGCGCTCTACTGCTCCCATCGCGCGGTGCTATAAGTAGGGGTGACTTGAGGTTGGTCACGTGGTTTCACCGAAATGGATACGAAATGTGTGAGCAATAGAAAATAAGCATCTAACAATGGCGTACTGGCTGTCAGAGCACGGCTACAAGATTGATCTGCCGAAAATGCTTTGGATGGCAGCCGAGAGGACGTGCGACGGTGGGACGTACGCTATGCGTATACTGATAGTACGTCGGCTGCTTGAGAAAGGAGTCCCCTTGGAGCTATCTGTCGCCAAGACAGTTTTGTTGTCGCCCTGCTATGTGGGAATAGCATAGTGGCTTTGAGTGCAGCTGCTACTCGACGAAATGAACAGCGACAGCAAAAGTTTAGTGTGGTGGCTACTGACACACACACGCTTTGAGCGAGAGTCCTCGCAGATAAAGAATCGCAATGCCGTCCGGGGGGCGAGCACGCATATGCGCAAGTGGTTGGATGCTACAATTCACGAACGTGAAGTCTGTCGTTGGTGCTTTTCGGAAAAGATAATGACGACAAACGGTGAAAGTTCGTCGGAAGAAACGCTACCAGCTGCAAAGCGAGCCCGAGGACGTTTGATATCGGCGTAGTATCTCTTTTAAGCGGCATCGTGGACATGAGCTCTATCAAGACGGAAGCTGAACAAAAAGAAATTTCCATTACGGTTCAGTGCTATTTGAAGGTCCAAAGGATACTCAGCAGTGAATTCAGGGGAATATGACTGGTGTGGTAGTGTAGCTTTCTCTGACCGCATTCCCATTCCCCTTGCACGTCCACCGTGCCCGTTACATTCCCCACAACGGAGATAGCCGTCAACACCTGGGTCAACGGGTAGGGGCCGACTGCCAGCAAGCGCGAGCCGTAGTAGTCGACCAGACAGCTACTGGCCCATCAACCAGACGCTCTCGAGATAGGGACGGCAAGGAGGGAGCGTTTTCGGCACCTGGGCTCCGGCATCCACAGGCTGCCCCCAGCAGGACCAATCCGGACATACAACATACACAAAGGTGGAAGAGCTCCGTCACCACGTGCCGTTCGGCTCGCTCCGGACTCTTCCCACACGGCCAAGGTGCTCCTCTTCTCCGAGCGTTCCTCGTGCCCCCGTGGTCTCCCCCCACGGTCCCGCCACCCTATTCGACCAATCTACGCTCCTAAGGCGCTGCCCGCCACTATCGCCTACCTCGCTGTTACTCCGTGCGCTAGCCGACCTCCGCGATCGCAGTACTCAACGCTGGAACCCGTGTCCCTTCGGCGCAACTCCTTGTATTAGCTGAGACTAGCCACAAGCCTGTAACTAAATCGCAACTGAGGGTCGAGCTGCATCCGCAGCTCGAAGCCCCCACTTAAACTATTCCCCGTCGATCTACCTACTCCTACCTACGGCGCCTTCCTACTCCTACCTACGGCGCCTTCCTACTCCTACTACTTGGACCTCTCCCCCTTTGGGGCCTCCTCTCCGTTCTCGTCGCTTGCTGGCCGCACGCTGCGGTCGTTGATGTCGCCCCGCCCTCGTCGATACTTGCCCTCCGTCGCCGTCCGTCGTTCACTCCTCCCCGCGATCTTCCGCGGCGCCGCACTTCAACCTTGGCCTCCCCGCTGTGACTCGAGCCAGCTGGCTCGCTCCTGCCACCGTCCGTCATCTTCGTCACTCTTCTGGTCACCGTCCGTGCAGCCCCTCACCACACCACTCGGCCGTCAAGTCGATCACCGTCGGCTCTGCCTGCTCACGTGGGCCGCCGTCACCAGTGTGACGTAACCCCTGCCTACAGTAGGTACCATGCTGCTGCGATCGACCATAAGAGGTCATGAGCTTTTAAAAGGGAATTTACGAAGGTTAAAACCTGGTCGAAGCTACTAGTATGTGGTGACGATTAGAAATGAGAATCACGCTAGCCTATTGGTAAAAAAAATCATACCAAAACTTATGAATAAAAATGGTTGCAGTCATCTGCTTCATTCGCAGATCGAGGCTGCTCTAAATGGCTACAATGCGGTCGATCTTGTTGCTGTGCAGAATCACCTTTTCTTCGACCGCGTCGGCTGCTCTTGCCTTCGAGCTGTGACAGCTGAGTTGGGAAAGAGCACGAAGCCTACCGAATGAACTTGAGTGGGCTGGTTTGGCGGAAAACGATGGGTGGGTGCCCTTGGAGGACCACGAGCCGACCGAGACCAAAGCCCCAATTCCTCCGATACTGTCAGTAGCTCGAAAACTGGACGAGCTCGCCTTCTTCTCCAATCGATTGTCCATGTCGTCGAGTGTCAGCGATGGAATGATCTGGAGCTGGTCGAAGCCCGCAACACTTTTCTTCTTCGAGCCCAGGTCGTAAAAGGTGAAGAAGGAATCTGCCGATTTCAACTCACAAACCCCCACAGCAGGCTCCCTCTTCTCATCCGTCGAGTCCGTACCAAGCGAGAGCATTTTCGAGACGTACGGCGAGAAGTTGTCGAGCCGCTTGTCGACAGCTCGGAGGTCCATGACGCACCGCACGCAAACTTTCGTCTGACAAGTAGCGCTCGGGCCCTTGAATTTGTGTTTGCGAGCACCGTCTCCGGTTTTCGCTGCAGGCACAGACCGAGTCACGTAGCAGGTCTTGCAGATGACGTCGCCGCACATTCGACAGTGGTGTCGGCGGCGATGCAGCTTGTGGAACTTGCGGCTGCAAACGGTGCAACACGAGCGGCTTTGGTCGGGGACCCAGTTCTCCTCAAGAGCGAGACTCTGTCTGGCGATATTTTGCGAGTCGATCACGAGCGAGATATCGCTGAGTGTGGCCATGCTCAGTCGATGTTGAGCGTTGGCAACTAGTGCCAACTCAACAGCATCGGTGATTCCCATGATGAAAATGTCCGACGTCGCCTTGGGTTCGTCCTCTGAGGGGTTGACGAGTATCGTGCGCTTCATTCGCACACGAGAAATGTTCATACACCGTGAAAGGTCCGGACACTGAGGTACATCCACCGAAGCCGACGCCACAAAGCCGACCTCTTTGCCGTTGCCATCGACAGTGTGGCCCACCATCTCGACGAAGCACGTGTCGCGCTTACCGGAGATCAAGTGCTCGGCGAGCCACTTGATGCCGAAGTAGCTGTCCTTAGAGGCGCGGATTGTGCACAACACCGCGCCAGAAATCACCGAGGGCGACAACATCTTCTGCTTTTGAACGAAGTCGGCGGAGTTGGTCGAGTGATGCACGTGCACGATGTCACGGTAGTGGCCTTGAACGCGGCCAAAGGTGCGGAAGGACTGGAGCGGTGGACTTGGTTCGAGCGGCTCTCTGCGGCCACTAACGCCAGCGACTGTGCGCCGCAGCCCTGGTAGAATTCCAGAGTGGCTGCCGGTAGTGCGTCTTCTACGCGCACTCCAAGTGTGTCTGTCGCGAGCACTCGCTGTCTCGTCAAAGTTGCAAGCCGTCGCTCGTGGGGACCCATCGAGTGTCGTAACCCACGCCGAAGTTGAACTGCATGGGTCGGCTCCTCGAAGCTTGAACGTCTTGAGTTGGCCCAATGAACCGACAAAGCGCCAGGTCGAATCCAGTTCATCATCTCTTGTAGCTTGAGCCGAGCGTGCCAGTATTGCGTCCTGCACTTGTTGGTTCATCATGGCCTCAAGCTTCTCGACTTGGTAGGCCGATAGCGCTACAGGACTGAACGCCGCCGAGCTCGACGACATTGTTGTTGCTGCCGGAGACTTATTTCGTGGTCGAAGGTTTGGGAATGAGCTGAGCCCATGGTACGTGAGTCCGTTGCCTGTTGCGCGAATTAATATGTATTAGTGTCTTGCTGCGACAGCAGCATGTCGCTCGGTCAGTTAGAGGCAAGAGGCGCTTCCTGCCATAAAGTTGCAAGTCACATGGCAAAGCACTTGGACAAGTGGCCCCATGTTGAAGTGAAAACTTCACGTGTGCGCACAAGCTAATGGTCCGCGTTTCCAGATGACCCACCCAAAGCGGAACTTGTGGTCCCTATTGCAGTGCAATGTTGTGTGTGTAGACGGGTGGACCATTGCAGATGGACCATTCGGGGGATAAAGTCGCTTGTGACTAAACACCACAGCGCCAACGAAATAACTTACATGTAATGTAATACCGCACCAATATTTAAAAGATGTAAGAGCTTGTTGAAAGCGACCTCTGGTCTGTGTGTATATATCTACCGTCCCTGGGACTCCAACAGCTCGTACGTGGCCATGATGCTCTCGGGCGTGATCAATCGGAACTGCTCGTTGAGTTTCAGCAGCGCCTGCGAGACGCGCGCAATCTTGCGGCGGTCCTCCACACTCATGGGCGTGGACGCGTGCAGCTGCCTCTTGGCCGTGAGCACCTCCACGCGGGTCTCCATGCTGCTGCTCGTGTCCTCCGCGTCGTCGCCTCCGAGCGCGGCCATGCTGCGGGACACCCAAATGTACCCGTTGGTACCCAGGATCACGTCGATGCCGAGGCCCGGGAGCGTGACCATGTGCTGCTTCATGCGCTTGACCAGCGGGGCCGCCACCGCCACGAACTGGCCGTTCTCGAGCTTGCCGTAGCGCAGACTGCGCGTGTGCAGGCTCAGCGAGCCGTCGTAGCGGACCTCCTGGATCTCGGCCGAGATGAGGTCGTTCTCAACGAAGAAGGCCCGCATCTGCAGCTGGTCGGCGTACGTGCGCCGGCGCTGGGCCCCGCCGGGCAGCGTCACGGAGCTGAGCATGAGGCTGGCGTCCTGCTGGCCATTCACGTCCACCTTCCAGCGCTTGTTGGCCACGTCGGTCACGCGGCCCACCACGATGTCACCCACCTCGCCGATGTAGCGGGACACCAGCGGCCGCACCGTGATGAGCTGGTTCACCTTCTCCACGACGCCGGCCACGCTCGCCACCAGCTCGTTGCGGCCGCTCAGGTACGTGCCGTGGCCGCGCAGGAACGCGCCCGTGTCGGTGCTGATCACCTGGCCGGGCGTCACCACCACGATCTGCGACTCGTCCGGCAGCTCCTGCGGCTCGTCCTCCATCGGGGCCTCCAGGCCGCGCACGCGCACCTCCATGACCATTCTGCTCCAGCAATTGATTGTGGCTTTTGGCTGAGACTCTTTTGCCGAGATAGTACCGTGTACCCTCGCATTATGGTAGCATACAGAGTGGAAGATTAAATTGTTTGGGAAGGGAACGGTACTTCATTTTGACGTGGTGCACACAGTCGTTAGCTACAACCGCGCAACGACTGACGCGTCCACCGTTGCCATTAGCTCTCTTGCTGCCTGCGCCGAGGTGCCGAGGTGTCGACAATGGCGCTGTTCCCGCCCGAGTTCCTGGCCGGCATGTTGCTGGCATTTGTGCAGCTGCGCCTGCGCTCGCACTTCAGCCTGGCGTCGTGGCTCGTGAATGGCCTGACCTTCTTCCTGCCGCCCGAGGACGAGCTCATTGCGACGCTCAACGGCCAACCGGCCGCGGCCAAGGGCTCCAAGGCGGCCAAGGCGCCAGTGGGCCAACCGCTCAGCGCGGCCGAGAAGATGGACAAGTTCTACGTGCGCGTGGCCAAGACGGAGCCCGGCGTCTTCAGTCAGACGCTCTTCTTCGAGCTGTACGAGATGCTCGTGGTGCTCGTGTCCTCGGCCTCGCTGGGCTGCTGCTTCGGCAGCCTCGTGGCCTACACGGCCCCGTGGTTCGGCCCGGCCGGTGACAACCCGGCCGACGACAAGGTGGATGTGGCCACGTACGGCCTCATGTCGGCCATGCTCGTGGCGCTCTGGTTCCCGCTGCAGCTCAACTTCGCGCAGGGCTGGTCGGGCTATGAGGCGCGACTGGGTCTGTCCGTGGGCTTCATCGGCCTCATCGTTTCCGGGTTCTTCATCCTGTCGCCCAAGGAAATGCTGGACTTTGACCTGGAGCTGGCGGCTCAACTGGCTGGTGAACGCGTGGCCATGGTGCTTCGGGCCGTGGGCTTCACGGACGCCGACTTCGTGAATGTTGCGCCGCTGGCCGAAATGGCCAGGGCCACGTTGTTCGTCACATTCGCGGTGTTTGCTGGCATCTTCACGTGCACGACGTTCCTGCCGTCGTTCCGCTTCGCGCGCATGTACTCGGAGCTGATCAAGGACAAGCAGACGTCGGTTGTGATGAAGGTGCTGCTGCATCTGAACATGTTCTTCCCGGTGTTGATTTGTGCGCTGTGGGTGCCGCGTCTTTCGAGCAACGTGCTGGTGCCTGCCGAGCTGGTCAAGTGTTCTCCGCGCGCGTTAACTCGTGACTGCTTGCAGAGCGAGGTGCTGGGGCTCAGCAACGATTCCTCGTCGGATGTCTGGAAATGGTACAGCCTCACGGAGTCTCAGTTCCACACGCTTCGCATCTACGTGGTGTTCGTGGCTTGCCTGGTTCGTCTCGTGTGCTTCCGGACGCACCTGCAGCACTTCCTGTTGGAGCCTCGTGAGGTGATGGCATCACTGGTGGGCCGCCCGGGCTTCGTGGACGGCGCGCTGCTGCAGAGCAAAGTGCGTCTCCAGTTCAACTACGTTCCGATCATCGCGCTGCAGTACCTTGCGCCGGTGTGCGCTTTGCTCGCTGCTGCTCAGCTGTTGATGAAGCAAACAGCCACGCCACTGGGAATCTTCAAGGGCGTCTCGTGGGTGCTGCAGCGCGTGGCGCCGAACGTCTCGATTCCTGCGAGCCTTACCCCCGAAGGACTAAATGCGGTCTCGTTGAACGTGCTGCCTGATCCCACGGCCCCGCCCAACCTCGGCGGCTTTAGACTGGGCGACGATTTGAACCAGGAGACCGTGACGCCGTTCCTGCGCGGCATGGGCCAGTTCCCGATTCTGACGGCGGAGTTTTACGAGTCGGCTCTCGGCTTCTTCATCTGGTTCCTCAGCTTCACCTTGTTCGCGGTGAGTCTGGCGGGTCTCCTCTACTGGCGCAATGTGGCAGCTCACGGTAGCGCTGAAGTCGAGCAAACCGCCGCTGTGCGACAGAACAAGCAGACCCCCAAGACGCTCAAGAACCAGCTCAAGAGCCTCAAGCTCAAGAAGAACAAGTAGATAGAAATGCAACAACTGCAACTGGCTTAGATTGCCAAACACACTCGGACTGAAAATACAGCAAACCCCTCTTGTTCACGCTTAGGGTCTAGAGCAGCAGCTATTTATCTAGTGCTTCTTCATGTTCTGGAGGTACTCCTTCCAGCCGCCGGTGGCCATCTTCTCGATCTTGTCGTCCACCTCGCGCTTCTGGGTGTCCAGGAAAGTCGCCATAGCCTCGATGAGCGACGAGTCCCCGGCGCCGAGGATGCGGACGGCCAGCAGGCCGGCGTTAGTGGAGTTGCCGATGGCAACGGTGGCGACAGGCACACCACGCGGCATCTGCACGATGCTCAGCAGCGAGTCCTCGCCGTTGAGCGTCGAAGTCTTGACGGGGACGCCCACAACAGGGAGGGGCGTCAGGGCTGCGATCATGCCCGGAAGGTGGGCAGCACCACCAGCACCGGCGATGATGACCTTCAGGCCACGCTTGGCGGCACTCGGGGCGTACTCGTACATACGCGCCGGCGTACGGTGGGCCGACACAATAGTCAGCTCGTAGGGCACACCGAACTTCTCCAGCATGTCAGCGGCAGCGGCCATCGTCGGGAGGTCCGAGTCCGAGCCCATAACAATGCCCACAAGCGGCTGGCGCTCCAGCTTCAGCAGGCCCGAGTTCTTGGCAGCCTCCGGCGACAGAGCGGTAGCGCGCTTGGTCAGCTCCTCAAGGTTGGGCGCCGTGATGGTCACGTGGCCGAGCTTACGGCCTGGACGCACACCAGCCTTGCCGTAGAAGTGAGCAGCGGCGCCGGGGATGCTCAAACTGTTGCGCAGCAGCGAGAAGCTGACGTCCTCAGACGACGAGGCGTCGCCGAGAACATTCACCATCAGCGCGGCGGGCACACGCAGCGCGCAACTGCCCAGAGGCAGGCCGGCAATAGCACGGAGGTGCTGCTCGAACTGGCTGGTCTCGCAGGCCTCGATCGTGTAGTGGCCCGAGTTGTGCGGGCGCGGGGCGATCTCGTTGAGCAGCACTTCGCCGGTCGCAGTCAGGAACAGCTCCACGCCGTAGATGCCGCGGCCCTCGAGCTGCGCCACCGCAGCCTGGGCCATCTCGCCGGCACGCTTGGCCACATCCTCCGGGATCTGGGCGGGGGCCAACACGGTGTCGCAAATGCTGTCGCGCTGGGTGGTCTCCACCACGGGGTAAGCGCGGACGTCACCGTCGGCGCCCTTGACAACCATCACGGCTAGCTCCTTGACGAAGGGCACCCACTTCTCGGCGTAGAGCTTGGCCTCCTCCTCCGCCAGCTGCTTCTCGTCCACAGCCGCGCCCTCCTGCGTCAACAGCTTGGCTCCGAGCTTCTCGAAGGCCTCCACCAGGTCCTTTTCGCTCTTGACCACGGCGTTGCCCCGGCCGTCGTACGCGAAGCGGCGCGACTTGAGCATATACGGGTAGCCAAAGCTCTCGCCCACCTGGCGAGCGGCCTGCAGCGACGTGACGATCTCGAACGGGGCCACGTCCACGCCGGCCACCTGCGTGAAGAACTGCTTCTGCTGGTACTTGTCCTGGATGAGCGCGATGGTGGCCGGGGCCGGGTGCACGCCCTGCAGGCCGGCCTCCTTGTTGTCCTGCAGCTGCTGCAGGAAGGCCGCGTTCACGTGCTCGATCTCCACCGTCAGCACGTCGCACTGCGCGGCCAGCTTGGCGATGTCCTCCTCCTTGGTGAAGCTGCCGGCCACAGCCTTGAGGCCCATCTGGCCGGCAGGCGACTCGGCGCCCAGTGGGTCCAGCACCAGCACCTGCAGGCCGAGGCGGTGGGCCGCGTCGGCCATCATGCGGCCCAGCTGGCCGCCGCCCAGCACGCCCACCACGGGCGGCGCGGCTCCGCTAGCGTTCGTCGTCAGCACCGGCATCTTGCAGGGAGTGTAGCTATGTTCAAGTGAGTGGTTTTGCCGTGTTCGACATGCTTCGGAACCGTACTTAAGCGAAATCGCACTTAAATACATGTACCGTTTGTGTGGTACAGGTTGAAGTGGGTGGTCAAGCTTTGCAAAACGCTGAGCAAAACCCAAAGCCAAACGAGATACACCGCGCGACACCTGCAACGGAAAGGAGAGCGGCTTTGTGGCGTCGGCCTCGGTGGATGTACCTCAGTGTTCGGACCTTTCAGGGTGTATGAGCATTTCTCGTGTGCGAATGAAGCGCACGATGCTCGTCAACCCCTCGGAAGACGAACCCAAGGCGACGTCGGACATTTTCATCATGGGAATCACCGATGCTGTTGAGTTGGCACTAGTTGCCAACGCTCAGTATCGACTGAGCATGGCCACACTCAGCGATATCTCGCTCGTGATCGACGCGCAAAATATCGCCAGACAGAGTCTCGCTCTTGAGGAGAACTGGGTCCCCGACCAAAGCCGCTCGTGTTGCACCGTTTGCAGCCGCAAGTTCCACAAGCTGCATCGCCGCCGACACCACTGTCGAATGTGCGGCGACGTCATCTGCAAGACCTGCTACGTGACTCGGTCTGTGCCTGCAGCGAAAACCGGAGACGGTGCTCGCAAACACAAATTCAAGGGCCCGAGCGCTACTTGTCAGACGAAAGTTTGCGTGCGGTGCGTCATGGACCTCCGAGCTGTCGACAAGCGGCTCGACAACTTCTCGCCGTACGTCTCGAAAATGCTCTCGCTTGGTACGGACTCGACGGATGAGAAGAGGGAGCCTGCTGTGGGGGTTTGTGAGTTGAAATCGGCAGATTCCTTCTTCACCTTTTACGACCTGGGCTCGAAGAAGAAAAGTGTTGCGGGCTTCGACCAGCTCCAGATCATTCCATCGCTGACACTCGACGACATGGACAATCGATTGGAGAAGAAGGCGAGCTCGTCCAGTTATCGAGCTACTGACAGTATCGGAGGAATTGGGGCTTTGGTCTCGGTCGGCTCGTGGTCCTCCAAGGGCACCCACCCATCGTTTTCCGCCAAACCAGCCCACTCAAGTTCATTCGGTAGGCTTCGTGCTCTTTCCCAACTCAGCTGTCACAGCTCGAAGGCAAGAGCAGCCGACGCGGTCGAAGAAAAGGTGATTCTGCACAGCAACAAGATCGACTGTATCGTCGCCATTTAATGCAACTATTGGTTGTAACGCCGATCTGTGAATGAAGCACATGTAGACCACAAAAAAAAATGTCTCCTCATGTATGCATGTAGTTATAAATGCCGCATTAAAAAAACACTCCTACATAAACATCGCGATAATGTTCAGTTCTTCTCCTGAAGCCATTGCTGAGTGTCTTCGGATAGTCCTGAATAGCATCGCGGGTGTTTTGTAGCGAGTTTCATCTTGACACTGCAGACAGGAGCTACAATATTTTGAAAAGCGTGGAGTTAATAAATCATGACGGCGGCAGTCAAACTGTCAACTGTATCTACCCGTATTCGCTCGAAAAGTTTCATGTTGTGTTGTTAGGAAGTAAATGTGACGAAGAGGTCTCGCAGGTAAAAATCCGCTCCGAAAAAAGGGAATATCGTACGCGCAAGTGGCCGGAGACAGCAACTCATGGCTCCGAAGTCAGTGGGTGATGTTTTCCAAGAAAGAAGGGGTGCCCAATGGTGAAGGTATGTCGGAAAAATCTCGTTCTCCTGCGAAACGAGCGCGAGCAACTTAGCAAGCGTGTGTGCGCCAGCAACCACCACACAAACGGTTTGTCGCGGTTCGTCATATTGTCAAGTACCAACTGCACGCTTTCTCGAAGCCATCGCGTTATTTCCACGTAACAGGGTGATATCAACATTTTCTTAGCGACAGGCAGCTGCCCGATCAGCCGGCAAATTATCGGTATATGTATAATGCACGCCCGGACGGCATACTTCCCCTCCACCGCCATCACAAACATGTTCGACAAGTCCATATTGTAGCCGTGTTCCGACAACCAGAAAGCCACGGTTAGATATCCTTCTTTTATTGCCAGCCCAGGCTCGCACATTTCGTATGTATTTTGGTGAAACCACTTCACCAATCTCAGGACACCCCTACTGACATGTCAATTTACTGCATTGAAGCGCAACTTCCGCCAAAAACTGAAGAGATTCTGTAGCAAATTGAGGTCGCAGCTTGTATGCCGCGTGCAGTGCTTTCAGTTGTTCCCGCTCACATTGATCGCTTGCAGTCTCCGTATATTTCCATTCACGTTAAACGCTTGTGGTTCCCCCCGTAATTTCTACAGAAAAACCCGTGGTTGTGTGGGGGGCAGGCAGGTTTCAGGTTGAAGCGATGGATCGAGCAGCTGAAAACGGCCATCTCGAGGTTGTTCAGTGGTCGCACGAGCACCGCCCCGAAGGATGCACAACGAGTGCGATGGACTTGGCCGCTCGAGGAGACCACCTTGGCATTTCCCTGTATCTACTCGAGCACAGAACCGAAGGCTTTTCAAGACACTACGTGAGCGATGCGTGGGATATCAACGAAAGGTGCATATTCAGCCCTGATGATGGTGGCGAGCGATCAATTAAAGATGATTCAGACCGATTTCGAGCAGCGCCCCTGATACTGTTCACGCGCGCTAGCGAAAATTGCATATGGCAGAGGCAACACTGCAATACTGGATTGGGTGAATGGTTTTGGAATCGTGCTGCGTTCGAGGATTCCAATCTGGCTCGCTGTCAGCCGCGGCGACGTGAAGGCCATGCAGTGGTTTATCGAGAATGGGTTTGGGATTTCAGATCCAGTTCTGCCCTAGAAACACTTCGCTGGCATACGCAGCATGGGTATGCTGTAAATTCACTTGGCTTGGTTATTGCCGTTGGAAACCTTACGAATGTAACGATAGCGCGGTGGCTGATTGAGCATGGACCCCCGCTTGATTTGATAACTGCGCAAACGTTGGTGCTAGAATACCGTCACATTGAGATAGCATGGTGGGTATCCGAAAAGGACCGGAAATTCCTGGTACTGGAGGCGCTACAGGGGAACGAACGACCGACAAGTTTTGTGGTGGATTCTGACGCAAACGCAGTTTCAGGACGAAAACGCACAACAAAGCATCTGCGATGCCCTTCAATGCTGTCCGATGGATGCTCAACAGTGGATTGAATATAATTTGAGCGTTGTGGAAGCGAGCTTCTGGTGCTTCTCAGGACCCACCAAGCGAGGGAATGAGCGGGCTGTGGGAATCGACTTATCTTGTCCGAAGCGAATACGCTGCGGTGGGGTTTAGCAACACGTCGTCACTAACCGGATAATTGGCCACCAAAGACAAATTCAAAATCTGAAATTGCGTTGGAAGAGGACCACGTTCACGATTTACCGTGGCTGGAACCTTTCGGTATCAAACTGCTCTCGACGTACTTAGTAAGTATTTACTTCTCGAGCTGTTAATTAATAGTACATGACAACTTTTCAGAAATATACATGTGTTGAATTGACACCGCACGCGTTTGCAACAATCGGACCCTCGAGTGTTAAGCCGCTCCTCCATCGCAACACAAACCGCTCAGATACTTACGATTTTCTTCTGGAACTCCTCCTCGTCTTTGAGATACTTTGCGTAGTCATTGATAACGTTGCGTCTTGGGTCGCTTTTAGAGAGTTGGCCGAGATCTTCAATCTTAAACACGCTTTTTGCGAGCTGTTCCGGCTTGATTTCCTTCCCATTCCACTCAATAAACTGACACCGCCGCAGCTCTCTAACCAGCCTTTCCGCACCCGGAGCGTCCTTTAGGCTTCGGAGTAGTAGTGACAAGTCGGTTGCCGAAGTTTTCTTATACAGAAGAGCATATGCGCTTAGCTCGCCAAAGCCCGACTTTGGCTTCATGTCCATGTACGCCTTCGTAAACTTGAGCCACTGCAACACCTTCGGGTTGCCGATAAAGTTCACCCCTGGCTTGTCAAGACCCAGCAACTTGAAGGCGGACTCTGGGTGCACCTCTGCCTTCAGCATAACTTGTTTGCCATATTGCCAGCCTCGAATTTTGAGGCAAATTGGCCGAGCTTGGTCAGGGCTGAAGGGTTCAGCCCTCTGTCTCCAATCGAAACGGTGGCATCGTCGTCCACATGCGTCGCTTGAGATCGTAGCGATTTTTTCGAGGTCGCCATATCTCTGGCATGTGTCGAGAAGCTGTCGGGTGCTGCCGTCTTCGCTGTACCGATAACACCTTGTTCGGACGACACGAGAGCCGAGGAGGAGATGGCAAGCAGCACAGTGACGACCAGCAGGAATGTCCACCGCATAAACATAATTCGGGTCAGAGTTTTCTGCTCAGAGATTGCGAAGTGAGAGCCTCGCTTCCATAGCCACTGAACAACTTCGGCCGCGGACTGGGGGCTACTAATCAACCGAAATACGAATCACGATCTAGCCGCGATGCGTCTTGGGCTTCTTCAAGCTAAACAAAACAAAGATATGGTCATCTTGCTGTGGCGAAGTGGCTGCATGGCATCTGGCAGCGAGACGCGAGCAGGAATGTTGTGGAAGGTGCCGCTCTGAATGGACATTTGGAAATGCTTCAATGGATACATTCGTGGAGATCTGTGGACTGTACAATGAGTGTGATCAATTATGCCGCAGCGAATGGGCATCTAGAAGTTGTGCAGTGGGCGCACAGCATCACTCCAGAACGATGGCTATGTCTACGTTGTTCTTGGATGGTCCACTATCGAGTGGGCACCTCCAAGTTGTCAAATGCCTGCATACCAACGTATCGCCACGAATCAAGCGAGATGTGGAGCGGTCAGTTGAATACGCGGCGATATGTAAACCCTCAAGTGGCTGTATAGACACTTTCCAGAAAAATTCCAACATTTCGGGAACAGCATGCCAGCAGCCGCTGCAAATGGGTACCTGACTGCGATAAAATGGCTGCACATGCGCGCTCGGGGCTGCACAACGTACGTGCCATGGATGGCTGCGGAGAATGGTCATTTGGAGGTGGTGCAATAGGTGTACGAGCACTATCCGAGCCTATTTGCACCTTGTGTGATAGATACAGCAGCCCAGAATGGGCACCTACGCGTTGTTCAATGGTTGCACTCAAACCATTCTGAAGGATGTACCACAGACGCGATGACCAGAGCTGCTTGGAATGGCCACCTCGACGTGGCAGTTTGCACATGACGAAGGGATTTTGCCATGAGGCGATGCGAACACCTCGGTTCGTGGAGATTGGTTGGTATTCTAGCTCCGAAACTAAGATCGATGCTGTATCCAAGGTAACGTTACACCCTGAATATGTTAAGGGTTATCTTCGGAGTTTGGCGGAAATAGCGTTTGAAGTGGGACACATTCACATTTTAACGGGACGGGAACCATTCGGCATCAAATTGCTCTCGGGTGTGCCCATTCATCGCGCTGTTGGCGAAGGAAACTTCGCTTTGGTGGAACTGTTTCACGACAAATTTTCCAAAACGTGTCTGCAAGATTTACTACAGCTAGCTATCCACAATGGACAATTGCGTTTATCTCACTGGCTTGTAGAGCGCGGCTACGAAATTTTTTTTATTGACGTGTTGCTTTTCCCCTTGAAGAGGTTAAACGCCACTGTGTTACGTTGGTTGCTTGAGCACGGACTCAAACTTGAGTTATCGTCAGCGGCTCCATTGGTGCTGGAGTCTGACTACGTGGAAGTGACATCATGGCTTCATGAATGTGACCGCGTTACAACTCGTATTGCGGGCCTTTCGTGACGAAGAGCGTGCGTTGTTGTGGTGGCTTTTGATGCGCACGCGTTTTGACGTCTGCCATGCGGTTTACGAGACGACGGATATCATGCCGACGTGGCTTTTGGCAAATATCGATGACGGAGAAGTGTGCAGTCGACTATTTAAAGATAAGACCATGCCAGGCTACAGCGAGCTCGGCTGAATTAGGTTTCGATATCCGTATTTCTTCATAGCTGTTCCTAAATCGTGTTTGCCCGAAACGCGTTTTCCCCTTGTTGGTAATAAAATCGTTTCCCAAGAAAACATTGTTGACTTTAACTAGATATCTTTTATGAAAATGAAGTGAGAAGAAGCAGGTGCGCGCTACCATCTTCGGTGTAACACCTTGTTCGGACGACACGAGTGCTAAGGAGGCGCCATCGCTGCTTGTAAAGAATGCAAACTACAGAAGCAAAATTCGGGTTGGAGTCCTTTATTCGAGGATTGCGAAGTGAGCACCTCACTTCCACTGCCATTGAACGATTGCAATCGCGCATTGATACTTTCCGATCAGGGCTGCGGCTCGGTCCGTAATGCGGTCCTATGTCCTTGAAAGACAACTTCAGAAAATGTATTACCCAAGAATGTCTTAGAACCGATCTGCACCGGTCAGTGGCACATGTACTGTAATTGGGATCACTTAAAGTAAATGAGATGTAAATCTCTCATTGCAGCCAGCCCCCGCATAACGACTCGCGTTGACGGCGTTGGACTGCAAACTCGAAAAAACTCTCTGTCCCTAACCTTACACATTATCGATACGAAGAAGAAGAATCTTCAGCCTGGTCCCTCCAGCGCAAGACCCAAAGTGAGTCCACCACGAAACAGGAACCTTGTCTCAAGATACAAAGTCGCGTTTCAAAGGACATGCCTGGGGACCGCCCGATATACAAGACCCTAAATGCCGTCACGGATACTACTTTGTGTGGTATTGTCGTCGAAACTCCTATGTACTAGAATCTACCTCACCAGTTCTCGCTTATCCTTGTGAACGAAATCTGTTTTTTTTACCATCCACTGCTAGCCACCAAGCAGTCATTTGTGACCTAGGAACATCATTTACGAAAGTCAGGTTTCGTGAGGTTTTCAAAAAGCAACTGAGCTGCACCCCTCGGGGCATTTCTGATAGTGTTGCGAATTGTGGCACGAGCATTGTCTTCCTTGAAATCGGTATTTTCAAGCACTCACAGCAACAATTTAAAGTATTTCTACTGTTCCAGTCCTTCCACCACGAGCATCACACGATCGGGTTCGGACAGCCACCAGGCCGCCTCAACGTAACATTGGTAACCGCGTTTTGTGCCCAGCCTAACAGCGGTAGGAACATTTAACAGAGTCCCATTCTCGACCAACCATCTCACCAGAACAATATGAGGCTCTTGATCTGCAGTCGCAAGATACTCGCGCTTTTCCTGCTCATTACGACGGCTGAAGAATTGTCGAGCCATCGTCGCGTGCCCTTCTTCCAATGCTTAAGCAAGCATTACGCATACGAACGCCAGGAAGCCACCAGCATGGAATTGGTCCAGACATTCTAGCACTTCTTCGCACCACGCTAAAGAAGCTGAGGATGCACACTGGTCTGATAATTCGCGCAGAATATTCTGGAAACACTCGCAAACCGCATTACAAGCATCTAACTTGATTCTCCTGCCAGTGCGATAGTAGTTTTGTACCAACGCAAGAAGCACTGGCAAGTGCCCTTGTCTACTGGCAGCACCCAGGGCCGCCAATTATGGCATTTTTATTGATGTAAGTCAAGCTTTGGCTCATAATGTAATGGTACAAATGCAATTGCCGCTAGACACCGCAAACGATCTTAAATAAATGCAGGTCCCTGCTCAAAAACAGCCACAGGTTTCAATTGTTTTTACCAGTACAAGCTGAAGTGGGCACTATTACTGTTGATGAATTGTTGCTATTGTTCTTATGAACTCGCACAAACTGATGCGTTTACCAAGAATGCTTCCCCATTACAGTCTCGACCTTGTCTTTGCTGTCCTTACTTTCGTCACTGTCGTCGCTGTCTTCCGTCTCGCCCAATATCGCGATCTGCTCCCCTGCCTGAACCTCTCCAATCATGTGACCAACTTGGGCGATGATGGCAATCTCCGCAGCTTCTTCAGCAGCTTCTGCGCGCTTCTCGGCCTTTATCGCGGCCTCGAGCGCCGCCTGGGCGATCTCTTCCGCCTTCTCAGCCTTCGCCTCCGCATCAGCGATGGTATCGGGTGAAGGCTCCCAGTCGCTTCGCTCCTCGTGTGGAAGGGCCTCCATGGCGCTCTTGGTAGTCGTGCGAGTGTGGTCGTCAGTCACGACCTTAGCTGGTGCCGGCGTGATTGATCCCGTGCCGGCAACGCGCAGCTCGGACTCCATCGTCATAATGGCCGGCTTTTGGTCCCGCCGAGCTTGCGCCTCCATCGCCACAACGGGCTTTTGGTCGCGTCGAGCTTGGGCCTCCATCACTACGGCAAGCGGAGGGCTCGGCTTCTGGTCGCGTCGCGCTTGCGCTTCCAATGCAACGTCGACAGGTCCCTGGACGCTCTGGTCGGTTAAGAACTCGCGCAGGTGCCTCGTGACGTGGGCGGCGCCGTCGGTAGCTGTCGGATCCGGCGAAGTGTTCACAACGGATAGAAGTCCCAGCGTGAAGGCGATCGCCAGGCCAAAACCCACCGCCATTGCCTTCATGCGCTGTTGGGAGCGCAGCTTGGCGCCTCGTAGCTTCGTCTTGCCCGGAGCCTTCGTCATCTTCAAATAGTGTTTCCTCGAGCTCAGAATCCGAAGTGGCCCCTGCAAAAGATACCGGGTCGCGCCTCAAGGGGCATGCACTCGAGCCACCGCGACCGTCCGATGGCCAAGTTCCCGTCCTCGCTTCGCTGCTTGACAACGCCATTTACCTCTCTGTCAGGCTGGCACGGCACACTCGAGCGGTGGCCCACGAGCCGAGGCAGCTTCACGCGTGACTGCAGTCCCACGGGTGTCAACGGAGACCGTGCGTCACGCCATCTCGCATCCGTACGCCAGCGACTCCGTGGTATGTGTGCGCCGCACGACAGCAAACATCCTGGCCATCCAGCCTTCTCTCTGCATCACGGAGGGCGGACCGACCGCTTCGATACATGTACTGTATCAAGCGGACGCGTTCTTGAGAAGTCCTGTGTGGCGGCACCCTATCTAGCTAGCGTGTTCAGCCATGGGCGTCGCTGGAGCGAGCACCCCGCGTGTAGTTGAAGCTGTCTGTCTTGTTATTGGCATTATGGTACTTCGTCCTATGTAAGTTCTTCTTCACCCTACCTCGCTCGCTTCCCTGGTCTCGTCATATTTACACGCTCCAGACTAAACTCGCACGCTCATGTCCGTCTGAAGCCGTCCTGGATGTACGTGCTGGAGTCGTACGTGGCGGCGCGATCGATGTCCAGCTCCATCTCGGCCAGGACCGGGTCCGTGCTGAGTTCCGTGCGCGTGACCTGGCGCAGCGGGTCCTTCGCTCGCGGCTTGACCCACGTGTTGCGCATCCAGGCGCCCCACGCCACGCTCAGCAGGAAGCTCACGAATGCCATGAAGCACAGCGCCGCGGCCGACGCCAGCAGCGCGCAGCGCACCACGCCGTCCAGTGCGTCGCAGTAGCGCACGTAGTCGCACGCGGCCAGCGCGCAGCCGGCGCTCATGAAGAGCATGGTGAAGACGGCGTCTACGCCGAAGCTCCAGGGCGCGGGCATGCTGGCGCAGCGCAGCCCGAACACGAGCAGCAGGAAGAAGCCGCCGTACAGCACGGCGGCGAACGACATGACGAGCACGAAGTTGACGGCCGGCCCGCCGTAGTACACGGTCACCTCCTGCGGCGCGCCGCCCTCGACATGCAGCGTGATCGTGCGCGCCTCGAAGCTGGCGGCCACGAGCGCCAGCGCCAGCGCGCACGTGACGAACTGCAGCGCGCGCAGCGTCAGCGAGATCTGCCGGTCATACTGCTGCCCGCAGCGCAGGCGGGTGGTCTTCATCTATATGGCGCTGTGTGGCTAATACGTGGAGCGACTTGGGGCGGCACCGACGCAGAATGTAAAATGCTGCACCCGTCGTCTTGAGTCGCCCAGCCTTTGTGCTTGAATGAAGAAGACGTTCGAACGTTGCCTAGCCCTGGGCGTAAAGATGCGAGTGATCTAACGTATATCAGTATATTGAGGTGTACGTTAAGCAATATATGAGTATACGAATTCGTCGTTAGTGAGAACGTATGTGAGTTGTATGGTATTCGATTGTTACTAATGCGATAAGTACTGGATTAAGCGCTTGCATCACTCACTGTCGCAGACATTTTGCAGGAGAGATCTTTTTCATTTCAAAAGGCAAGGTTACCGCAGAATGGAGCTGCTCGAAAGCGGAAGAGTATACGAATACATTTTACGCGGATAATTCTGTGCATTACTGTAGCCGCGCTTATCGAGTATGACGGAGCCTCCAGATGCAGTGCTTCGAGCAGTTGGTGCTCGTGCGATCACCACCGCACGCTCGGCGCCAAATGCCGTGAGCGGCTGGCGCGCGAAATGAGCGCGGTTCGCCCTGTCTAATTCGTGTGGATACTGGTGAAGCGGTCTCGGCGTCACACAAAGGGTTGGCTGCAGGGACATCCACCGCGGAGGAAGCGCTGTAGCGGTTTGCTAACGGGTGGCTCAACTGTTCGAGCAATTAGGGCGGGAGCGTCGGCTCAACACAACGCGCTGGTGGGCAGACACGCTGCCGGTGGAGCGGACGCTGGAGTTGCTGCTTGCAAGTCGTTGGTACTTAAGTAACAACTTGTCGCGGGCTTGCAAACCCCAGTGTCGAAACGCTTCTCATGCTCGCCTGCGAGGTGGTCCCCAACTAACGTTACACCAATAACGCTGCAGGTTTCGCCACCAATATAGTATATATCATCAGCCTTTCCTCTCGCCATGCACCAACTAGGTGGCCTGGGTCAGCACACGAGTTGCAAGTCGTGTTTCCAGCATGTCGATGAACTGACTACAACCACCGCCATCACGCGATAATAGCCCATCGTACAGCTTGGCACAGGAAGAGGCCAGCACCATGGTCAGCACCGCAATGCTGCATTGTTGGCCAAATGACTGTAGCCACTTCAAGCGCAGCGTTTCGGCCAGATTATAATCTAGCGTTTCGGCCAGATTATAATCTGGCCGAAACGCTGCGCTTGAAGTGGCTGCAGTCAGCGCTGGTGTCGCCTCAACGGCCGCTGAAGTGCAGATTCCGATTGCTCGATGCTTTATTGTCGTTGCTGGGATAACCACCAAAAGTACATTGTAACAGGCAGCTTCGGCGTTTTGTTTCAACTTGAAACTCCGTGCCGTCCTGGATCTTGAGTTCGGCGACATGCTGTGCCACTTGGATTGGCCTGCAAATTCAAGTTGCTCTCGTGATGTGCCGGCGAAGATATGCGCGCGGGAACGGGCGGGAGAGTTCGGAATGGCTGGCCGGCCAGCTCGGCTCGGCTCGCCAAGCTGGGCGCTGAGCAAGGCGCCAAGCCTTGGCGCCAGGGCCCTTCCGCTGGAAGTCTTTGACTTCGCCGCCATCTCGCGCGAGCTGTCAACAGTCCAGTGCCATGCTGGACGAGGCGTTGTGATCCGTCACACGCCGACGCCTCCGAGCCGCACGCCGAGAACTCGGCTGTTGTACCCACTGATGCCACAGAACGTAGCGTCGAACGAGAGAGCACGCCCGGAGTTGCAAAATGCTGGCAAGCGCGAGTTAATATTAGTGGGTTCTATCCTATTGTACAGCTCTTTACACTACGAGAAGGCTGTATGCAGCCGAAGCGCACATGAGGGAGGGGGGAGCGAGCGAGCCGGTGCCCTATGCCGTGGCTTGCTGCGAGCCGGTGGCCAGCTCCTCCTGCCGCACGGTCTTGCTGCCGGAGATGATCTCGTACTCGCACTCGTCGCCGTCGATGAGGTTGGTCTGGTCGAACTTGAGGTACAGCTTGTGGGCCACGGGACGCAGGCCCGAGTACGCGGCCGAGACGCCGTGGATCAGGCCGTTCTCGTGGTCGTCCGCGGACTTGGGCGCCACGCGCAGGTCGAAGCACTGCTCCTTGGAGCCGAGGTACCACTTGGTGAGCTCGCCGCACACGCTCACGACGCAGTTGGGCCGCGTCCGCACGTTAAACTGCACGAGGGCCGACTCCATCTGGGCCTCGGGGCTCAAGCGGCGGTCGTTGAACACCACGACGGCCTCGCCACCCACGATCTTGTCGGCGATGGGCTGCAGCTTGCGGGACTCGCCCACCTTCCCGTCCTCCCAGGTGGCCAGGAGCTCGCGCGCGGGCGCGGGCGTGGCCTCGTCGCTCACGAGCTGGTCCAGCAGCCCGCGCAGACGCGTGCGCTGCTGCGGCGGCTGCTCCGCGGAGCTCGGGACGTTGTCGGCGGCGGCGACGGCGGAGGGGACGGAGGAGGAGGCGGCCAGCGCGGTGGCCGCGAGGAGCACGAGCTGACGGAGGAGCTGCATTTCGCGGGACTGTCTGTGTGGAATGTCTGAGACTCTGTTGGAGTGTGCGGAGGGCGAAGCTGTACGCTGCTTCCTTCCTCTTGTCCTTGGCGGTGCCGCCTGCGCTGCGCTATTTACGAGCTGGTGCTAAAAACAGAAGTGAGAGCGGTGTGGGCGAGAGAAGGCAGCGCCGCAGACAGTCGCAACCCATCGGTTTGGTGGGGGGCCTTGAAACGGCCTCTATAAATACATGCGGCGCGCAGCGAGTGGCTACACCGCGCGCCGACCTGCGCCCGGCCGGGAATAGAATTCGAAGACCTGCGCAGTACTATACCCCGCGGAAATCACTAATCTGACCCGGCGGCGCCCCGTATCGGCTTTCGAAGGTCCCTTCATACTGTAGCCGTCATCGAATCCACCGATTGCGGGGACCCTGAAGCCACAATCACCCGCCGAGCGCGCGCCGCGATTGGCCGAAAATTGCGCTGGGCGCCCGCACAATGCGCCACCGCATGGAGCAGTAACGCGGCCCATGCGGACCAAGCAGGGGCTCCGTCCGGGCTGGCCGGGGCCGGTCCGGCGGCGGCTTGCTTGCGATGGGGGCCCAGCTGCGCGTCCACGGAGCGAGCGAAGCCATCGCTGCGATATCTTTTTGCTAGCAGCGCGGGCGCGGTGTACCCATCAAACAAGAAGCGCGGGACGCCGAGGTGACATGCTTGAACTCGATCGATCTTCAAGCCCGGATTCTTTGTCGCCAGGATCGCGCGAGTTGAATGAAAAAGTGAGTTGACTGCGATCCGACTCGATAGTATCCAGCGCCGCAGCACCGCAAAGGGCAGTGAACTCCAGCCAGCGGCTGCAATGGAGACTCAGAGTCTGACTCGGCCTTCGTCGCAATGGGGACTCGCTCGCTCCCTCCAGCCAGCCAGCGACGGCAACGGCAACGCGGCGCGGGCATGAATGGCATTCATTGAATGCACGTGGTGGTGACGGGCGCGATCAAGGCGGGCGCGGGCAATTTGCTGCTCGTGGGAGTCCCACTGGGACGGCAAGAAACAGGAAACACCGGCCAAAATGGGCTCGATTCGGGGGCCCATTTTCGAAGGTTACTAATCTCGACTAACGCCGCTTGCAGCACCACGAGCGGTGCGTGGCTTATCGGAACAGCAATTGCGTTTGTTGTGGGCTTATGCAGTTTCTACATGTGCATGGCACTGTAGGTGCATATGTAGTATTGTGTATCTTAGCCTGGAATGATACCGGTACTCGGCTGCAGCGAAGTTCGTAAGAGGGCGTCTTCATATGCTGCTCTATAATACTCATGCTAGACTTGAGGAGTTCAGGGATAAGGGCAGCGCTCTCGTGAACCTCAGCTCCATACGCGTAAAGCACGTGGACCTTATCCGTACACTGAACGTACTGGGGACCACAGCAACTCGTCGTCGATGGAGAAGATGACAAGGAGAGGGTCTCCATTTTGCGAAAAGGACACATTTTTAGACATCAAAATCGCCGACTTTGATGCGCGGGGATGGGCCGCTTGCCCTAAGGTTTGATTACCCCACTGCGAGACGCGCGCTGATGATGTCACAAACCGCGTGTAGAAACCGGTCTTTCACCAGAATGTCTGCTCGGTTGCAGGGGCACTCGCAAATCGCGGGGGCCCGCCGCCGCAGGCCTTCTTCAGACTTGAATTCTTTTGTCGGTGCAAATGGCTGGCTGGCTGCGGGTTTGTGCCTGCCCGCATCCCCCGGGAGCAGGTTGAAGGCGGGCGGGGCGGGGCATGAAAAAAGTGAAGAAGGCCTGACCCGAAATGGAAAATATATGAGACATCGCTTCTTGCTCGGTCATGTGGTCCTGCTCGTCGTCGTCTGTGCGTGACGGCCGGGCCGATCAGCAGCTCGCGGCCGCCGCCGAGCCGTAGTGCCGCGCCACCATGCCCTCCAGCGGGCCGCGGATGGCCCCGTCCAGCTCGTCCACGGCCCTGCCGCCCTTAAACACCTTGAAATTGGGCAGCGAGGACACCTCGGCCTCCTTCACGTTCTGCAACCAACGCGGAACATGTATCACATCACACTCACTTCGATTAGCCCACCGCACCATCATTCCGAGAATGCAGTCATGTGTCAAAGAGACACGACTTGCAGGCTGCGGCCACAACAGCAACTTGCAAGTTGCTGCCAGCCAGCGTCTTACCTCGAGTTCGTCGACGTCCACGCGCGCAAAGACAGCTGCGGGGAACCGGCCGCTCAGCTCCTCGAAGAAGGGCGCGATCTCCGCGCAGGGCTTGCACCAAGTTGCCCAGAAGTCCACCACCAACTGCCGGGCGACACCAAGACGCCAAGACAAGCACACCAGGGGCAACATGACATGAGACACCGTCAGTACGGGGCCAACGCCGCGGGGCAGTACCACATTTGAACGTAGCGCAAGGCCCCGGAGATGATATCAAGTAGGCTTCGTGTACATGTATCGGGTACCGATCGACCAGTGTCCGACAGACACCCGCGTCGGACACTGTCCGTTGCCGATATACACCGGAGCGAAATGCACCACGTACCGCTTTGCTCGACTCCTGGTTCTGCAGCAGAAGCTGCTCCCACTGCTCCTGTGAGGTGACCGTCACCACGCGCGGCTTACGCTGGCGCAGGCCGTCGGCGTCCGCGCTGTTGCCGTTGAGATCGCCGTCGTCGTGCTTCTGGATCCGCGCCTCCAGTCTGTGGCCGTCTGCGCCGCGCACCTCGTCGCACTTGTCGCCGCCGCGGAAGAACTGGAACGTCGGCATGGTGGTCACGCCATGGCTGCGCGCCACGGTGTTGAGCTCGTCCGCATCCACCTTGAGGAAGACCGTGGCCGGGTACTTGGCGCTGAGCTCGTGGAACGCAGCGCTGATGTAGCGGCTCGGGGTGGACCACGTGGCCGAGAAGTTCACCACCACCGAGCGCTTGGACGTCGTGATGATCTCCTTGAACTGCTGCTCGGATCTCACGTGGATCACGCGACTCTACAGCATTTGCACGCAGCGCGCAATGGTACACAAAGCTACAGTAGTCAGAATAGGAGACAAGGAGATGACTGGCTGACAGGCGCCTGCACACACAGCGCCGCCGCGCTGCTTGTCGTGGCACGCACGTTGTCGGGGATCCGCTCGTCGTCGTGGCGCAGCACGTTGCGCAGGAACCAACCCCAGCAGCCTTGAGACATCGTGGGCGGAGGTGCTCGCTCGCTCTTCCGCAGGGAAATCAGATTTTGTGTGCCGCACCACACCAACGATGGGCCAACGCGCGACTCGCGCGCGTGACGGCGCCGCGAAAACAACGGAAACTTTAGCGGCGCTCATGCGGGTCCGAGCCTGGAACGGAGCAAAATATGCATTTACTGTAAGTTTAGGTAGCAGACTGAGGAGGTACTGGGGGGTGATCGCATTGCAAAGTTGGAGAGGGTATCCTACAAGCACCGGAACGTGAGGTGGCAGACCGCTACGCTGGCATACTCGGCGCTCGAACACCGACACATGCAACAACGCCTGGTGAGCGGGTAGCAACTGCTTCGGCATGCTAAGCAGTGCGCAGCTACAGTAGTGTTTTGTTGGACAGTGTGTAGACATTCAGCATACGAATCTACCGTCGCGACTTGATCAGCACAGTTGCGGGGTCAAGTTGAAGTTATCGTTCGCATCCCAAACTCACAGTGCAGCATTGCAGCGCTCAAAACTATGTCAAAACAAGCCGAGCGGAGCCCCGCAAGCGGGGCTCTTTAAACAGGTTTAAGCCGAGCACGTGGGTCCGCCCGCCTCGCTTCGCTCGGCGGGGGAGTTAGCCAAATTCGTGATCTGTTGACTGTACTTGTTTCAAAATCTAAATCTAAATTGTATTCACTGTCACTGACGACGACCATATTGGATTGATATTGGGGATATATCCGTAGTGTAGTGATCCTCGAGCCTGTACATATTTGAGAACCTGCATATCTCGGACATGTATTTTTGCCGTTTGAACTCGAGAACGACATATATCTACAACATCTACAAGAGAGACCGTCCGTGTCCACATAATAGAGGTGGTCCACACTACTATACATAGACAGCCTTGGACGCCGCAGGCGGCCCCACACAAGCTGCCGAGCGCAGCGAAGGCGGCACCCGCGTGCAACCTAGCGGGCCGCAGGGCCGCCCAGCTCTACAGTAACTAATAATACTGCGAGTAGTGCAGCGAGCCGACGAGGCGAGCGGAACGGGGACGATAATGTCGCCGGTTGGTTAAATAATATTATTAGCGACCCTTTCGATATCAGTGAGCTCACTGCGTAGTATTAGCGATAGTAATGGCAAGGTAAGTATGGGGTACGTTGTGGCAGCGATAACTGGGTCTGCCTTACGGCTAAGTATAATAGCGATGCAGTGAGCTTGGTTTAATATAAACAAATAGTAAGGGATAACAGCGCATACTTAGCGATGGTAGCAAGTAATTAGCGATAGAAGCGCATAGTTAACGATAGGAGTAGACAGTTGTGTGAGTACACGTAGCGAACGTGTAGCAGTGGATGCAGTGCAAGTAAGGCGTCTCGAACATGCGCAGCATACTTTTACTTGAATACTTTAGGGATGGATATATTATAGCTACATCTGCGTTCATCTTGGGAGGATATTTTACTTCACTTGCTTCAACGCGTTTCGTATATCGTTACGGTACAGTATGTAGCGATAATGCGTTAGTGGGGTAGTAGATTATATTCACTGAGTGGAGGCCTTTTATTACAGTTTATTACGCTGAGTTCTCTTCTCTAACCGTGGTATTGGACGGATACCGTATTTGAGATCTCCTACTTCAGACAGATCTCCTAATTCATTGCGTAGAACAGGTGCAAAATGACCAGAATATGGCCATAATTTGCACGAAAGGGACTGAAAATGAACAAAAACATTATACAACGCTACAACTTCAATAATCAGGTGTCTGAAGTAGGAGATCTCAAATACGGTACATGCAGGACACAGAATTAGCATAGGACAAACGTGAATTTTATAGTGACGGGTGCGAATTCTCTATATCTTGCCTACTTTAATGCAGGTGGTACGCTCAAGTGCCAATACTCGCGCGTACAAGATTAATAAACCGATAGTAAACCGATAGCCATGCCTAAAATAATGACTTTGGAAGTAGACCGTGCAGTTGTTAGCGCAGCCCGCAGGTATATTTGGTTGAACATACCAAAATGCTAAAACGATGTAGCCATGTCTACTCGGTGTTTATATAAGAACACAAGCACTTCATGTAATGCTAAGTACAGGAATAGCGAAGCCATACTTTGATTGTTGCTGGGGCTTATAGTCCACTGTAGAATGAAGGTGTTATAGCCTACGAACTAAAAACAGAGAGTTACGGGGGGTGATAAAAAAAAACTGACTAAACAACACGTAGGACATAAGACTTATGTGAGCACACCGAAGATAGCAACACCAGATTGATCTCCCTACCGTGACATATTGCTCATGTTTATTTCTACTAAATTCACAGTAAACACAGATTGTGATAGATATGTACTGTGCGGATACTTTGTAATTCGGGATAAATAGTTGTGACAGGTTAGACACGGATTCCAGCACAGGACCGTACAATAGATACTCTTTTACCCTAAAACATGCATCTACTCAAAGTAACGCTTGACGGGGGAATAGATATTTAAGCTGATACCAGCCACATTACTCTGTTGATAGTAGCTCACAGCGGTATAAACAAATTTGAGACGGCGGCAAACAAAAAATTACTTACGAACCTAAGTACGAATTGCGATTTAGTGGCTTTATCGGGAAGAGCTCTGTCTTGCGCACATTTTGAGCCCTTGTTCACTTCGAAAAACTGAAAACTCGAAGAGTAGTCGACACTCAAAAAAAATATCTCAATTTTCGGGGGGTCAAAATCACGCCACGTTTCGAATGATAGTGACTCCAATTCTTTCTCAAAATTCGCGTAGCGTATATTATCGGAAAGCTCTCGTTAAAAGCAATCGTATTAGAGTGTTTTCCGCTTTCTACGAGCAACTTTCACTTTTAAACTTTTGGTGTCCGGATAGGTACGAATTTGGATTGGTCAACTTCAAAGTCGATTATCTCGATAACTCTCAATGGCGCGTTAGTAACATTTTGTTTGCCGTAGTCTCATTTACATGTGCACAATGGAAAATAATAACATTTCAACCTGAAAAAAGCCCACCGGAGCGAAGCGGAGGTGGGCGGCCCTTACTACTGCAACTAACCACAAAGCCTCCCGCCGCGTAGCGGCGGCGCTCGGCTAGTCTCAAACAACTACTACAGAGACCGTCCAGTGTGTGTGTCCGTCACGGTGTAGCCCATGGCGACAAAATTAGGGTGGTCCACATAATACACATGGACAGCCTTGGACGCCGCAGCGGCCCCTCCAAGCTGCCGAGCGCAGCGAAGGCGGCACCCGCTTGCGACCTAGCGGGCCGCAGGGCCGCCCAGCTAATAACACTGCGAGTAGTGCAGCGAGCCGACGAGGCGAGCGAAACGGAGGCGACCATATTCCCCTCGCCGTGCCGCTAGACTAATTAATGTTATTTACGTATTAATGAGCGTAGCAGCGAGAGCAGGGTGAGTATGCAGTACGTTTTGAGGCCGCGATAGCTGGGCCTGCCTGCTACTTAGTACGATATCAATGTAGCGAGGTTGGTTCAATACAAACACATAGTAAAGGGATGGCCGTGCATAGTTAGTTATAGCAGCACGTAGTCAGCGCAGAGTTAAGCGGTAGCAGCACGTAGTAAGCGATCTGAACATATAGTTAGCGATAGCAGCACGTAGAAAAGTATAGAAGCACGTAGTAGGTGATAGCAGCGATGTAGTAAGCGATAGCAGTGCGAGTACAGTTAGCTAGCGCAATGTATGCTGTTTTGTAGCACTTCTGCTCACCTAAGGTTTACGATAATACTTTAGGGATGGATACATTATAGCTTTAGCGGGCTTGGCATCTATCTTGCGAGGGCATTTAGCTACATTATCTTATGTATGTTTCATATATCGTTAATGCAAAGTGTTCAGCATAGTAATAAAACGATATTTAGTGCACGCAACGTTGATGTTACCCTGCCGGGCTTTACAACATTTTATTAAGTCGCGCATACCCGAATGGCAATACAGGGGGCGGAATTATCATTTGTAGCTTCTCTTGGTAGTATGCAACTGCTAATGTGCGCGACGTAGTAGAATAGAAAAGTCATGATTGCTTTTAGTAATAAACTACTGGGGTTATGACAGCCTACGTAGATATGAGCGCGACCCACATAGAAATTATGTTAACATTAACGCAGCCCGCAGCTCAAACATTTTATAGGCCATACAAAGTATCGAACGATAGCACAATTGATACACAGTGTTATAAGGAACATGAGCACTAAACATTATGCTAAGTAAAAAAGAGTGAAGCCCGCACTGCAAGGTTAGACGACTTAATACAATAACCGTCTGCATTAACGTCAATAACTCAATATTGATCTATTTTCTACGACATTCACAGTTAAGCACATACTATGTTAGATATGTACTCAGCGGTGACTTTGTTGTCGTGTTAACTAATTACGCCTACGTCGACCCGGTTTACGACAAAGTACCGTACAATAGAGAATGATTTACTTTAGCACGCTCCAGCACGCATCTATAGTAAGCTGATACTGGCCACGTAACCAACTACTAAGAGTACTCTCACCACAAATACTTTTCTACATGCACACTCTAAACTAAAACCAGTTAACTTGATAAAAGCCCACCGGAGCGAAGCGGAGGTGAGCGGGTTTTGCAACTACGACTGACCACGGCTTATACAGCAACGGACAGAATGCAACTGCCACTTTCCTTTAGTTGAAACAGCTGTATCCTTTGGATGTGCAGAAATGCCGAGGTTGCAAATTAGTACAAATTAGAGGCAAAATTAGAGGGCAGCTGTATTTGCTCTAAAAGTTAGTCTTGAGTGCTTTGTTAAAAGCACTCTTGATGGTGTCGACGTCAATGGACTCCCACGCTTCAATTGCACGCTTGATCGTAGCTAGCCGTTTCTCTTTTGCAGTTGTGGCGGTAGCATCTTCAAACAGCCATAACGGCTTGAGCTTCGCCTCAGCAGTGACTCATACGCTGTGAAGTCATCTTTTTTGCTGCTGGTGTAGTCCTCTAACCAGTCGGGGTACTCTCGGCGAATGTATGTAGCCATGACAGAGGCTGTGAGGGCCCTACTGTCGCGGCGGGTGTCCTTCATGAAGATGATGAGCTCGGGGCCGAACGGAATGCTCTCGGGGCGACCTGGCGCCCGCGATAGAGTCTTTTCGCTGCCGGTGAAGGCAACAATGTCGTCCTTGCTTTTGCGCCAGGTAGTGTAGGTCCACCGCGGGATTTTCTGAGCCCTTGCAGCCTCGCGCTGGCTGAGTCCTTCTGTAGCAAGAAGGATGCGCCGTTTCTCCTTCATGGAGTAGTGCCTTCGACGCTCCTGAGGCTGCGAGAAGACATCGTTCAGGAGGGCCTCAATTGCGCTCTCCTCTGGTGGCGCAGGGGGGAGATCCTCCGGTGGGGGCTCCGGCGGTGCTCTGCTGGCTGCCTCCATTTTTACCTAGTGACTGGCTCAGAATTGGAGCGGTGATTTAATATTTCGATGTAACGTTTTGAGTGCTCTGATTGGATAATATTTGGATATGCTTGTAGTGTCGTATCTTGCGCGCCCGTTTTACGTTGGCTTTTGGTGGCAGTTGCATTCTGTCCGTTGCTGTAATACAATACCGTACAGTAAACAATGTTTTACCCTACAACGTGCATCATTCATAGTAACTCTGACGTGGGAATAGTTGTTTAAACTGGAATCAGCCACGTAACGCTACATAAGAATACTTCCGACAAATAAAAACTATTTTTTTACATGCACCCAATCGATTTAAACAAAGCCCACCGGAGCGAAGCGGAGGTGGGCGGCCCTTACTACTGCAACTAACCACAAAGCCTCCCGCCGCGTAGCGGCGGCGCTCGGCTAGTCTCAAACAACTACTACAGAGACCGTCCAGTGTGTGTGTCCGTCACGGTGTAGCCCATGGCGACAAAATTAGGGTGGTCCACATAATACACATGGACAGCCTTGGACGCCGCAGCGGCCCCTCCAAGCTGCCGAGCGCAGCGAAGGCGGCACCCGCTTGCGACCTAGCGGGCCGCAGGGCCGCCCAGCTAATAACACTGCGAGTAGTGCAGCGAGCCGACGAGGCGAGCGAAACGGAGGCGACCATATTCCCCTCGCCGTGCCGCTAGACTAATTAATGTTATTTACGTATTAATGAGCGTAGCAGCGAGAGCAGGGTGAGTATGTAGTACGTTTGAGGCCGCGATAGGTGGGGCCTGCCTGCTACTTAGTACGATATCAATGTAGCGAAGTTGATTCAATACAAACACATAGTAAAGGGATGGCAGGGCATAGTTAGTTATAGCAGCACGTAGTCAGCGATAGGAGCGCAGAGTTAAGTGGTAGCAGCACGTTGTAAGTGATACGAACGCATTATTAGCGATACCAGCATATAGTAAGCGATAGACGAGCATAGTAAGCGATAGACGCACATAGTTAGCGATAGCAGTGAAAAGTGTGATAGCAGTGTGAGTGCACATAGCGAAGGTGTGGGCGAAATTATTTTAACATGCGCGGCATACTTTTACTGTCACACTTAAGGGATATCAATACTGTAGCTACAACGATGCCTACATTCATCGAGGGGGGGATATTCAGCTACACTTGCTTAAACGCATTTTGTATATCTTTAAGGTAAAGTATGTAGCGTTAGGAGAATGCGTTAGTGGGGTAGTAGATAAAATTGACTGAGTGGAAGCCTTTATTATATTTACGCTGAGTTTTCTCCTCTAACCGTGTTCATTGAACCGATATATAGATGCAGGAAACGCAATTATCATAGCGCATACGATAATTTTATAGTTACCGGGTACAATGTTGTTACTTCCAATATCTTACTATACGCTAAAATGCTAATGTTTGCCACATAGTAGAATAATAAACTGATAGCCACGTCTAAAGATGGAGTTTTGAAGCAGGCAACGTCGTAATAATCGCAGCGGTGCAACTACATTTGTCGGAGGATATAAAATGCTTATAGCCTGATTACAGGCTGCATTTACGACTTCAGAAGTAAATGGCATAGCCTACGAGTCAAAAAACAGAAACTATGGTAGTGCGACGATGTGATAAAGCAACACGTATACAGACTTAACTGACCATAGTGTCGATAGCAATATCTACCCCACCACAACAAGCAGCTCATGCCAACGCTTATTTCAACTTCATTTACAATGGCGACTTTGTAGCCGTATTAACTATACTTAAAAGTAATTGTACGTAGGTGGACCCGGTTTACAACAGAGTACCGTACAAACACAGAGCGTTTTAGCTTGCAACATGCAACTACTTATAGGTACTCTGACGTAGGTCATTTACGAAACCAGACACGTCCTGATACTACTTCCAACCCAATAACATCGATTCACAGGCACATAAGCCAAATTTGAAACCCTTTTAACCAAATAAAAGCCCACCGGAGCGAAGCGGAGGTGGGCGGCCCTTACTACTGCAACTAACCACAAAACTTTCCGCCGCGTAGCGGCGGCGCTCGGCTAGTTAGCACTTCAAGTAGAGAGAAGTAAGATATTACCTTACCATCCCATCGAGTTGTATTGAAGTATGTCTGAAGCCCACAGTATAGTGGATTTTGGCGAGGCCTAAAACTACGTAAGTCTCAGTTGTAACAAATTTCTAGTCATCGACGACTTTCTTATTATTAACAGTGTAAATCACGCTTATACCTTGAAGTAGTACAATTCAATAACCTTACAGCAAAACAAACAGAGGCAAATCTGGGTACACGAAATAGATCGTCGGGTACGTGCGGGTGCGGCCCGCTGGCCTAAAGCCCAAGTGCTCAATTTAAACGGGTGACTGACTGGTCGTACATGGGCCTGTCTTGGAATGCTCGTGCCGTCGACCTCGGCATCACCATACATTAAGCTTGTTGGGCGGACCATAATATGCTCTCTAACGCCTACTCAAATGCTAAGTTGCTCGGCATGTGCATAATCGGTGGGCGTATGTGTATTTCTACATTCATATGTACTGCAATTGAATAGAAATTTATCAAAAAGAAAACACATACTTTAATAAGAGCATTTTACAATAAAATCGAACGCTCCAACGCTGGAAAAATTACAGTCTCGAACATCGTTTCGTAAACTCAAAAACGTCAGCACGCCAAGAGCTAACAGTAGACACTTTTAAATGCTAACGCTGACCGAGGGTCGTGTAGCTGCAGCAAAACCGAAGCACGACCGCGCAGTACTCTCCTTAGCGAATCCAGCGCCGAGCAATTCAAGCAAACGACCAAATTACAGCAGGTTGAAGTTCCTATTGCCTTGCTTTTTTACGCTTTATGATGGTCATGAATGTCAATACTCAGGAATGCAGTAGGAGAAGCTCCTGGTTTGGCGACGCAGCAGACCTTTGTCTCAGCACCTCGACAGACTACTACATGTTTCCGCGTCACAACTGAGGTTTCTAACAGCAATACGATTAGGTAGAATCTTATTGTTGTTAAATTCCTATCGATAGGTACATTAATGTCACAGAAACTATTAGCCCCTGAAAACATTTCTACCTATAAAATATTCGGCATGGGAGGATCTACTGTGTTTGCTGAGCGGTCAAATTGGGACAGGGTCGGTCCCGTTAAATGCTTGCAGTTTCAGAACTGGAGTGATCCTAAAAATCCCTCGCAACTGTACTCATTTTTCAGGGCCTGGTGAATGGTACCGATAACTGACTTTTTGTAGGCCAACAACAACTCTAGTCCCATCCTTAACTAAAATAAAGCAATTAACGTTAGAATAAGGGCAAAGCTATTTCTGTTTGGGTACACATGACCCTTTAGGGAGCCATAAACATCGGGTTTATAGTTCCTGTTCGTAAGCCTACGATCAGTCCAGCAGATTCATAGGCATAAACAGAACAGAATGGTCGTTAAGCGCTAGTGCTGTGGTTGATAGCAATACGCCATACTCATAATTTCAGTCTATCCGATAAAGTTATTACATTTTGTGGTTTAATTAAAGTCGCATCAAATATATTAAATTTGGCCGGTTCTATCAGTTATTGTTACAGTTAATTGAGTGGCTTCGATAAAGAACCTTTCGCTTTAACCCCTCCAGACCGGCTGCTGCATAATGCTGGATTAGGATTTTCCTTAAACTGCATATATGCAGTTTAAGGAATTTTAGACTTGAGTTTTGTATGGGGTGTATTTTCCCTCGCCACATGGTATACAAACTTTAAGTTAAAAAATGTCGGGTTTCTGTTCGCGCCTTTCTTTTGCCACATAGGAAAGGACGGACAGTTTTTCAAAAATCAAAATATGGGATCTGGCAGGTTCCCCGTTCTGCAACTGATTTGCATACAATACTAAAGGTTTTTGGGACACTCCCTCCCAACGAGTGGCTCAGCAGCTTGGCCCTTGCCGCCTTTTCAAAATCCGCCTCATTCGAGAATTTGCGCGCGCGGACCCCACGTCGATGGTGAAGCCACGCGGAAAGATTGTGCGTGACCTGGAGGTCAGTGCACGCGACCTGTCGTTCAAGTCGGTGTGGCGCGAGCTGCGTGAGCAAGGCTGGACGCGGAAGCCGCCCCCAAGACGCGGGTTGGACGACCGCTATTTCTACTTGCGACCTGGTGGCGACGCGAGCGGCGCGGACGGTGTTGATTTCTTCCGTGGTGAAGAAGCTGTGCTGGAGTATTACGCAAATGGTATGTGTGTATTGATTGCTACTTGCTAATAAGGTCTAACGTACGTATTTGCAATTTATGCAGTCCTACGACGTAAAGCACGCACTCCAGCCCCAGCTTCCACCCCTTCGTTGACTGCTCCGGCGGCTCAGGCTTCAGCGTGCGCGCCTGGTGATGCTCAAATTGCTGCCGCCGCTGAAGTCGCTCGGCTCAACTACTTGCCGGACATTGAGGCTGCCGAAGCTCGCGCTCGTGCAAGGGCAGCCGCTGGTGCGTCTGCCACAGTCGCCACGACGCCGCAGCCCTCTCTCCGACCGACGCCACCCGTGAATCCAGCCGCTGCCGTCGCCCGAGAAGATCCAGCCGCTGCCGTCGCCCGAGAAGATCCAGCTGCTACGGTCGCCCGAGAAGATCCTGTTGCTACGGTCGCCCGCGAGTCGCCACCCGCTTCTCCCACGCCCGTTCGGCGCCAAGCTCCTGGCAAGCGTCCGGCGCGTCGGTCGGCTAGACGATCGCTGGAAGAAGTGACACACTCGACAGCTCCGAGTACGCCACCGCGACCCCAGCAGGCCCTGATTGCAACTTCACCTCACATGACGCCAGGAGATTCAGCAGACAACGAAGATGAAGACGATCGTGATTCAAGTGCTGATTCGGTGCTGTCCGATGGAGCTCCAAGCGACGTCGAGTCTGGTAAGATGAATTTTATGCTGAATGTTATGCAGTATCTTATGCTGCATTATATGCTGTATATTAACTTGCCCCATAACCTGAATGCTAGACTGATCGCTATTATGTATATGCTGTACAGATGAGGAAGCTGAAGATCGTGAAGCCAGCTCTCTAGGCAACGAGCTGCTTGCAGACAACAACGATGATCTGAACATGGTGGGAGACGAAGACAGTGAACCGCAGTATGGCGCAATGGAGTCCGGCGACGAAGCTGAGAAGGATGACGTCGAGACGGGCGAGTACGACTCAGACGAAGAGATGGCGCCTCATGATGATGAAGACGACGACTCGGAGGAGACCGAGCAGGAGATCACAGCTGAGGTTCTTTTTGCCGAGAACTTTTTGAGTCAGTTTGGCGGTGAAGACGAA
The DNA here is from genome assembly GCA_016169955.1 of Phytophthora vignae f. sp. vignae. Taxonomy (NCBI): domain Eukaryota; phylum Oomycota; class Peronosporomycetes; order Peronosporales; family Peronosporaceae; genus Phytophthora; species Phytophthora vignae. The sequence goes on from JABJUM010000018.1 coordinate 699,228, forward strand.
GTTTTGGCGGGCAACCTCAAGGACCAAGTGATGCGTGAAATGTCGGCAACCGGTTGGGAAGACGTCGTCGCCCCAGACACCGCTGAGTATATCATGACTCCATATGAGACTGTCAATGACTCGGGGAGCTATCCAGGTATTCGGCAAGGCTACTCGGGGCCAACCGCGGATGTTTTACGGCGGGGTGATTCGCCGCTCGCGCTGTTCTTCTACTTCATGCCTGTGGTTCTCTGGCAGCATATCGCTGCCTGCTCGAACGAGTACCATCGTGAGATGTTGCCACTGAGGGTCGAAGGAGCCTATCTACGCTACAAGAACAAGAGGCGCCTGAATCCGAAGATGCCGCGAAAGACCAAGCGCGACATTCAGCATGAGATGGAGGGGATGAAGCCCATCCTGCCACACGAGCTGTGTCGGTGGGTCGGGGTGCTCGTGGCAAGGACGATTGCGCCCAATCGAGAGAAGTTGTCGAACCACTGGAAGACTACGGACGACGGGGCTATCTCCCGTGGGTGTTTTGGGTCAGTGCTCGCTAGAGACCGATTCATGGAGATCTCGCGCAATCTCCATTTCAACTCAAACAACGATCCCTGTGCCCAAACCGACCGTGCCTGGAAGATCCGAAAACTTGTCGAAGTCCTGCAACGGACTTTCGCCCGAGGGTATGTTGCGCCTTCGCATCTAGCATTCGACGAGGCAGTGCTGCCGTCTCGCTCGTCTTTCAACAAGATGCGTGTCTACATGAAAGACAAGCCGCACAAGTGGGGCACCAAGCTCTTCATGCTCTGCAGTGCTGTAACCGCGTACTGCATTCGGTAAGTTTTTTTTGGGACTCAAAATTGGTTGTGTGGCGTAGCGGGATCAGCAAAATCTGCGAGATCGCCGATCCAACTTACCAACTGCGCCCGAACACCGACTTACGGAGGGGGTCCCCCGATGATCCGTGATCTGTGTGCTGAACTTGGTCACCTTGTGTACCCGTCGGTAGGGCTGGATCTGCTCCTCTGGTGTCTGCTGAAGCGTCCGAGCCTTGAAGACAGAACAGTCTGGGCGAGACGCGGGGATGTGGGTGGAGCAGCGCGGAAATCTTCACTCTGCTCGCAGTTTACTCCAAATCCAGTAGTCTTGTACTTGGATCTGGCGGCCTGGATCTGGATCCGGCCGGGTTGTTGCCTTTCGGTTGTTGTTGTTTTCCTTTTCGTTGCCTTCGGAGGTCTTCCTTGGTCGTGTTTGCCGCCTCCAATGACGGTGCCGTTGACAGTTGAGAAGCGAAGGACGCACCGGCCAAACAGATAACTCCGGTGGATCTTGGATCCGCACTTGACAGTAGTTCACTAGGAAGGTTTTGGATCTGGCCAATGTATTACTCCAGTCTTACCACCAACACTAGATCTGCTACGGCTAACCTCTCTACGCAGCGTAGGGCCAATGTAGTTCCCGTTTCCAGGCGAGGGAGGAAGCACTTGCGTTGATCAAGGCAAATTCGTTTCTGATTTATGCTTAAGTTCGTTCCTATCCCAAAGTCCTATCATCATGTGGATCCTATCATCCCATCTGTACCTACCGACTCTATGGGCTCCCTTTACCTTCCTTGCGTGTCAGCTGCTTGCCCGTCGTGTTGTGTTTACGGCCTCTTGATTACGCCCGGATAAGGGATTGAACCCATCTTGGATTGAACCCATCTGGATCTGGGTGCAGATCCAGATCCATCTGAGTCCGGATCCATCTCTCGCCCAATCACTTGCCATCACACATTTCCGAGAATTGCGCTTCACCACAACCGCCTCCTGACCGTAGTCGTTGCCGACCAACGGCATCACTGCGGGCACAGTTACCAACTTCTCCATTTTCTCAAGAGCTGCCGGCATGTCGAACACCAGGCAGTTGGCGACCAGTAAGAGCTGGATCCACGGCGACAGGTCTCAAGTAGATCCAGATCCACAGATCCTTGCAGTTGAACTGAGTGCTTAGGAACTGGATGTACTCCTGCATGTTGTAGTCGATAATCATGATGCTTCCATCCATGTCTTCTTCTTCGTTTCCAATCTAGCTTTTAAATCCCATCACAGCTCGAATCTGCAGATCCAGATCCATGCCACATGTCTTGGCGATCCCGATCCACAATCACACTCGATCCCAGATCCAGCCGAGGTTCCTTTGTCATCTTCAGATTCTTCTTTCTTCCACATCGTCCGAGTGCGACGAACACCTTGTTATTCCATACACAATACAAAATTCCCCATCCACCGATCAGCAACCACCTTGCAGATCCATCACCACATTCTCCACCCGAAGTGACCAGCTCACTTCAGGCGACCGCAGTCCCCACTACTCCTCGTGAGACTGCATCACACCGAACCGGTTCCGGTTGGTGCGGCTCCGCAAGAACTCATGTAGTATAGCGCCACAGTTGAGATCCGCTTCATCAACCCAGGATGGATCTTCATATCCGCGCCAGTGTACCAATAATTCACGATGGATCCAGCCGTAGCGAGTGCGTTTCCCAGTTCTCATGTCACTAATCTTCTCCACTTCGTACTCGCCTTCGTCTAGATCCTGGATCCAGCTATCCTCCGGCAGCAGCGCTTCATCAAAGTCGAACCGATCGGTAATACCATCAGTCAGCTGGATCTGCGGTCGGTCTGGGAAGCTCTTCACCAACTTAAGCTTGGACACGTGAACCACGGGAAACAACCGGTACTCCGTGCCTGGGGTCTCGATCCGCACTGCGTATTCGCCGATCTTCTCTGCCACACGGAATGGCCCATGCCACATGTGTGCCAGTTTACGGGCGTATCCTTCCTTGACGCGATCCAAGTACAGCCAGACTCTAGATCCAACCTCGATCTGGTGTGGATGGATCTCTTCGTTGTGCCGATCCGCCCGGTCTGAGATCGCCTCCCGTAATCGTGCGTTCACCTCTGCTCGTGCATGCTGATAATAGCGCTGGATCTGGTATCTCCATCGTCTTGGATCCCGATCCTGACGGCGGGTACTACCCACGGGGATCGTGGCTTCAAGGGTGGATCTTGGATCCCAACCGTGCACCAAGTAGAACGGAGTCTCTCCGCGGATCCGATCCTGAGCGGTATTGAGCGCGAAGGTGAGACGTTCCGCGTAGTCATCCCAGTCACGCTGATTCAGATCCTGCACATACATTTTCAGAGCTCGAGTAGCTGTCTGCACCATGCGTTCAGCGGTTCCGTTAGCTTGAGGCCTGTAAGCCATCGTCGCACGTTGCCGCTGGCCCAGGATCCTGTTGAAGGATCTGAAGAAGTCGGCCATGAATCCCGGCTCCCGATCGTGTCGGATCACTTCGCTGGCACCGAACCGTCGGAATACACACTCTTCGTAGGATTCAGCTATTGTCTGTGCTGTTCTGGAGTCACTGGCCTTCGCGATCACGTATCCCGTGAACAGATCCACCCAGATCAATAACTCAGTATTACCTTTGTTGGATCTGGGCAGCGACGGTATGTGATCCATCGCTATAACTTGAAACGAGTATGTGGCTTGTATATTGCCGGGCGACTCTCCTTGGATCGTAGGTCGCCCCTTGCCAGTCTCACAATCAACACACTCTCCAACGTAGCGCTGTACACTCCGATACAAACCTCTCCAGTGGAAGCGATCCCGGATCCGCTGGTAGGTGCGACCGATCCCCTGGTGACCTCCTTCGAGGCTGACATGGTAATGATGGAGAACATCCTGTTGCAGAGTCTCCGGCAGCACCAATCTCATCAATCCATCGCGATCCGCCTCCACTTTCTTCGTAGGAGGGCAATAAAACAGCAGGTCGTTGAGATCCACTTCGTAGTCCATCGCAATAGCACCGTAGGATCTAGCCTCTTCTTGACTGAGATCTTGGATCTTGCCGGCTAAATACCTCTTCAGGCCGGAGATCCACGCCTCCTCGTCCTGCGCTTGGCGGATCCGTGCGATTCGGAGTTTCCGCACTACTTCCTCTCCCAATACACTCGGGTTGGATCTGGATCTGGCGCGAGCCCGGGTTGTCACGGGTGAGACACGAGCGACGGAGGCTTCTTCTTCACGCTTTACCACCAGGATCTCGTCTAGGCGGTTCAGCGTAACTAGATCCTGCAGATCCACCTCGTCCTCCACCATGATCCCAGCTTGGCGCTGAAGCGCTGCGCTGGCTAGGCTGTCAGCGCTGCCATTCCAATCGCGCTTTACGTGTACCAGCTCATGGTCAGGCCAGATCCGCAGCCGATCCAGGGCCTTCTGTCTCAGAAGCGTCAACCCCGGTGCCTTGCAGTCGATCTCACCTCGGACCTGGCGGACCACCAAGTTGGAGTCCCCGCAGATCACCAATCGCCTTTGCGCCTCGCCCTCGAGCAGATCCAAACATAGGAGAAGTCCGTGATACTCTGCTTCGTTAACCGTCAACCCTTCAGCATAGCCGGATCTAGCCTTCACGACGATCCATTCAGGCAACTTCCACAGGATCGCGCTGTAGGCGCCTCCACCACGTTTGACACGGGCAGATCCATCAAAGCTGACCACGTGTAGCTCTTCTCCAGGTCGGACTGTTGGGATCGGCGCTTGGATCTTACGTCGTGGCTCCTTCTTGGGTGCGATCCCGATCAACGCCTGATCCACCTTGGATCTAGGCGTGATACTAGCCGCCAGAGTTCCCAGGATCTCGTCTTCACCTTTCGTGCACTTCATAATCTCGAGGGTCCACGGCGAGAGCAGAGCTGCCCACTGTCCCAGTCGCCCTTGCAGGCCTGTGGATCTGAACAACCAGGCCAACGTCGAATGTCTAGTCAGGACTCGGATCGGGCGTCCAACCAACATGTTGTAGCTCAGATCCAGGATCCGTAGCAGAGCTAACACCTCCTTCTCAACCACGCCGTAGTTAAGCTCGTTTGACTTCAGGGTGCGGCTGGTGAACGTCACTGGATAGTGGATCCCGTCGTGTTCCTGCATCAGGGCAGCTGAGATCGCCCACTCGCTAGCATACACAACCACCACCGGCAACAGATCTGAGTCGAAGTGTCGGAGGATCGGAGTTGTCGCCATCTTGTCCTTCAGCCTGGCAAATGCCCGATGAGCACGAACCCAACGCGGATCCACACTGCTTGGATCGTTCGCCTCCAGATCCAAAGTCTTCTGCTTCAAAGTCCTGGTGGATCCAGAGTCGGGATCCAGCGTGTCTAGATCCGCCACGTCGGACGAAGTTTGTTCCGCTGGATCCGGAGTTGTGGAGGTTATCACTGCTTGGATCCGGCGTCGATTCTCCGGCTTGCTCATCGCGGCATAGTCCACTTCTCGTAGTTCATAGAGGATCGCAGCGTAGATCGCGTAGTCCTCCATAAACCGGCTGTAGTAATTCAAACTACCCAAGAACGACTGCATGGATCTAAGCGTGCCCGGGAAGGGCAGATCCGTCAGTGCCGAGAGATCCTTGGGATTCGCCTCCAGTCCAGCGCTTGACACGCGATGGCCGAGATATTCCACCTTACTCTTGCCCCAGAAGCTCTTCACCACGCTGATTGAGAGATTCCACTTGTCACACGCGTCGAGTAATGCGTCAACACGCTCACACAGATGCTCCCAGGATCCTCCAGTCACCAGTATGTCGTCGATGTAGGACCGGCGTCCCAGCACGGATGGTTTGCCAGGATCTTCAGGTTCTCCCGACTTCAGATCCAGATCCAGCGCTTGCGATCCGGATCCCTGCTTGGATCCCAGTTTCGGCTCCGATCCAGATCCATCCTCTAGACGTGGGATCCGAGTGAATCCGTACAGTGCGTTGTCTAGCATCCGTTGGTAGATCTGGGGCGCGTTCTTCAATCCAAAGGGCATCCGGTTCCACTCGAACAGCCCGAACGGGGTGATGAAGGCGGAGATCGCACGAGCCCGATCCGTCATCGTCACTACCCAAAATCCACTGGCCATATCCAAGGAGCAGTACCAAAGCACCTTGTCCAGATCCTCAAGAAGATCGTTGATCAGGGGCATCGGATAGACCATCAGCCGAGTCAAACTGTTAACCAGCCGGTCGTCACAAACGTATGTCCACGCCATTCTTCTTGATGATCACTACAATTGGAGACGCCCATGGTGAAGTCGAAATCTGGATGATCTTGGCTCCGAGCAGCCCCTTGATTAGATCCGACAGCTTCTCTTGGTATTGCGGGGCTACCTTGCGCACTCGTTGGGCAATAGGCTTCGCACCACCAACATCGATGTCACACACGACTCCTCGTGCTGCAGGCGGCAGCGCGTTGCCCTTGCCAATCAGCAGATGTCGGCGCCTCCAGATCCGTCGTCGCAGTTGATCGATCTCTTCCGCCGTGTTCAGATCTGGATCTCCCACTTGGATGTCTTCAATAGTCACCTCGTCAGTTGTCGAGGTGACTTCAGGCAGCACCGCCATCTCTGCTTCAACATCTTCAGCATGTAGATCCCCACTCTCATGATAGCAGACTTGGTCGTCCGCATCCGAGTCATTGCACCTTGGATCTTCGGTAGCTGTTGGATCTACGTTGACAGTCGGATCTGGTGTCGGACCTGATTCCTGCACCGTCTCGCCATCTGGATCCGCACATCGTCCCATCTCACCATCCGAAACTGTAGGCTCCACTGGATCCATGACCTGTCCCGTAACACCATCTGTCGAATCTGCAGATCCGCCCCCTGTCTCTCCGTGATTACCACCCGATGTGACAACGGGATGGACCGACTGTTCCACATCATCTGGATCCGGCGCCTCTTCGCAACTCCGCGTGTCACCAGTTGGATCTCGATTTGTCGATCCATCGTCTGGTCCCACCGCGTCGTCGACTCTCCGATCGACACTTGGATCTGGATCCGGTTGGCGCTCAGCAGGAACTTCGTCTGGATCTGGAACGTTGACTCCCATAATCTCCTTGTCGCTTGGATCTAGATCCGTTGGGTCTGCGGTCGGCCTGAGTATTTGATCTCCTGTCGGCGCCTTGATTGACGCCTGCAACTGGGCCACACCCGGTGTCCTGGCTATGGATCTGGCAGTCGACTGATCGGGTGGATCCGGCGGCGACTTGCCCCGTCCACTCTCGGCACCTCTGGATCTTGTCTCCGCATGTCGGACTTGGCTTGGATCCGGCCTCCGCAATATTCCGCGCGGCGTCGGGTACTCAGGACGCTCCACCATGGACCCGATCGGGGCCTCTGGAGATGCCGCCTCCGCGGATCCAGCCTCCGTCGTGGCTTGCAGCGCGAGATTTTGCCATTCCAGATAGCGACGGGATCCAACGGACATGTAACCCTGGATCCGCGGCACCCGATCGCCGGCGAGCCACATTCCGACTTGATGATTCAGGTGCAGTATAAGCTCCTTCTCGCTGATGTTCGTGATCCGAAGGTAGCGTGTCTTGCCTGGACCCTTGATCACCGTTGGCACCCATCGATCTCCTCGTGTAACCCAAAGCTTGTCATGTTCCGATCCAGATCCTCGCAGTCGTGTAGGTAGCTCTGCGGACTCTCCGATCCCAAGCTGGAGATAGCGATCCAGCTTTACCGACTGCGCTTTGTCGCTATAGAGCGAACGGCGTCCGCTGAGCTGGATCCGGACTTCGTCAGGCAGGCAGAGGGTCCGGTCAACTAGATCCAGTCGGATCCCGGCCGGGACCATAAAGTCCATACCGAGGATCGCCTCTTGGTCAGATAGATCTCCAACCCAAATGTCGAAGAAATACACCAGGTATCCACCTAATGTGATCTTGATCCGAGTTCTGCCTTCCGTTGTGTACACGTTGTCTCCGATCCCAACACACTCTTGGCTCTGACTCCTGTCGATGTAGCACCCAACCTTACGAGCAAAGGCGGTGTCCACGATGGACACCTCGGCACCGGTATCTAGGAGTAGGATCGCCTTCTCATTGTTGATCTTGCCGTGGATCTTGGCTTGACGGAACCACTTGCCTGGCGAGTGTTGCTTCCAGTATCCTCGTGACTCTCCCGGTAGGAGATACGGGGATCCTGGATCTTCGATCCGCCGGCTTGCAGCGACACGCCTGGATCTGGATCCCGAGGTGTCTTCGCCTTCCACTGGTTTGAACCACTGCTCTGGATCTCGGTGTTTCCAAAATCCTTGGCGAACTTCTGGATCCAGATCCACCTCGACTGTCGCGTCGGATCTGGTGTAGTCATCAGCTTGCCGGAAACTCGAGATCATGGCAGTACGTTTCCCATGAAGATCACATGTATTACCGCGTAGATCCTGTCGTTTGCTAACTGGATCTGTCGATGTCTTGTTCACATATGCATAGATGCAATACCTAGAACGCTCGGCTCGTACCGGATTCCAACCCGGCGAGCGTCCTAGTTTAACATCTTCTCCGCCATCTCTGGCAGCATCCCCGCATGCTTGGCTGGATTGAACCACTGGCGGATCTGGTTGTAGAACTCCTCCATCGGGCATCGGCCCACGTCATGAAGCTCACCACATCCGCGGCACACGAAGAGGCAGTGGTCACCTGGATGACCCTTCTTGCCGCACTTCTCACACGTCAGGCGCTTCCAACAGCCAAGGTGCGAGTGCCTCTTGGATCCACAGTGCGTACAGCGGCTGCGCTCGGATCCTTCAACGTGGATCCTGGATCTTGGGTCGCGTGCTGTTGGATCCTGTTGTTGGCGGTCTGGCGGGTTTCGATCGGGGACCCTCGGCTCCTCCTCCGTGAGCTTCGCGTGATCTTGCGCGGCAGACAGGTAGATCCTGCGATACTCCTCGCACTCGGAGTCAGATCCATCGCTGGATCCAGACTCGGATCCGGAGTCAGGTTGGATCTGGATCGCACGCACGTGTTTAGCCGGAGCGGTCTGTGCAGGCGTCGCGGGGGCCTTCTGCCGGTACTTGCTGGATCCATACGCGGACTTCTTCTGTCGATTCTTCGCCCGATCCAGTGCCCTCAGGACTTCTTCCAGCTCGTCAGCATCCGGTAGCCGGAGTAATGTCAGCCGATCTGCTAGATCCTGATCGCCCATAGTTTCAATAAAATGGTCCACATGCTCACGCTTCTCCTTGGATCCACCATCTTTGATCTTGAGTCGAGCGCGGAGTCCGGCGACATTGAGTCGGTACAGGTAATCCAGCGGAGACTCGTCAGAACGCTTGCGGGCATGGTAATACTGGCGAGCCACGGAGATCCCCAATCCACAGTATTGAGTCTGGAAGCTGCGAAGCAGATCCGGCCACTTGTTGCGTGTGGATCGGGGCAGTTGGCGATGCCAGTTTCTTGCCGATCCAGACAGAAGATCCGCGAAGGTCAGACACTTCTCTTCGTCGGGGGCTTGGTCACGCAGGAACGCAGACTTCACTTTACTGATCCAAGCTCTCGCTCGGTCCTCATCCTGGTCCTTCCCTGAGAACTCCTTCAGATCCGAGATCGCGGAGATCCGGACTCGTTGGATCAAGGCTGCGCCTGTGGATCCGGTCGCGGTGGTGGCCACTGTAGCACGAGCTGGGGCCGGGAAGTCGATGTCATCTGGATCGTATTCCCAGTGTTGATCCGGATCGGACGAACCAGTCGACTCCATTTCCACATCCTGGGATCCGGGGTTCTGCGTCGCCTCCGGCACCTGTGTCGGGGTCGGTAGGCCTTGCTCTTTCAGGAACCTGCTCATGGCTGCTTGGAAGAATGACTCCAGCCTGCCAGTCGACATGTCGGATCCGGATAGCGTGGCAGTCGGATCCACTGATGGAGTTGACTGCTTCTTGGATCGGGATTGAGATCGAGGCTGAGGGCTCGCTCCACGTTGGATCTGGGCTCGAGCGCGTAACATCGTGGCTCCCGAAGGTCCAAGTGACATGCGCCGCGGCTCCGATGATGTATCCGATCCAAGTTCTGCAGCGGACACGTACGGTGACGACGTTCGGCCTCCTGTGGATCCAGCTTGTGGCGATCTTGGATCCGGGATTGCTGGATCCGGGATTGCGGGATCCAACTTCGGCTGGATCTCGCCCACCAACACCTTCAGTCGGTTGAACAGCATCTCTGTCGTAGCACGGAGTTGAATTGGATCGATCTCGTACATCACTGACGCGTCGAACGATCCAGCCACGAGACCAGCATCCCTTAGCAGCTGCATCAGGCGCTCCATCTCGGGCAGGATCCCTGGGCGCTTGGCAGGCGCCGGAAGCGCTAGGGGTCCCTGCAGGTCTCCGATCTGCTTCACGCCGAACTGCTGCATGATGGGATCCAGAGTCAGGAAGCCACGTAGTTGCCTCTCGTGGTGGTGGATCCAAACTGCCTCGGATCCATCCTGAGCAGGTGGATTCGGATCTTCGTCTTCTGGATCCGGGGCCTTCATCTTCGTGCGCGCCTTCGGCTTGGTCTTGTCGAAGGAGAAGAAGTAGGCATCCGAGTTAACTGGTGAATCAGCGAATGCATACCGATCCTTGCCAGCCTTGGTTTGTTTTGTTGGTGGATCTTGACTCGCGTCGCGATCCACCGGGGTCCCCGAAGGGACCTGTGGAGGAGGTTGAGGTTTGTTTTCTGGATCCATGTCTGGATCCACCTCGGTTCCGCCGACAGAGGTCCTCCTTGCACTCTGCCGATCCGTGGATCTTGTTTCATTCAGCAGCGTCGTCGTCGATCCCAACTCCGATGACGCTTGATCCCCTTGTTCCTTCTTCACTCGAACTTCTTCTTGGGACTCACGGTGAAATCCCGAGTCACCAGAAGATCCGGGCACGCGCACCATTGTGGCGTAGCGGGATCAGCAAAATCTGCGAGATCGCCGATCCAACTTACCAACTGCGCCCGAACACCGACTTACGGAGGGGGTCCCCCGATGATCCGTGATCTGTGTGCTGAACTTGGTCACCTTGTGTACCCGTCGGTAGGGCTGGATCTGCTCCTCTGGTGTCTGCTGAAGCGTCCGAGCCTTGAAGACAGAACAGTCTGGGCGAGACGCGGGGATGTGGGTGGAGCAGCGCGGAAATCTTCACTCTGCTCGCAGTTTACTCCAAATCCAGTAGTCTTGTACTTGGATCTGGCGGCCTGGATCTGGATCCGGCCGGGTTGTTGCCTTTCGGTTGTTGTTGTTTTCCTTTTCGTTGCCTTCGCAGGTCTTCCTTGGTCGTGTTTGCCGCCTCCAATGACGGTGCCGTTGACAGTTGAGAAGCGAAGGACGCACCGGCCAAACAGATAACTCCGGTGGATCTTGGATCCGCACTTGACAGTAGTTCACTAGGAAGGTTTTGGATCTGGCCAATGTATTACTCCAGTCTTACCACCAACACTAGATCTGCTACGGCTAACCTCTCTACGCAGCGTAGGGCCAATGTAGTTCCCGTTTCCAGGCGAGGGAGGAAGCACTTGCGTTGATCAAGGCAAATTCGTTTCTGATTTATGCTTAAGTTCGTTCCTATCCCAAAGTCCTATCATCATGTGGATCCTATCATCCCATCTGTACCTACCGACTCTATGGGCTCCCTTTACCTTCCTTGCGTGTCAGCTGCTTGCCCGTCGTGTTGTGTTTACGGCCTCTTGATTACGCCCGGATAAGGGATTGAACCCATCTTGGATTGAACCCATCTGGATCTGGGTGCAGATCCAGATCCATCTGATTCTGGATCCAGATCCATCTGAGTCCGGATCCATCTCTCGCCCAATCACTTGCCATCACACATTTCCGAGAATTGCGCTTCACCACAGTTGTGCTGTATTATGCAGTTTATGGTTACTAACTCGGACTCGCTTATACTGTATATCGACAGCTTTGAAGTCTATTGCGGCAAGAAGCAGCACGCCAGCGATGCTCACAAGCCTGACATGAAGTCAGGGCCAGCAGCAGTGGTTCGCAACTTGCTCGAGGTATTCGGGCCTGATGCACGGAAGCAGGGAATGCGGCTGATCGTCATTGACCGCTTATACACGTCGGTGGCATTGGCTATTCAGCTGTTGCTGATGGGCTTCTACTGTGTGGGCACGATCATGACGAACCGCCTCGGGTACTGCAAGGATGTGATCGAGAAGAAGAAAACGCGCCCCAAAGATGTTGCCCGTGGCTCGTTCAAGATGGCGAAGTGGAAGCTCGTGTCCAACATGACCGCGATTAGCTGGTGGGACTCGCGCCCCGTTCATTTTCTCTGCACGGGGGGGGAAGTTGGAGCTTGACCGAGTTGCTCGTCAGGACGGAGCAGCGCAAGTGGAAGTGCCATGCCCCCGAGTCGTAAAAGACTATCATGCGTTCATGGGGGGCGTGGACGTGCATGACCGGCTGCGGCTGCAGCGGTACTCGCTGCAGCGAGCTCTACGGTTCAAAAAGTACTACAAGTCACTGGCGCTCGGCTTGATCGACTTGGCGATCGTGAACAGCTACATCGTGCACAAGGCGTACCACCAGAACAAGCAGTCCCGCCACCTCAGCCACGTCAAGTTCATGAAAAAGCTGCATCTGCAGCTCTGTCGTGTGCAGGCATCGGATATGTACGAAGACAATGCTTTCGGGACGGCGCAGCCAGCACCCCCGCCTGTGTACGAGCCCATTCCTGTCGGTGGCAACGCAGCCACCTCACACACAGCTCGCCAAGTCGACGAGTGGCGCAACGAGGGGACGCAGGCTAAGAGGCGGCAGCGAACTTGCAAAGTCTGCTCAGTGCTGCGCACGGACAAGCAGCGAGCAGCAACTACAACTTACTTTTGCGGAAGCTGCAGTGAGAAGGGCCCAGTGTTCCTCTGCATGAGGGCACGGCGCCAAGTGCGCGGGGTTGCAATGACCTGCTGGGACGTGTGGCACAAAGAGTGGATGCACGGCAAGCTGATTCCTGTGGACAAGGGCAACACGATCCGAATGCGCAAGGCAGGAGATGTACCCGGAGCACCTTCGACGCCTGGCACTCCGACGACACCTGCGTCGAGCAAACGACGTCGCACATCGCCGTAGTGAGTACGCTGCATATTATCCTGATGATTATGCTGCATAAATACAGGATAGCTTTGATTGCATGCGTGTAGATGTTCGAGCTAGCAATCTGCTTACCATTGTGGTCCCTGTCCCCGCGCAAGCCCATCTCAACCTGCATCATGTTCGTGCAGGCCGATCTTGACTTGCATCCTTCGACCTCAGTTTATGAGCAGTTTCGTGCTGATAGACGTGTGTTCAAGCAGCTGTTGCTGCTGGACGTTTACATCGTTAGGATATTGTATACAACAAAAAACGGTCAGTGGCGTTTCCTTTGATCGCGTTACCAGCATAATTTGATCGCGTTACCATCTAGGGGTGACCCCCCAACTCCGTATATGAAAAACTGTATAGGAAGTTTGATTTTCCAAATTTTAGAAAAGGAAAGCACGGTGCAGTGCCGGTGAGCGCATGTTCTGTTCCGCCACTGCCCTGTCCATTTCCTTGGTAAACTGTAGTATGCAGCTTAGCTCTGTGACTTTGGCTAAGAACATGCAGTATACGGCAGTTTTAGCACCGCTCTACACACTTTTGCAAATCTCAGCCTTTCGCTTGCCGCTAACCCGATCCCTTTATATACAAACGTCAAGTCTATTAATAATTATGCTGCATATGCAGTTTAAACTTTTTTTTTGGCGTCCGGTCTGCAGGGGTTAACAGGCATCGCCTCAGCCAATGTACAACAGGCTCGAGAAGTCGATATATTCGTTTTTGTCAATATTTGCACAATGCGTCCGAAGCTTGGGTAATGTGCTTGCATGCATCTAGAAAGCGTAACTACGAAGGCTGGCGCTCATACCACCTTCATCCTAAAACGATCTACGGCAAAATGCGCCATACTCAAACGCAATCATGCACCCAGCGCGCGAAGGGTCGCAATGAATTCTACCTACTTTCGAGTATAAATTACCTGCTGCTCTGCTGCTGCATCTGTAACTCTCTCACTGCTTACGACGTTGGTTTATACTTCTACTAACGGCACTTTGAATTTTACCGCAAAAAGAGAGCAGCTAAAGCGTGTGGGAACGCTACAGCTTGTCAACCGTGATTGCCCAAAATAGCTTACCGATAACTTACGATACCCTCTGTAATTTACGCTGAAAAGACATCTACATTTCTCAACAACTACTGCACCGAAGGATATCGAAGCGCCACTAATAGCTTTCTCTAAGTTAGTTCTTTCGAGCAATATAGGCTTTTTCGTTGCTGGCTCTCTTTCTATGAACCTAGTTTTGCGCTTTCTCGGGAAAACACCCTTTTGGGTGCATTGGCTGAGGCGACGCCTGTTAAGGTGCATTGCAGTGGTTAATCTATAGTTATGGACCGTTCAGACTGGAGAATTGCCACCCTTAAGTGGTCCATTAACACTATTGGGTACTAACATTTCTGACAATGGTACTGCCTCCCCTCATAGCGTGACTCACTTTTCATAATTTACACAAATTGCCACAAAATAGGTCAAAACTTGGAGGGGTGAGCCTTACGCCAAGCACTTTATTGAACGGCCCCGTTAGCCGCAGGTTTCTATTGCACGGGGGTGTGGGCGCGCAACCCCACCACACCGTCTATTACGCTGTCTTTAGCCCCAGTCGCCCCTCTTGCTAGGACAAACGGTAGGACAAACCTGAAATCAAGTCAAATTCAGGTTTGTCCTACCATTTTTCGCGTTTGCCCTAGCAAAACGCCTGCTTGGGTAAGTGGTTATTGTTGAAGCGCACTTTATTAGGGGCAAGAGGGATAATAGAGGCTTTTAGAATCCCCGGGTTTTAGTGAAAAACGGAATCCAAAAACACGTAGTGGGGTATCAACCTTTTTCGTGTTACAACGCGCGTGTTTTCGGCACCCGCCGAACAGTATAATGAGCTGTCATACCGTTCACCGAATTTTAAAATCACGTAAATAAATCTTAAGAAGTTAATCGTGTGACGTTCACGCACCGCCTTGTCGGTGGATGAAACGTGTTTATGGGTGAGCCCATGTGCTACATGCATCATATGTGCTTCAAAAGGTACGTATGCAGCTTCATACGGAGGTTCACTGCGTACCCCTAAAACATTGATAGAAATTTGGGCAACTAACGGTATCCACTTCTACGTTTTTTTTTACTGTGATTTCATTATCGTGCTTCTAAAAGCCTCTACTAATTTAAAACCCGGTTGCTTAAATTATAGGTAATTGTGTATACACTCGCAGCACATTCGAACTTGGCAGTCTGTGCAACTTTACAGACGCTAGTGCGAACTTTTAAGGCCGCTTCGGGGGGGGGGGGGGCGCCATATACAACATTCTATCGACACACAATGCTGTACCACATATACCACAGAAATTCAAACTTTATGAAGTACGTCTCCTCTACCTAACTATGGAGGCCTAGTGTCCAATTGCTTTGCATTTTGTAGTCGGAAGGTATAACGACTGCCGACACAGCCTTTATGCCTCAAACTGTAGCTACCCCAATATCAGTAATTACTCTAATTTTGTACTGCCAAAAACATTATACGAATTTGAGTGGACCAAATTATAACAACGGAACATGGTACCCGAAATCTCCCGCAAACACATGTGGTACACACAGGGGCCTCTATTATAGATACCTAGCACATCCCATTTTGATCCCGCCATACAAACGGTAGGATAAAACGTGCCATGAAGCTTCCCGTTCACTAAAAAAACGGGGCACGGTGAGAGTCGATAAGGCCGTCTGAAATATATATCTGATTGCTAATTTGGAATCGAGCTCCGCTCGACAGCTACGAACGAGATGCCAGCATATCGAATGGCGAACACCTTCTTATCAGTTCGTGCACCATGAGCTCCGAAGTGGTGGTCAGCCCGTCACTCAAGATCAACTCGCGTCTTGGGGTGGAATGAAACGAATCCTAGTAGCCGTGAATCATGTTACTACATCTACCTTCATTGCGCTTGCTACGGTATCCATCAGTTCGAGGCGTGCTTGGCAATCATGCTCTCCAGAGCAGTCTTGATGGCCCCGCTGAGCTCGTCAACCACCTTGCCGCCCTTGAAGACCTTGAAACTCGGCAGTGAGGACACGTTGTACTCCTCCGTCACGGTCTGCACATAAAGAGTAACAATGCGCACACGTCAGCTCCGAAACAAGTAGCATCCTCGCGAGTACACTTCCTACCTCAAGCTCGTCGACATCCACCCGCGCGAACACAGCACCGGGGAAGCGGCCGCTCATCTCCTCGAAGAACGGAGCGATCTCCAAGCAGGGCTTGCACCAAGTGGCCCAGAAATCCACCACCAACTGAGGATGAACCAAGCCCAAGAAATAAATACGTCAGTAAGAAGTACACACTATGGGCACCACCGTATAATGCTACAACATGCTTCCAGGTTTTGCCGGAAGGCCACGCACCGTCTTGTTTGACTCCTGGTTCTGCTGGATGAGCTTCTCCCACTGCTCCTCCGTGTCGACAGTCATCACCTGCGGCTTGCGCTGGCGCAGGCCTTCAGCAGAGGCACGACTATCCTCCGTCTTGCCAGCAGCGGCCTCGGGCACTGCGGGCTCCTCGTCCTCAGGCAGCTCCACCTCCACGTAGTGCTTCTGAATCCGCGCCTCCAGGCCGTTCTTGTCCGCTCCGCGCATCTCGTCGCACTTGACGCCGCTGCGGAAGAACTGGAACGTCGGCATGGCCGTGACGCCGCAGCCGCGCGACACCGACTTGAGCTCGTCCACGTCCACCTTGAGAAAGATCGTGCACGGGTACTTAGCGCTCAGCTCGTGGAACACGGGGCTGATGTAGCGGCACGGGCCGCACCACGTCGCAGTGAAGTCCACCACCACGGAGCGCGTGGTCGCCTTGCCCTTGCCGATGAGCTCCTTGAACTGCTGCTCCGACGTCACGTGGATCACGCGGCTCTATTGCATGCGGAAGCATTGCACCCGTAAGCATTCTTGGCCAAAACAGCTAGTATAGCAAATGGTACTACAAAGCTCACGTTCTCGGGGATCTTGCTGTCGTCCTGGCCCAGCACGTTCGTGCGGAACCAGTTCCAGAAGCCCTGCAGCATCATGAGCGCGAACGGCAGCAGCGCGTACACGGGGATGCAGAAGCCTCCAATGCAAATCTGTCGGCGACAATACACAACGTCAGCGCATTCACACTACGCAGGTGGAGCTGCAGGTAGAGGTGGTGGAGGCTGCCGCACCGTCGCCGCCATGGTGAAGTGTTTTTGGTGAACCCCGGTGTCTTCTCGAATGATACCTTCCGGCAACAGACCCGAACCTAACATACAGGTAGGTGTTAAATCGCGAGCGCTAAGTTCGTTTATGCATCGAGGTTCTTTGTTCTCTTACATGTATCCGTTCTTCTACAGGGATGTAGAGTAAAACCTCGTTCTGGTAGTGCAGACCACGTCGGAGAAGGGTGCATAAGAGAGGAAGCCAAGGCCAACCAAAGTCCTCGACCCACGTCACTAGGCTCCACCTGCCTACCTTACATATCTATCTAGCTACACTATGCGTGACACTGGCAAGTCTGGAGGCAAGCCCGGCGCGGCCGGCGGTAAGGGCCGCAAGAAGCGCGAGAAGGGCACGGCCCGCAAGTTCGTGACGTCGCTCGAGGAGATGACGCTGCGCGACGAGCAGGAGGAGCAGAAGCAGAGCGCGCGCAAGGCCCGGCGCGACGACGGCGAGGAGGGCAGCGACGACTCGGAGGACGAGAGCAGCTCGGACGAGGAGGGCGAGGAGCTCGTGGCCTTCGAGCGCGTGCAGACCAACTCGCTCTTCGGCTTCTCCAACAAGGCGGACGGCCCCGTGCTGCAGCAGGAGAAGAAGAAGGTGGGCTTCGCCGCCATCGCCAAGACGCAGAACCCGAACGCCAAGAAGAAGGCCAACAAGGTCATGAAGGCCAAGGACATGGACGGCAACGCCGCGCCGCAGCAGCTCAGCCGGCGAGAGCGCGAGGCCATCGAGAAGGAGCGCGCCGCCGCCTACTACTTGAAGAAGCACCTGGCGGGCGAGACGGACGAGGCCAAGAAGGACCTCGCGCGTCTGGCCGAGGTCAAGCGCCGTCGTGAGGAGGCCGAGCAGCGCAAGAAGGAGGAGGAGGCTGGTGCGTTGTGTGTGCATTTGCGGGGGAGTCCTCGAGGATATTAGCTATTGGCACTCAGTGATGGCTAGTGTGTTGCAAGTGTGGTGACCTGACGTCTGTGTGTGTATTGGATTGACTGCAGCTGCTGCCGAGCGCGAGAAGGCCAAGAAGAAGGTGGAGGTCAAGGACGACGGTGAGTTTTGTTGCTACGGACAAACATGGTTCTGATTCTGTTGCGTTAAGTTGAGTGGGTTTATTGACGGTGCTCTGTGTTGATGTTGCGTATTGTTTAGACGAGCCCCTGGATGCACGTGCGATCAAGGCTCTGAAGCCGGCGTTGCTCAAGGAGAAGCTCAAGGAGCGCAAGCTGTCGACGCAGGGCCAGAAGAAGGACCTGATCCAGCGCCTCATCGACTACGAGAACGAGCGCGCGTTATAGAGGGCTTTCTTCCTGCATCTGTACACGCAGAGGACGCTCATGATTCAATTCAAACACGTCCTCTGTGATTTCAATCCCAAAACTGTGGCCATCCGCCTCATCTCATGCTACCCCCTCATAGGTCAAAACTCTCTTCCCCTTCCACCAATCACATCGCTCCGATCCGTCTTTGGCTCACCTCTCAAGCGGCGCCCATACATACAAAGAGCTCAATTAGCCATGGCGTCGACGTCCGCCGCGCAGGCCGAGATGGTGGCCAGCCTGATCGGCGAGAAGGTGCTAGAGACGCTGGACCACAAGGAGCAGAAGCTCGACGAGACCATCAAGAAGCTGGAGGAGGCCGACGACGATGAGCTCGAGCGGCTGCGCGAGAAGCGGCTGCAGGCCATGCAGCAGAAGGCGCGCAAGACGCAGGAGCTGCGCGCGCAGGGCCACGGCGAGTACTCGACCATCGCCGACACGCACGAGTTCTTCGAGACCATGAAGAAGAGCGACAAGGTCGTTGTGCACTTCTTCACGCCGGCCAACGCCTTCTGCCAGCTCGTGGACGGCCACCTGGCCCGCCTGGCGCCGCACCATCTTGAGACCAAGTTCGCGCGCATCAACGCCGAGAAGGCCGAGTACCTCGTGGACAAGCTCGGCGTCTGGATGATCCCGTGCATCGCGCTCGTCAACAAGCAGAAGGTGGAGAAGATGGTGCAGGGCCTGGACGAGCTAGGAGGCTCGGACAAGTTCTCGACAGCCTTCTTGGCCTACTACCTGAGTCTGCACAAGGTCTTGACATACGAAGGACCAGAGCCTGAGAACGCACAGGACGACTGTGGCGGGGCTTATGCATCGGGCAACAACCCCGTAGCAGCCAAGCAGCAGCTGGACCAAGAACGGATCAACAGCATCCGACAGAGCATCTTCTACGACAGCGACCTGGAGGAGGACGACGACTAGCAACTCTACGTAGCAATTCCACTGCTCACAAATACTGCCCAGAAAGGACAAGATATGAAATAGTCATGCTGTATTACTGCATTGTCTTAGCGTTAGCTGTCCCGATGATGTGTCGTAGTAGTGGCATGCGTCTCCGTGTGCCGACTGGACGCTGCGAGACACTGCTGACGGTACGCGCGCTGTCGTTGCCGCAAGTATTCCTTACTGCAGAGTTTCGTATTAGCTTCTCCTTGGCTGTGTGTAGTGTTGCAGGCCTGGTCGAAAGACTCGTGACGCCACTTGGACAGGTTCGCGAGCGCCCAGCTCTCTTTGCCCCGCGAGATGACGGCCTCGGCGCGGTCTTCGAGGCCAAAGGCTCGGATCTCCATCGCGCTGGGCGCTGCAGCCAATGAAATCGTGGGTGGAGGAGAAGATGCTTCGTTGCAAATGACTTCCAGCCTCTTTGTCTGCGCGGGGTCGTCGTCCAGCTCGCTGGCGAGGCGCTTGGGCGGCCGCGAAGAGTGCTCCATTAGCATGGGCGACGACGCTTCGCGACTGGTTGGGAAATGCGAGGAAGAGAGAGACGATTGGCTTAAAAAGAGACCAATAAGCAAAGGTATAGACTTGGCGCTTCAACATAAATTGATTGACTGATGGATCCTAGCACGCCTATAGTTTAACGCGAGTCGTGTGCAAGAATCGCCTTTGGGTTCGTCATGTACTGACTTGGTTGGAAATTTGAGTGATAAGGTTCTGACTGCTGCTTGTGAGACCAGCGCCCCGGAAGACAGTTTAGAGTATTTCTTGGGGAAGAACATACCTGATCGGAAGGAGACTGTGCGTGCATGGGCTTCGCTGGATGACTGAGCGCGAAGACGGCCGCGGGCCCCGGAAGTTCACTTTTAGAGACATGCTACAAGTTGCATCGACGCACGGTCATTTTGACGTTGTCCAGTGGCTTATTGAGCGGGGAATAGATCACCACACACTAGCGAAGACAGGGCGAGACTCGAAAGGATACATTGAGAAGAGTTGGCGGTATGAACACTGCACAGATAAGGCGTTGAATCTGGCAGCGGAACACGGGCACTTTAATGTGGTCAAATGGCTCTAAGGTACTCGAGCAGCGGGGACTGTAGTGCAGTCCCGAGATGGCCACCTTTTCATCGCGCAGTGGCTTCGTAGCGTCAAAAGAGAAACGAGTTCAGCTCAAGCCACCGATAAAGCAGCGAAGAATGACCACCTCGAAGTGCTGGAATGACTGCATATGAACGACCTGTTTACCTGCACGGAGGGCGCGATGGAAGGAGGCGCCGAGAATGGACACTCGGGGGTGGCTCGATGGCTACATCACGTCCGTGATGAATGCTATTCACCGTGATCTTTGCGTGGAGCGGTCAACAGCGGCAATGGTTTATGAGAACGTGTACCCCAAGTGGCACCGTTATAATGACCCATACTTGGATGCTGCGACTGCGGCTCAGCGCGGGCAGTTAGACGTGTTAAAGTGGCTGCATGAACGCTTTCCCGACTCGTTCAAAAGACGTGACTATCGTATATAGATGCCGCTGCCGAGGGTGGTCACATGATTGTTATCAAGTGATTGCATGAGCGGAAAAATCTTAAAACCTGTTGCAGAAATACTGAATGACCTGTTACCCCCAAATCTACTGAATTCCTGTTGCCGTAGTCTGAATGCCTGTTGCGTTGGTTAGGTGAGATTGGGACAACAGGAATTCAGGGCTGAATAGCTGTTGGCACAGTATTTCAGATCAACAAGATGATGTCGTTGTACATGTAGCTGCGAGTATTGCGTGGCTCATGTAAGCGCACCATGACATGCTGCGCGGTGTATCGACCGGCGAGCGCACGTTCATGGCCACCGGAGAGGTGGAACCCGGCATAAAGTACCTGCTGCTAATGGGCCAGATCAATACGAAACTTGGGCAGCGCTGCCAAGCCTTCGACATCACCAACACGCGGGGGGGGGGGGGGGGCTGCGCAAGCCAGTGATCATCATTGAGCTGTTTAACGAGGAGGTCGCCTTGAACAAGAACGATGTGATCCACCACAGACTGCGCGACCAAGCCGCTCGGCTATGGGCTTTGTGTATCCGGCCGACCGCGAAGTCGCTGGCATATTTTCTAGACCTGAGCACAGACGGAGTAGTACAAGTACGACGGCTAGCTGCCGCGCAGCATGGCTCACTTCCAGCGGCGAGGGAGCGAGCTCCCCCGCACGTCCAGTAAGCACTGGAGGTGCCGCATCGACACTAAAGGACTAGCTGAGAGTCTCGTGTTCGGAAGCTTGGTCAACTGGCTATACAGCATCAGCTTAAAGAGACGGAGATTCGGGGCATCCGTGGGGGCCGAGGTGGGGTGTGCGGATTCATCGCAACGATATGTGCACTGGTACTCGATCCTACTGGTCACTGGCTCCGATATCTGGTCCTATTGGGGAAGAGTGACATCGCCATTACGGTGGCGCGGTTTAATGCGTTACTTGCTAGGGTCTGGGTGCCATTTGCGTAGCGCCCTCACGCGCTAGTAGTGAGCAAATATCATGCTGACGAATTCAACCTGCGCGTGTACCGGTATGACGGACATGTACTGCATGCACTTCAACAAGAAGATGGACATCTACTATCTTGTAGGGATATTAATTGACAGTGACCGAGTTTGCATCAAGGTGTTGTGAAAACGATGCCATCGGAAGTGGAGGCAACAACGACGACTTACTCTAGTCAAGACGCCTCCCAACTCGGCCTACGCCGCCATTGCAGCAACGTGCCAGGTGTTCCACACCTAAATGGTCCGAATGAGTTCCTTGGCAGCGGTGCCAAACCCGGGGCCATGACGGCTCTCATGGAGTCGTCCAGCTTAGTCAAAACCACACTCAGACGTGATCAGTGGCTGAAAGACAGAAGGGAACCACCAGAATCCTAAAGCGAAGTGGCCGACCTAGCCACCCGACAGCGAATGGGCAGATGTATATGCACTCAGACGCGACGACAATGCGCAGACAACCCCGTTCCTCCTCCAGAACAGCAGCATCCTTAACAGCAAGGAAAACGGCAAGCTGAACGAGTGCATCAACCTGCTTGGAATGAAGGACATGGCGAACACAGATCATGGATGGCAGCTCAGTGGGGCAGATGAAGCGGATGAATGCTGGCGAGGAATTTGAGACTCAGTCTTCTCGGACTCACCGACCCATGTTGCTTCCACCTTACCCATGCTCGTCGCAGCCAGATTTCTGCGGTCGACTTGCGTCACCCCCAATGCAGCACGCAATACTCGCAGCTACATGTACAACGACATCATCTTGTTGATCTGAATTACTGTACCAACAGCTATTCAGCCCTGAATTCCTGTTGTCTCAATCTCACCTAACCAACGCAACAGACATTCAGACTATGGCAACAGGAATTCAGTAAATTTGGGGGTAACAGGTCATTCAGTATTTCTGCAACAGGTTTTTTTTAAAAAAAAGTTAAAAGTAGCAGCCATTCAAATACGGATCACTATACGGTGGCACTTGAGGTGCACGTTATCATAAACCCACTGGACCAGCTCGAGATTGCCACCACTGACAGCTCCACGCAAAACGTGTGCAGAACAACATTCGTGGTGGCCTTGATGCAGCCATTTCACCACCTCCAAGTGTCCGTTCTTGACGGCTCCTTTCATCGCGACCCCCATACACGTGAAAGCGTTGTTCAGATACAGCCATTCCAGCACTTCGAGGTGCCCGTCCTTAGCGGCTTCCTCGATGGCAAAACCTGAGCATCCTACGCTTTCCACGTTGTGAAGCCACTGCGCGATGGTAAGATGACCGTTTCTTACAGCTATGCTCATTGCGCTAAAGACCTCCCAACAAATTTCCGCTCGTGCGCTGTAGATCCACTTGACCACCTCGAAATGAATGTGCGCCGGTGCCAAATCCAACGCCTCGTCCGTGCAGTGTTCAAATGCGCAAACCTTCTCATTGTGTGTCTGGCTCAGTCTTTGCTAACGTGTGGCAATCTATCCCCCGCTCAAATAACCACTGGACAACGTCAAGATGACCGTGCTTAGCTGGAACTTGTAGCCTGTTGTCAAAATCCGTTTTCCAGGGTCCTCGACCGTCTTCACCCAGCGAATTACGTTCATATATCCACCCCGCACGTCAGACTGCACTGTGTCGCACAATGCGGTATGGTTTTCCCCAAGAGATACTCCAGAGCGTGCTTCGATGTGGCGGCCTCACAAGCAGCGGTAAGAACGTCACGGCTCAAATTCCCGTTTAGACAGTCATCAATACATTGCGTCACATGCGGAAGCCAACCTCCGGTTGCGGGGAGTCGACTCTTTCACACGACTCGCGTTGCTGTGTGGACGCGCAAGGCCTCCTCCATGGCGGCTCCAAGAGGGCTATCTTATCGACGCCGCTGCCGAAGATGGTTATCCTGCGAGACCAGCTTGCTGGTTTACCAGCCTCACAAACTTTAATCCTGGGAGACCAGCTTGCTCGTTTACCAGCCTCACAAACTTTAATTCGTCACGAATGTATTCCCAGTTACAGGTAACATTCACGAGACATCGAAATCGCAATTACGGAGGAAATAAAAACTTCTCAAAAACACTTCTTTGGAAGTTTTTCGCTCTTCACAAGAAAATAGGCAAGCATTTGTTCGTTTCAATTTGACGAGAACATCACTTCGTACTTCTCCGGTTGCATATTACCGGCCAGATGCTGCGGCTGCGAAGCAGGCGCAGTAGATGGCCGTATATATCATCAACTAACCGTGCTTCTTGCCTCAAACTTTGTCCTTAGGTTAGATTTTGTGCTACAAAAGCCATCCACAGGCGTCTCATGCGCCTGTTTCGCAGCCGCAGCATCTGCCTGCGTCCGACTGCTAGGGTTCTTGATGATATTGTAGAATAGCATCAAAGTTCGGACACCAATTTTCGCATTAGAATATGACATTAGCACTTGGCCTATCAGAGGCCTTCGACCAATTGTGTTGGCCAATGAGTTTGGTTCGAATCTCATGTTGTCGTGTCAGTATCAAATCGGACAATTCGGACATATTTTGTCCGATCCTCTCAAAAATATTTGATATGTTCATAATAAAAGCAATTCAACCTCATATTTAAAAATACGATGCTCGATCGGACACATATCGTATTGAACAGGGAAAAATGATTGGCGTCGGAGTAGACGAGGCAGTGTTACCAGTTCTACATCGGAGATGTCGACGAAGAATCTAATACCTGGCAAGTCCCAGCGGGCGCCCCTTACGGCGCTTAACGTGTTTATGCGCTTCGCTACCTCGGAAGGCATGACGGTCAAGCAGATTTGCTCGATGGTAGGGGCGGATGACACCGGAGATGTGTTGTAATCGTCCTCGGCAAGTTTGCTATGCATCTTGCGTACCAAGAAAGCTCTAAAGGGACGCTACTATCGACAAACTCGGTTGCGAGCTACTTTGGAAATGTAAAGAACCATCTACTCGAGCTTTACCCGGCGCTAACCAGCGTGTCCAGTCGACGTCTGCAGAAGATTGCCTCAATCCTGGACAAATACTGTGCTAAGCAGGGCACCGACTTCACGAACCAGGTGCCTCCATGCACGAAAGCTGACTTCCGGGCACTTAGCCGCCTTTCTGTATTTCTCTTGAGAGTGTGTAAGCATCATAATAATAGTTGGTCCTGTTTCGCTCTCGTATGTCCTCGATCATGCTTTTTTCGAGCCTTCTACATGTACATCTGCGCCAATGTGGGGGGGGGGGGGGTGAGAGGGGTATCACGACGATCTATTCTGGCGCTACGACACCTGATGTCTACAAGGATGCATCGCTTCTGAGCTTGCTGTGGTGCCTACTTGGCCGCTCATCGGACATGGTGTGTCTGTTAAAGAGTCAAGTCGCGGTTTACCCTGGTAGAGACACCCACCCGGTGGAGAGCCCCCCCCCAATTGAATCAAGCCCGCTAGCTGAGCGCTTGCAGCTCGACTTCAAGTTCACAACGCAGTATTTGAGGGCGATGCCTCCTCCACCGCGCCTCAACCGAGATTGCCGTTCCCGGCATGCAGGCATACGTGAACCGTGTGTTAAACAAGTGGATGGACGAGTGCTCAAAGACTGGATTTCAAGTGACCCAGGGCTTGTCATCGCACTCGTTCCGCCGCGGTGCTGCGCAAAATGCCAACGGCAACTGCAAGCTCAACACTCCGTGGATTCTGGACCGCGGTGGCTGGAGTATGACCTCCATTAGCAAGGCGTTTAACTATATCGTCAGCGCAACACAAGAGGATCAGCAAGTGGGTAAAGCGTTAACAGTGGGGTTCAGAGTCGAAGCCTTGCTTACCTACCCTTCATCTCTTCAACCCAATGGTGTCTGAGAAGATCCGTCAACTTCAACAGCTTTTAGTTGCATCTTCGTTCGGATTCGCGGCCGAGTTCAACTTCCGCGACGATGTCCTTGAAGTTCTGATGGCGGTCGCAGTGCTACACTACTACGACATGTTGCAGCTGGCACTTATGAATCCCTACATCAAACGAGTTCAACATGGAATGGCCCAGGTTAGCGTCACGGAGTCAGAGCTTAACAGTTGGTCACTCACCATTCAGGGCGATGTTCTTCAGCGCAAGAAGAAGTTTGGTGAGCCGGAGGAGAAGGCCCCAGCTGCGCCGACCTCCGACAACTTAGTAAGGAAGCAGACGGAGTTGATCCAGCAGTAGCTGCAGGTGATCGACGCCTTGTCGAACCAAGTCATGGCGCTTAACGATCGTGTGTCGCTTGAAGGCGCGAAAACTACAACACCCGTGAAAGATACGACGCCGTCGAAAGCAGGTGCCGCGGTGGGGGCGACCAGGTCTGTCCGGGTGAAACAGCAGCGGGCTCGCTCCAAGCCTCTCTCACCAATTTGGTACGAGTGGTTCTGTGATATGCAAAACGCCAAGCGTCAGAACCGTCGGCACTACCACGAGACGAAAGCAGCTGTTGCTTTCATGAAACTCTTCTTATCGGAAGGGTACGACGTCACTGGAACAAAGGCGACCGTGTTACAGCAGGTAAGGATGCAGAAGCTAACATCTTGACGTTTCTGTGAGCGCACCACAAGAAGCCAAAGCGTACGGAACAGTGGTTAAAGCCTTAAAACGCATGCACACTGTCGGCAAGCTGGACGGTCACATACTTCGTCACCAAGCACAGGGGCGCATTGTGATACCTCTGACACGCGGACGATCCATGTGCTGCTCCCACAGCAAGTGCCAGACGCCCAAGCTCCGGGCAACAGCGGACGCTAGTTGAGGTCGGGCCTCATCGGATGACCTGCGCGCGTTTGACAGCAGCAATCAGACATAATGCATATTCAACACACGAAGTTAGTGAAGCACGATTTCAATCACTTACGCTTCTTTCGCTGACCGTCAACCCGCCGGACACTACTCACCTGGACATCCACCCCCCCCCCCCAGCCCAGCGCGGCATTCGTCCTCTTCCTGCTGTTCCTGGCCCCGAGCGCCATCACCCTCGCTCGAGGCTAAGCAGCCGTCCATGCGCCCACCGCCCCGCACGGCCTTCACCTAAAATGCCGTCCCGCGCAGCATTGATCTCAGCAGCTCCTGTCGCCGGCCGTCCTGCTCGCGCTGCTGCACGAGGCTCTGCTGTGAGGCTTTCTCTGTGTGAAGCCTGGGTTGCCAAAATTGCGTAAGGTAGACCACACTATACTATCCGAAATTAAATATATTGAAATTAAGGGGTTGTCCGAATTCTCATGCGGACATCAAACTTGTAATCCTGCACGGTATGGCTTACACCATCCAAAAGGGACGGTTACCGAATATCTCTGCTAGGCTTCTCAAAAGCTGCAGTATGCGTAGTTTCACCAGTAGTTCACCAACTACCACACCGACCTCTAAAGAATACACAACAGGTTCGATACAAACGCGAATTAGAAGTAGACGCGTCGACTTTTAAAGAGTTTTAGATTGCGGAGGACTACATCTGAGCATCTTTAATGTAAACTACCTGCCCGTGAACAACCATGCAGAACTTTGACTTCCACGATAAAAAATACTAAGTAGAAACCTGGTCTCCCAGCCAAAGCGCAGCAACCTTGTCAAGTGGCTATATGAACTCGGCGAAACGGGGGATTACGAGGCACCGTGTTTGCTGCCCAAAACGGATACTTACCAGTTCTTAAATGACTTCACGCGCATAACCCGGATACTGTTGATTTATTCGTGACAATGCATCCATCTCGAGGTTGTCCGCTGGTTGTACGGAATTCACCCCGATGGATATACAAATGATTCAATGAAATCTGCCGCTACTTCAGGCCACCTCGACATCTTCCAGGCAAGGCACAAGATATCGAGGCGAAATGCCATTTTAGTCCTGACGACGTCCATACTCGAGTAATTTCAGTACTTCCCTTTCACGTTCCCCCACTTTCTTGACTATTTCGCAAGCAACATAATTATCACTCATACGTTGTTAACGGTAGACTGGTCCACCTGACCTGTGGCTCGAATGGGCACACTTGTATTCACTAAAGTGTAATAGAAGAATGTGCACTGCACACAGGCACAACGAAAAGTGAGTGAGGGGTTAACGACATGGTTTCGATGTTTCAATTTCGTGGTGTGTTCATTTTCAGTGTGATATTACGAGCGAGTTATTACTGTAAGCTTTCGCGATCCATTGCGAAGTTCTTCCTCTAGGCGTCACCTGCACACAGCCGCACTGACCAATGTTGCTGTCGCGACTGTGGCATGCACGGCTGTTAAAACTGTTAGTCTGTACGCATAGGTAGATAACTCCATACTCTTGCACGTTGAGCACAATAAGGAAAAATATATACTCCACGATGACGAGCCCAGAATAATGTTGTTGAGCCCGCTATCGTACCATCAGACATGCAAGTAGGGTATCGAGCATATTTTCACAGCAACGCAATGAATAAATTAACGCAGCCTAGAAAGGAGCAAATAATCGGGGCCTTTAGCGTGCATGAAGGACTTGGAGAAGAACCAAAAGATAGCCATTGTTGCTAACGAGAAGCAATGCCACGAACTCCGGCTCGTACAGTTTGAGCTCGTCATCCGCGCGTATCCTGCAATGAAATCTAGAGGAGTTGCTATCCCTGTTGCATCCTTGTGGTTGCTGCTCGGTGGCGCGCGGTCATTCAGCATGCAAAACTGTGTTACATGGCGCTTGCGCGCTGCGAAGGGTCTGGCCAAGCGATACCGAAGGGCCGCAGACTTTTTACCAACGGCCCGCACAGCGACCCTTCTTACGACGACATATGGTTTGGCAGGTAAATGGGCTTAATAAAGGGTCCTAAGCGGGTCCAAATAAGGCTAACATATCGCGTTTAATACTATTTCTGATGTCCTCCATACTAACGGTCGAATTTGCCGTTTCATAACTTCGACCCTCTGGTTTTATCACATCAAAAGATGGTGACGTGGGTTCATTTCAGGATGATCATTGCCGATACCACATTATAATAGCCATCCAAATATTGTTTAACCGAGGTATTTTTTTTTCATTTTCTGGTCCCCGTGTGAGCGATTCTAAATTGTGACCCTAACCCATTCTCAGAATTAATGTAAAAAGTAAAGCGGAGTGTTTATGAGAGACATAAAACTCCCTAAATCGGAGTCGCATGATTATAAGGGGGGGGGGGGGCTTCGTCCCCAACTAGGGCTTCGCGGGGGCTGAAACTCCATACTTTTTGTAGCCTAAGAGCAGTGTCAGAATATGTATTTGTGGCCACGGGTAAGATAGAAATCCATAGCTATTGCGGGGGGTTAAATGAGCCCCAGCTGCTGCATGATAATTTGGGGCCGCGCGCGATCTTGAGCATGAAACCGGACAGTGTCTGCGTCAAAGTGGTCTGGGTAGAACTCGTGGAGCCACATGACCATCTCGAGCTCCCCGTGCTCCGCCGCCCAAGTAGACGCCGACCCACTGCTATCTTCGACGCGGTTCTGCTGAAGGAAGGATACAACATCGAAGCGCCCGTTTGCAGCAGCCGCATCGATGGCCTCTTCGGTGCCTCTTTGGTGCATCCTTCGGAGCGATTGTTGTAATCCCCTGCCGGCTGCGCCAGCACGGTACACTTGCTATCTCAGTATAAGTACATGTCCATGTAGAAAATGTTGATATTATATAAAATAAGCATAAACAGAGCCGTTTAGGAAACTGAATACGTCAAAGCGTAGGGCTACTACTATAATGGTTTCTTGGTTAAGAAATGTCTTGTATTTTTATCAGTGTAGATATTCATGTATGAATGTCAAATGCAGTTTTATGGCATGCTTATACGTAAATCAATAATTTAACTCGTTTGAGGTAATTTACTTGTAGTATAGCGCAAAACAGTACTCCTCTGACCCACCTAAGAAACAACATTTCTATCTGACCGCCGTAAAAAAGTCAAAAAAAATCTGTTGGGGGTGAGCAATACCTCAAAATAAAGGTGAGATTTGGTGCTTTCGCGTCAGCCCATTGGCTGCTTAAAAACAGCAGAATTCGGGGAAACAAAACATGTTTTGCTAGCCCGGTTTTGGGTAACATTAGGTTTTTTTGCGTAATGGCTACAATTTTTAGCGATATTCAAAGTTAAGGGTACCATTGGAAAGATCACTAAACCGCCGATGCGGTGAACCGTTGATGAATATCATAGTGCTCTTGTGGGCGTCGTGGTGCTCGCATATATTTTAAGTTTTTTAAAGCGATTTCGCCGATTTGTTGTCCGGTCGAACTTTATGACCAATCATATGGCTTACAGCCGACTTACAGACAATCCAATACGATCTGAAAACTTGAGGTTTAATAGAAATGTTGTTTCTTAGGTGGGCTAGAGTAGTAATGCTGAAACTGGATTTAGCGTTTATAAGGATATGTAGAGTGTGTTAGTAATATTCTCAGAAATATAAAATATGTTTTTTTTTCACTAGTTTGCAAGTCTTATGCTGTGCCTAAACGATTATTGTTTTAGCATTGAACATGATTTTCTTAGTGAATTAAGAAAAAAGGACCGTAAGATTTGCAATTGGTCTACACGGTACGGATGGCAATAGAGTGTGGAATAGTTACAGGGTATACTTTGCATACGGGATACCTTGGCTTTACAAAACGAAACGAGCGTTTGATTTGAAAATTACGGACCCGATTCGGAATTATTTTAAAATAATGGACCCGAAACACAATTTCCCCTTTTTTAGTTATATTATTGTCCAACTTTTTATTTTTATTTACTGATTACGAGCTCTGGCGCGATATTCCGCACTGGCCAGACTAATTAGATTCTTTGTTAAATATATACTGTCCGTTGGCTTGGCTGTCTAAGCCATCTTAACTACTGGACACTCTCGTGCTGCGCGGGATGGCACCCCACATCAATATTCTATTCGATCACTTGAGCGACTAGGAGATTCTTTTCGCTGCTAATGTTGAGTCAGGTTAGGACTTCCATTGAGCGTCTGGCGTGTGAAGCTCGCTGCAGATCCGGAGTACATGCCTGTCGCTTGAAAACATAAAGACTCGTACTGTAAGCAGCTTACCGAAGCGATCGCCGGGTGTAGTTTGAAGTCGTGCAGCGATAAACAAACTGTTGATTAGCTGGAGGCATTGGCGTTCAATTAAATACAATATGATTTCGAGCAACCCTGGCTTCTGAGAGAGAGTTGAGCAGCCGATGAAGGTGGCAAACACCAGTAGTAGGCATTGACCGGTGCGCATGCTGGGAATTGTTGACCAATAGCGAGTTTGGTTCTTGCCGGTTTCACACTGCCTTCGGACTTCCTGCAAAACCATTCCAGCAAAACTTCACATCCCTACAGTAACCTCGAGTTTTCATGTCTTTCTCGGGGCTCTAGCCCTGGGGCCTAAACTGCAGATACTGACCGCACCAAGTTGGATGTACCAGATTAGTGCTAATACTTATTTGTCTCATGGCTTTAGCATTTTCCCTCGCAAGGCCGTACAGCTCGAGCCCACAGTAAGGCCCGTTCTCAACCAGCCGCATGCGGCCGCACCGGTTGAGAATGTCCATGCGGCCGCATTTGCGCCCTACTCATATTTAGCTACCGGATGGAATCGGCCACTTCAGCTCAGACCAATATATGTACCAAGTCAGCAAGTGAAGTATTGAGGGTTCTGCCCTCGAATACTCGTATTCTTTGACGCTATCTCATACACCAACTGAGAACAATAGATGAATAGTACCCGAACGCCTGTAGTGGATTGCGGGTTAAACGGCACCAGTAACACCAACAGCAATATTGCAGACGTAGACAAACCTACAAAAACAGAAATGAAACCTGAAAGTAAGCTTAAACATTTCCAAAGATACTTCCGATCCCGAACTATATGCGTTATGCTACAAGGGGATATATTTTTGCTTTATGCTAAGTACTCGTACGTCTTCATTAGGGGCTGGTCGCGCTGGCTGGTGCTGGTTCTCGGTCGGGTGTTCCAGAAATGGGCAGGGGTAGGTGAACTACTAAGTTAGCCTCGAGTTTTCACTTCTGTATTATTTTTGCTCACTTTGGACATAACGAGAAAACCTTATAACCACACGCAAAACTCTGACCAACACAACAAATGCACGCAGAATACCAACGCAAAAACGGTGTCAGGGCAAGGCCAAAGACGGCGCCCAGCAGAGGCCCGTCTGGGCTGGAGGCTGGCTACTTGAGAGTAAATCCTGTCATCGTTCCCACTGTCCAAAGCTGGCACGGTACTGTATCAAGGACTCCGAAACGTACATGAAGGCGCCAGCATGTCACGCAAGGGAAGCGCTGCTGTTGAAGCCCCCGAGAAGCGAAACGCCTACCGCACCGCAATGACCGCTGCATGCCATCACGGGCGCTGGCAGCATTATACAGTAGGGTCACTTCTTTCTCGTGAAGCTTGCGTCAGCTGTTGGCGTCATGTGATCGCTCCGGTCACCTGAAGTAGCTTTCAGACGATGCGACTTTTACAGTCGTCCAGCACACTCAAAATCGCCCGCCAGAACTTACCAAGTGGCTCCTTCAAATCGGCCTACTGTCTAGTATGTGTTCTGCGCGAGAAAATTGGCGAACGATGGCCCTCCCAGACGCAATCTGCTTTCTCCGATCATTCACCGAAAATACAAAGCGCTTCAGGAATGGGCGAGACTTGTCACCTGTCCAGCACATTAAATACTGTCTGGAGTGCAAAACCTAGTGCTGGGTACTGCTAATTGCGTGGATATCTACGCTGGGCACACGAGAGAACAACACTAGTAGTATCACTTGGCTCGGCCGCTCGTAGTGAAGGAGTGAAGGTGATCCGAATATTACTACAATGTTGCTGGAGTGGTAGGCTCAAGTGTCAGGTGATAGAACTTCTTCCCTCGTCTCCTCCGCACAAGCTCATACGAACGTCTGGCAAGGGTAGCACTTCGCGGAGCAGGATCCCAGGCCTCAGCGCGTCTGAGCTGCAGCCAGGAAGCCTACATGCCGCCGACACGATAACATACTGCTCGCGTGCGTTTGTGTGTGGCGATTCAAGGGGGGTGTACTGCGGTCGTATCGCGTTGACGATGCACCGGGCGTCGTCCTGCCGGTCTCGCTCGACACGAAGGAGATTATACCGTTCGAAAACTTGATGAAGCGCGTCAAGGATCGGTTCGGCAACGCTCTGGAGACTGAGGAGACCAAATGGCGGAAGCTACGTACGTTCACGCTTCGAGCCGGTAGTCATAATGCTCCGACGCGTGCCAGCGACTTTACCGCGGCTATTCGCCGCGTGATCGACCAGGCTACGGTTGTGACTATGGGTTCGCTTCGTGAAACGCGCGAGGAACCTGCCGTAGCTGCGTTGGAGACTGCCGGCAAAGGGAGCGCCGTTCCAGATCCGAAGCGAAGGCGACGGGATTCATCTGGAGAGCCCAGTGAGTTCCAAGCTGCAGAAAATCCGAATAAAGCGTCTGAATATGTCTACACGACCTACTGGAGTGGCGATTTGAGCGATGAAAAGTCTGTTAGTCCGACCACTCACCCCTCTGACGCTGCGTTTGGCCCTACCGACAAAGAGCTCCTGGACGCTGTGAAGTATGCTAAAAGCATCCCGACACGCCCGGAGAGAGCCACTATCTGGCACCTGCGGAAGCAACGACCTGGTGAGTGGCATGTTGCTCGCTCGCGGAAGCGCCGCTACCTCGCAAAGCGTGCGATTACGCGGAGTGACATGCAGATTCACCATGCGAAGACGTTGAGAGCACTGAAAATCAAGATGCTATTGCAGTTACCCGGAGTAAAAAGCCGCCTGAAGTCGCTGCGCGCGCGACGCCCGGTGTACAAGGAACCAGCCGTAGATGAACGCGATGCTATCGCAGAGGTGGCCTGGCCTCGTGAAGTCAAGGAAATTGAGCAGTGCGTGACGAACGGGATTTCGTTCCCAGACTTGGGCGAATATGAAAAGTGTAAGTGTGTAGGAGATTGCTTCATGGACGCATGTGACAACTACGGCTCCGCCGTGTACTGCACCCCTGAATGTTGCAGCTTCGGCGCTCTGTGCAGCAACGCACCCCGTGCTAGGTCGTCGCTCAAGTTGTATGACACCGGACGCGTTGGTCTCGGTGTTTACACCACAACACCACTCGATGTGGGCGACGTGATTGGTGAGTACTTCGGCGAACTGACGGAATACGATGTAGTTGTCGAGGGGCAGCCAGGGAAGGCCATCAAGCAGAACAACGGCTACACGATGCTGTACAATGCGAAGTCAGCTAAAAAAAATCGTCTACGTGGAAGCGCTGAAGTGCGGGTAACCACGCCTGCAAACCGAATGCCGCTTTCGTGGAGATGCAAAATCGAACGACGGTGAAAGTGTTGATCAAGATGGTCGAAGACGTCAAAGCAGGTGCCCAGACCACCGTCAACTACGGCAAGGAAACGTTGTAAACGTTGTTTTGTTGTGCATGCGACGACTGTTGAAGCAACCAAGAAAAGGAGTAGGAGCAGGAGCGCTAGAGCAACCGGAGAAATGAGTAGGAGCTTATCCTCGGGTGGATCGTGCGTACGTACCCTTAGTAGCTGGTCCACCTCTGGCATCGATGATTGAGGTCCTCCACAAAGTGCTGGACACGATTTGATCGCTGAAGTACTTCTGAAAGTATAGCAGTGCAGTGGCTAGGAATTGATGACGAGAGATAAAGGAGCACTCCGAGCAGGTTCATTGAAACTCTATTCATGTGAGGAATGTAGTATGGGTCGCTTCCGCTTCTTATGACTTTCAAGCACGCTGTGACCACTGCTGTCGACGTGAGCGGTTGCGCGAAGCGCGGTCAAAACGTGAATGCACGTAACAAAGACATAGTAGTAGTTGCATGCACACCTCTGGTTGCTCACATCGACCACCCAGTCTCCCCATGGCTGTCCTAGCACCTCCATGCGGGCATAATTCACACCCATCTGCGCTGAGATCGCGATACATTCCTCGGTTCGCTTGTTCGGAGCTACAACGACGCGTGGCGCCAGGTTCGAAACAATGCGGACCATCACAGGGTCTCCAGCACATTCATTCTCAGGGAAAGCGGGACCCCACACACTAAAAGCTTTTGGTGAGAAAGATCCGACGCACGGCGCATGCGGAACGACATCAAATCGAAACGGGCGGGTGTTCGAGGATTGATCCTCGCAGCAGGCACTGAGCTCCCGCAGGAGCGTTCCCATCTTTAGGCGGTGGCGCAAGGTGTAGTCGCGCTTCAAGAGCGCGTTGAATGTCTCCGCCGGATTATTCGTTGTGGCAAAGCCACTTGGTGTCGGAAACACTTGCCACGTGCTAAACTTTCCATACATCCACTGCGCGCCCATGTACTGTGAGAAGTGAAAAAGACACGGATGTCTCGCTCACTCCAACAAAATCCGCTCCCGCGTCTGCAAGAGCACCATTTCGCTTTGCGCAAAGTGCAAATCATACACATCACATACTACAGCTGCCGCCACGTTCGAGGGAAAACCCGTAATAGCCTTTTGAACCTTTTCCATCCTATGGAAACAGCACATTAGGAATCGAAATGCAAGGTTTCCACCGAAGACCGTATGTAGAGCGTTGTACTGAGCTTGATCGCCGTCAGCCATGACGAAGTTGACGATCAGTTCTGTTTGCGTGAGCCAGTAAATCAGCCGCCGAAGGGAATGCAACACGGCCTCAAAAACGCCTTGTGTCTCTTACGAGACAACGAAAACGGCGACGACGTGAAATCCGCGCGAGTGATACGACAGCCCAACCACCACAACAGGATATTCTTGGTAGTTCATCCTCTACGTAGCGTCAATGTGGATAATAAATTCTCTGGGAGATTAAGCAGCCGCAGCATCAGCGCTTTCATTGTCAGCCCAATAGTAAACGGGCGCTCATCCGATCCGTTCCCAACTACAGGCTTTCCTTTGCAATCCAATTCCCAGTCAAACGTGAAAGGCTGCGTCATCGTCTCAGAGCCTGAAAAGGCATGGATCCATTTCTTGAGCTCGTCGATGCGGTCGTGGTTTTCCAGGTAGCTCCGAAAGTAGTGGTTAACAAAGTTCTGAATCACTTTCAATTCGGGCAGGCTCTGGAGGGGGAGAGAGAACTTTCTCGCAAGCTCGTGGTGAATGCGCATGGGGCGTAGGTGGTGCTCAGCTATCTCCCTGCCAAATGTCTTCTGAGCCTCAGTCAACTTCTTCCGCTTGGGTGAGGAGGCGCTTGTCGTGTGCTCAATGAACACGTAGATATAGACGAAATTCGTATATAGGCAGGTGAGGAGTTTCCCCCGCCAAACACACTTAAGATCGCTCACCTCTTCGCACGACTGGGACCTGCACTTCAAGAATTGGTAGCGCATCTTGTGCGGCTCATCTACCATGCAGAGGGTGCACGCCATCGTGTTGCTCTTGGAGATGTCGAAAGACTTCATCGCCGAAAGCAAAGAGTCCGCTGCAGCGGCGTCCTCAGCGAACGCTGCCACCGTCCAGGGGATCCGCATTAGAGCGTCGAAGCCTGCTTTTCTCGCACTGACGCCACCACTGGCGGTGGAGCCGCCAGTGTGTGGGGGGCTTGTGACACGTGTTGTAAGTACAATATGATTGGCGTATGGCCACCTAGCCGCTACCTAACCACTTCTAACCTG
The DNA here is from genome assembly GCA_016169955.1 of Phytophthora vignae f. sp. vignae. Taxonomy (NCBI): domain Eukaryota; phylum Oomycota; class Peronosporomycetes; order Peronosporales; family Peronosporaceae; genus Phytophthora; species Phytophthora vignae. The sequence continues at coordinate 735,702 of JABJUM010000018.1, forward strand.
CGCTCCGATCTAAAACGACCACACGCCCAAAGACACCACATTCACCACATTCTTTTGTGCTCGTCCGCGTGGTTGATGTGTTGGCACAGTTTTGTTGTGCTGCTACAGCTTTGCTGTGCGGGCACAGCACTGCCATGTGTTGGTAATGCGTTCTCGGACATAACCATGACGATTTGTTCAGAACCCGGGACTTGCTGGTTCCCTGCTTCTCTGCGAATAGCAATTGTTATGTCCAAAATGAGCAAAAATAATACAAATGTGAAAACTCGAGGCCGACTTAGTAGTTCACCTACCCCTTCCCATCTCTGGAACACCCGATCGAGAACCAGCACTAGCTAGCGCGACCAGCCCTTATAGTGGTGGGGGTTAATAATTAATCGAGCAACTTACAGTCTGACGGTCCACTCTATGAGTAGCAACGATACATCACTTCAAATGGATTTTCTTCATTCGTTCGGCACAGGCTGCCGAATCATAAGTATAGGTCTTTCTGTACCGCCTTCCTTGTAGTTAACTGCATCAGGCTTCTGTTGAAGTAACATGCAATATGCGCGAGTTTTTCAGCATACTCACAATTTATTTAAAAGTTTTGATCTCTATTGACTCAAATAAAATATATACCGATGCGTCTAGCTGCGTCGTTCACCTCAGCTCGCCTTCGCACGATCTCATGCTGGCCAAAACGTACGAGCTAGCGCGTACATTATGTGGGATTTGGCATTATAAACGATGTAGCAAGGTCTCAATGTATAGCAACAGTCATCTCTGCAGCCAATGCGGTCCAATGTTTCGCATGCCAGTAGCTCTATTTGAACGTGCTGGTAACCGCCACCAGAAGTAGGAGCTATTAGTCTTAATCGTACACTATACGACAACAACACTACATGTAGCTCTCATGAGGCGGGTCTCCGTCAACTCTAGTGTATGTTATGACGACATGTACATTGGGCTGATAACTTCCTCTCGTAAGCCATGGTATTCTACTGCATGCAAAGGGACAGGCAGACGACGTGCACGCTGTCCAGAACGTAGGGGACCTACATCAAGAATAGCCAAGCTACATTTTGCACTACCAGGAACATGTAATACATACTTAACTACATGTACACGTCCTGCAACAGAACTTCTACTTTTGTCTGATGCACTCAACTAGGTACGTTGTTGGGTCTGGGAGATAGATTAAGGGGACGCTCGTCAAATACGTGCGCTTACGTACAGTTTTGGAAAACAATTGGCATCGGCTTCAAATCGGCATAAAAATCTCTGGTAGTGAAAGGGTTAACCCTTTCACTACCAGAGATTTTTATTAGGTCCCCTCCGGACTCATATGACAGCCAATCACCTCGCCATAATAAATTAACTATGGGGCACCGTGCGCACTTTTTTAGAGGGCTGGCAGCATAATGTCACGTTTTGACGTACGATTTGTATTGGGCAAGTCACGTCGGCTGAGCGAACCCTCCATATTACAAGACCGTGTGTAGACCACACGCCACCGAGCAAGCGAGGTGGCTGCTTCAGCTTTCGTTAAGAACCCCACTCGCGGGGCTCCGCTTGGATTGTTCTGGCATAACTCTAATCCCTTATTGACCTTAATTATGTCCCGAGTTAGCTAATTACCATGTTACTAAGTAATTCCGGGTCGCCCCTCCGTGACCGAATTAGGAGCGGCGATGGTGAGGCCGAGTTAAGGCGGAATAAGCTAATTCAGCCTACGTTAGGCGGAAACAGAGCGATTGGCGGTTTCCTACCCGCCAATCTATGCCATTCTGCTCGTATCTCCGTCGATTGCTCGCAAATGCTGATCGCGGGTGTTAGGGGAAGCGCTCACAATCTTAGGCAGAATTAGCACTAAGACCCAGTCTTATATCTCCCCGCAGAGCGGGATGGGATGCGCGACGGCGCTGCCTGGCCCAGGACCTCCGTCCGTGTGCTAAAGACGATACAGCCTGTTGGAAACTGGTCTTGGACCAGAGATCTGTTGCACCGAGCAGCTGCGACCAGCGTAGGAATCAAGTTAGTAGTAGCTATCCTGGGGCCAAGTCATCTGAATCTCACTTTACCTTTTGCATCTTAGTACTGCAGTGCTGTCCAGGAACCACGCCGGAAGGTGGGGTTCCAACAGGTTTTGAGCCCAGATGAGCGATACCATTGATGAGGCCGCTAGCACAAAGGCAGACGTGCCGGTGCCAGCGCCCGTTGCCAGTCACAAACGGATTGGCATGGTCGAAGAAACAGAAGAGAAGGTCACTGCCGTTGGCCTGAAGAAGGACGACGGTGAAACCAAGAATCCTGGCGGCGACAACACGACGGAGCTCTTGGCGCTCATGCGCGGGCTCGCGGGACGGCTGGATCGGCTGGAAGAGTCGCAGTCCAAGCTCGAGAAGACGTTGGAACGAGAGCGGGTCAAGCGCGAGCGCAAGATCGACCTGCTGCTCACGCCGCCCATGGATACAAGCCCGTTCGCGTCCGGGCTAGGCCGTGGTGCACGTATGCACATCGACCAACTTGGAGAATCGCCGCGCACGCCAGTCGGGAGGTCTCCATCGAGACCGGCTCCGCCACACCAGTACTTCGGAATGCAGCAGCCCGGATACGGCGGGCAAGTGTCAGAGCTGCAGCGACTTTACGCAGCCGAGCAGCGGGAATACGGACAGCAAAACCCAGCGGGAGTTCGCTATCCTGACGCGCGTCAAAAGAAGCTGGCTATCCGTGCGTTTAACGGCAGGGAGCTGTACGTCGGGTTGGTCTCGGGCTTCCTGGAGTGGGGCAGGCGCTTTGAGAGGCAGGTGGCGCTTGCGCAGTCCGCCTGCGGGTTCCTGTGGCCGGAAGACGTGAAGGTTGACCTGCTGGGAAACTACTTGTCAGGCACGGCGGAGAGGTACTACAACAAGCAAGTCGAGGCCTGGTGGTCACAAATGCCGACGCTACAGTATGTTATGGAACGCATGCTAGAGACCTACAAGACGAACATAACCCCCGCTCAGGCGATGAAGCTGTTTACGGCGCCCAAGGACCCCAAGCGCTCGTGGCCGGAGCACTACATGTACCTGGTCGCGATCTCGGAGGCCTGCGGAGGCGGCGCCGACTACCTGGTCTTGAACAACATCGTACAGTACGCGTCCGCGGACTTGCGCACCGTACTGATGGCCAAGGTGGACGGGACTCGGACGGACTACCTGCAGCAGTCGGAGGAGCTCGCTCACTTCGCACAGTCGTGGGAGCTGGAGGCCAAGGGCAAGAACTTCGGGAAGGAGATGGTCGGCGCAGTCGGTGAACGACAGCACAAGGAGACGCGGCGTTGCCACGAGTGCGGTGAAGTCGGTCACTTGCGGGCTGCGTGCCCGAACGTCCGAGGTGGAGGCACGGCCGACATCACTTTGGCCGTCAACGAGGGCAACATGGACGAGACTACCTGGATCCTAGACAGCGGGTCCAGTCGCCACCTGGTCAACGACGCGTCGTGGCTGGAGAACGCGGAAGCGTATGTGGACTCGTGTGTACAGCCCAACGGAGACCCGTTCAACATCTCCATGAAAGGCACCCTGACACTGAGGGTGAAGGCGTGTGGCAAGGAGCAGACGGTGGAGCTAGTGGACGTGTACTACGCCGCGAACGTGGTGCACAACATCATCTCCTACGGCAAGCTGGACAAGAAGGGCTACGCGCTGGCTGAAAGAAGCGGGCGCCGAGTTCTGGCCGCCAAGAATGGCGGACGTGTTGTCTTCGACGTGGACTTGCAGAGGACGGTACTCATAGTGCGCGCAAGTGTCGTGAAGATGCGCGCGGCCCCGTCAGAGGTGATCATGGCCGTCTTGGACAGCGAGGCGACGGAGCCGGCGGAGACGTCGAACAACGTGCAGAGAGGAACCTTGGAGCACTTTCACAAGAGACTGGGGCACCTGAACTACGACTTTGTAGAGAGGCTCGCGCGCGATCCCAGCTCGGGCATCGAGCTCACTGATCATCGGCGCGTTAACTGCTTGACCTGTGCACAAGGCAAGTGTTCTTCGAGAAGCAGTTCAATTGTCGGATCCACGTCCTCCGTACGGACTCAGGAGGAGAGTACCAGAACGTAGATCTATTCTGCAAGAAGACGGGCGTGGCGAGGCAGCGCAGCGAGGCGCGCAACCAGTCCAGCAACGGTAAGGCCGAGCGCATGCACAGAACCATCATGAACATGGCCCGGTGTATGATATTTGCCTGCGGGTTGCCGCTCAATTTCTGGGGAGACGCGGTGCAGTACGCAGCGTACATCCTCAACAGGGCGCCGTCGAACTCGAACCCTGGACGAGCGTCGCCGATCAAGGTCCTCACTAAGCAGACGCCGCGGTTGGGCGAGATCGTGGTGTTCGGCTCGCCGTGCATGGTGTACAGGAACCCCGTGAAGAAGAACTTCGCCGAAAGGGCGCAGCACGGCATGATCGTGGGAATCGGAGAAGAGACGAAAGGTTACCGAGTGTACCTGCCAAAGGACAAGAAGGTGGTGACAACGCAGCACGTCAGAAACATCGAAACGCTCGACAAGGAGCAGAACGAGAACGTGCAAAAGCTGTACCTTCAGGATGACGAGGCCGATGCTGAGGAGGAGACTACAGGAGACGCGGCTGCGGCCGCGAGAAGCTCCAAGAAGAAGTCCAAGAAGAACGGGAAAAAGAAGAAGGGCTACACGCGAGAGCGCCACGTGACGCGCTCAATGGCACGACGCGCTGGAGACCGGACGGCCGAGGCCGCCCAGCAGGAGGAGTCGAGCGGCGATGTAGTGAACAATGTCACCGAAGTAGATCCGCGGAACTATGGGGAGGCTATGCGTAGCCGTCAGAAGGAGAAATGGTTGAAGGCCATAGCCGAAGAGCTGCGGGCTCTGGAGGACAACGGCGTGTGGAAGGTCGTGAGGAAGCCCCGCGGGGCGCGCGTGCTGCACACGAAGTGGGTCTTCAAGACCAAGTTGGACGCCGAGGGGCTCATCGAGAGACTGAAGGCGAGACTCGTTGCCTGCGGGAACGAGCAGGAGTTTGGGGTAAACTACCGCATCACGTTCGCTGCGGTCATCGACTTGACCAGCGTCAAGTTGATCCTGGTGCTGGCGCGCAAGTGGCGCGTTCCTGCGAAGCACGGGGACGTGCCGAACGCGTACGTGAAGGCTGAGAAGGAAGCTGGCCTGACCATCTACATTCGTCTGCCGAAGGGAATGGTCATCTCTGAGGAGGTGCTCAAGCTACTGGGGGTCGAGAGCGCGAACAAGCTGGTGCTTGAGCTGCAGAAGGCCCTATACGGCCTGAAGCAAGCCGGGCGCCTGTGGAACCAGTTGCTGCATAAGAAGTTGGTCGCAATTGGGTTCGAGCAGAGCCTTACCGACATGTGCGTGTACTTCCGGTGGCGCGATGGTGTGTTGCTGGTCGTGGGCGTCTATGTAGACGACCTGCTTGTCACGGGCACGGAGCAATCGGCGGTGGACGCCTTCTTCGCGGAGCTCGAGGAGTTTTCTGTTAAGGACTTGGGGGAAGCGACCGAGTTCCTGGGAATGCGCGTCGCGTACGACGATACGGACGGGTACACCTTGGACCAGGAGGTGCTGATCCAGGAGATGCTGAGGGACTACGGCATGGAACGCGCGCACGGAGTGCGGACGCCAATCGGCCCGGAATGGAACGAGCTCCGAGAGGCAGAATGCGAGAAGTTGCCCGCCACAGGTGGCGCCGAGGTTGTCACCGTGAAGCGGTTCCAGTCCCTGGTTGGAAGCCTGATGTGGGTGTCGCGGTGCACGCGCCCCGACATAGCGTTTGCCGTGCACAAGGCGTCGAGGCGCACGCACGACCCGACCATCGAAGACTGGAAACTGGCCAAGAGGGTACTGAGGTACCTTGGCGGAACGAAAGAGCTGCGGCTCCGAATGAGAGGAAACAAGGGGGCGGACGACTTGTTGGAAGTAGTCGCGTACAGCGACGCGGACTTCGCGGCCGACAAGGAGGACCGGAAGTCCGTCATCGGCGGGCTGGTCACCGTGGACGGCATGCCAGTGAGCTGGACGTGCAGGAAGCAAGGAGGCGTGTCCCTGTCGACGATGGAGGCCGAGTGCACGGCGGCGTCGGTGATGGCTACGGAGCTCCTCGGCGTGAGGGAGCTGCTCGGAGAGCTGCGTGTAAAGCACGAAGCGCCCATGGCACGGCGCGTTGACAATCAGGCCGCGCTCAAGCAGCTTGACGGCGAAGGCGCGTCGGCGAAGGCGAAGCACATAGATGTCCGGGTCAAGTTTGTCGGAGACTACACCAAGCGAACAGTCCTGAAGCCCGAGTACTGCGAGGGCGAGAACATGCCCGCAGACTTGTTGACCAAGGCGGTCGAGGCGCCGCGAATGGTCGCCCTGCGGGGCATTGTCGGCTTGCACTGAAGTGCGTCGACCGGTGAGCGAGAACAAGGAGGTGTTCGTGCTGTTCGTCACTGCCGATGAGGAGGAGTGTTGGAAACTGGTCTTGGACCAGAGATCTGTTGCACCGAGCAGCTGCGACCAGCGTAGGAATCAAGTTAGTAGTAGCTATCCTGGGGCCAAGTCACCTGAATCTCACTTTACCTTTTGCATCTTAGTACTGCAGTGCTGTCCAGGAACCACGCCGGAAGGTGGGGTTCCAACACAGCCAGTGGTCAATACTGCATAATCAGAAGAGGCTTGGATGGAGGAGACTGAAGACGAGGAAGAGATCATCGCAGAGGGCTTGCTGTTGCTGGCGCTGATGCCACGGCCCCGCGCACCGCTGACAGTTCGAGCGAAGCTCAAGTGGGACCGAGAGCTCAACATGCTGCTGGCGGAGAGGCAATTTGAAGCGTGTTACCGGATGCCAGCCGCTGCGTTCATGCGACTCGAGGCCATACTCGCCCCATTGCTGCTTCGCTCTCCTCATGCCTGGGTGAGGCGAGGCTGGGTTACCTGTGATAACGCTCTGCAGCTCACACTGAGGTACCTAGCGGGTGGGTCATTGCATGACATCCGACGTATCGCGGGCGAAAGCAAGGCATCTTTCTATCACATCGTGTGGCCTCGCTCTCACGGCGCGAGCGTGCTAACTGCACCAAAATAGTTACGTAGCCCATCTTGTTGTCCATGCTGCCGTATTTTGAACGAACCTTCGCGCTGAATAGCTTGCACACCGAACGGAGTTCCTTGGCCGTGTGGCCTGTCAGGATTTCCTGTAGCGAGTCGTCCGTCTCGCCAGGTTGCGGGCTTCAGATGCGCTTCACGAGGTCGGTTACAGGATCAGTTGAGGTCATGTTGCTGTGTGGCTGCGTGGGTATTTGCAAGTGAGCACGACAGTCTGAGCTTTTCTACTAGAAGACAGGCAATCACTATCTAGCCGTAGTGTCCACTCATTGAACTGCCAGTGTGCTTCTTGCTGACGTCGCCAGCATCATATATTCTGTATCCCGCGCCCCGCGCCACACAACATCCCAGCGGGACAAGAGGGGGTGTCGTCCCTAAAGCGTCCTGCTTGGACCCGCAATAACGACCTCTGATTGGTCCCATCCCGCATCCCGCTAGATATAAGACTGGGCCTAAATAAGCGTTGATCGCCCTTTTATGACTCTAATTCCGCCTGAACTAACAGCTCACCCGCCAAAATACGTGAAAGGCACAATACATGCAGCATTTACTTTGCTGAACCAACCATGATCTGCGGATTCAGCATGGTTGGTGGACGCAGTCAGAAATATCAGGACAAGGTCGTTAGCAATTTGAGGTTATTACTTTGTGATATGTACATGTATTATAAATTACATGTACACATTAGGGGGAGTCGAACCTCAAAAATGGCGACAAAAACTATCAACAGAGAAGGGACCGAATAATCACCAACTCTCGGCACCCAAAGTCAACAGAGCAAACACAAAGCTTTTGCATTTAGCTGCCAAATACCACTAGTTGCCGCTTTTGGTCTCGCAAACACGCGTAGGCTCGAGCTAAGCGCACACATCTCTTCCTAGAGTCCGCCTCTATCTCAGTGGCGGCCGTCGTCAACGAAGCGCAATCTAGAAACTCAAAACGGCTCCATAAATGCGCGTTGAAATCCTAAAACTTGCTTATAGTGATAGTGAACATGTTAATTCTGAAAGAATTTGCGTGAAAACTTGGCTAAACGAATAATCTAACCTAAGGACAAGTTTGAGTCAAGAAGCACGGTTAGTTGATGATATATACGGCCATCTACTGCGCCTGCTTCGCAGCCGCAGCATCTGGCTGGTAATATGCAACCGGAGAAGTACGAATTGAAACGAACAAATGTCTGTCTATTTTCTTAAAACTTGTGAAGAGCGAAAAACTTCCAAAGAAGTGTTGTTTTTGAGAAGTTTTTATACCCTCCCTAATTGCGACTTCGATGTCTCCTGAAATACATTCGTGACGAAATAAAGTTTGTGAGGCTGTAAACCAGCAAGCTGGTCTCCCAGGAGAAGTACCTGATAAAACTCACAGTGGATAACGTGGAGCCCGAATTCGATAAGCTATGTATCAAACAAGGAGAGGGGCATTTCGCAAGTAAAAGGTAAGGTGCAGTAGACATCTCTATGAATGCCTGAGCTGCGAAGCTGTCTAGGTTTTTTTTAGTGTTTTTAAAGGGGCTTTAGAAGCAGCACCAGCAATCGAACGGGCAGTCCTTGGTGTCGCCGCCCTTGCCGATCTGCAGCGAGGCCTCCGTGTAAATGGGCAGTCCATCCTCGTCATAACGAACTAGAAACGATAAAGGTTAGCGGGACGAAGCTCAATAGTCATCAGCCACGTTGAAGCCATGGACTTACCAGGTCGCGGGTCCGGGTTGAGGCCAACAGCGGTCGAGTTGGTGTCTGTGCAGCACAAAAACAGAGAAACGTTCAGCTCTAGCTCCCAACACTGATTACGCCAAAGTGCTAAAGCGACGTACTCTGCGCCTCGAGCTTCTTGATCTGCTCGTGCAGTCGCTCCTTCTCCTTCTTCTCGCGACGCTCCTCCTCCTCCTCAACGAGCTTCTGCTGCTCCTCCGCGATGCTCTTCTTCTGCTTCTCCGTCTTCAAGGACGCAAACAGGTCGTCGATCTCGCTGGCTTTGGCCTTCTTGGCCTCCTTTTTGTCCGCGTCATTGGCTGCAGAGGTCGGAGTTGCGCTTTTGTTCTTGTTTTTCTTCTTTTTCTTCTTCTTCGCAGCGCTAGAGGCGTCGGCAACAGTCGACTTCGCTGCGTTTGTCGCCTGTGGTTGCTCGTTCTTCTTGGAGTTGCTGGCAACCGCAGCGTCGGTCGATAGCGTCTTGGAAAAGGCAAACTTGGGCTTCTTCTTGGCCTTGGGCTCGGACTGCACGGGCGCTGCAGCTGCAGGCTTCACATCGGCCTATTTGGCAGCAATGCATTGCAAATACATATAATGTGAGTATGTACATTGCATCATTGCATTGGTGGGCGTGCACACACGTACAGAGCTGGCGGCTTGGGCGCGACTTCGCTTCTTCTTGTTGGCCATCGGTATTTGGTTGGAAAGTGGTCCATTGCGACCGAAAAAAATAGCTGGACTAAATCGCAAATAACAGGACTAAAGACCAGAGTCTATAACTGTGCGATCGGACCAAACTACAAATAAAAGGACTAAATACTAAAAATTATAATTGTGAAATTTGACCAGATTAAAAAATAGCAGGACTAAAACTTTTCACGGGTGACAAACAATCAACTAGGTTTTTCTATGTGGAATGTGACAGTGACTCTTTCTAGGTGACGTTCGGTGAAATCCTGTAATTGTAATTTTACAGTTGCACAAACTCTCTAATAGTTTGCGAGAGTATGGTGAGATCAGACCAAATCGCAATTTGACTACCAAACTCGCCTGACGTTGGTTAGTTGAAAGTCGATTGCATTGAAGGTCATTTCTGAGCTTTCCTCCGCTCGCGTTGACTATCGTCCATTAATCAGCTCACCTACTTCAATTAGCGCCGGGTGTCCCCAGCGCAAGCCTAGCAGCAACCGCTCTTCTTCTTCTTTTTCTGGCTCTCGGTCGTGTTCTCGGCCGTGATGGCGATACTGTTGCCCGTGGGGAGACTCGCAGTCGCGTTCTCCTCCGCCTGGATGGTCTTGCGACTCATGAGCTTGTAGATCTCGGTCAGAATACGCTGGAAGGCCGTGTCCACGCCCGTGGCCTCCAGAGCCGACGTCTCGATGAACGCCAGGTTGTTCTTCTCCGCGAACGCCATCGCCTCCTCGGTCGACACTGCGCGCAGATGACGCAGGTCGCTCTTGTTGCCCACCAGCATGATCACCGTGTTGGCGTCCGCATGGTCCCGCAGCTCCTTCAGCCAGCGCTCCACGTTCTCGAACGTGCCGTGCTTGGTAATGTCATACACCAGCAGTGCACCTACTGCGCCGCGGTAGTATCTACAAGAATAATACAAAAGTAAGCATCTATCCATTGCCTTCCCCAATAAATAGCCTGGAGCAGGGATGAACGTACGCGCTGGTGATTGCTCTATATCGCTCCTGGCCGGCCGTGTCCCAGATCTGCGCCTTGATGGTCTTGCCCTCGGCCACGATGGACTTGGTGGCGAACTCGACGCCGATGGTGCTCTTGGACTCGAGGTTGAACTCGTTGCGCGTGAAGCGGCTCAGCAGGTTCGACTTGCCCACGCCCGAGTCGCCGATGAGCACGATCTTGAACAGGTAGTCGTACTCGTCCTCGCGGGGCGATGCCATGCCTCCTGTCTACAGTGCTGTGGATATGTGTGTGTGTGCTTGTGTGCTCTGCTGCGCTCGAAGGAGTTCTTCCCCCCGTACGCTTCCGATGAGGGCAAAGCTCGCGAGGTTATCTCTTCTCGTCTTCTGGCTCTGGCCTTTGTCGTTACGGAGCGAGCGTCGGTTAAGCCATCTGGTCGTGGGTTTGTGATGTATCTAACACATTCGTGTGGTGTACACAGCCCTCGCCCGCAACTCTTGTGTGGTGGACACAAAACACACAAACAAAGCGTTGGTGGACGCCCCACTTTCTGATTGTGATAGCTAGAAGCAGCGAAGACCATGGCGACCGAGCTGTTTGAGGATATCTTCGAGGTGCGGCAGCTGAACCCGGATGGCAAGAAGTTCGACAAAGGTGCGTGCAAGTCGCTTCTCCTTGCGTTGGCGCTGTATACTGCTGTGTTAAGTGGGAGAGGAGACTGATTGAACTAACTGTGTGGTTGATTGGCGCAGTGACCCGCGTGGTGTGCAAGGGTGTGTCGTACGAGCTGGAGCTGACGCTGGACATCAACTCGGAGGTCTACCGTCTGCGCCAGAACGAGAAGTTCACGCTGGCGCTCGTCAGCACGCTGGACCTGGAGGGCAAGCCGGACGACGGCATGTTCAACCAGTCGGGCAAGGTGTGTACTGCTACATTGCTGCTGCTTGATGGAGTTAGGTGAGGGATTCGTGCTGACTGCAATTATAATGTTGATGTAGCCGACGCTGCTGGACCGTTACGACTACGGGATGTACGGCAAGGTGTTCCAGTACGACCACGAGGGTGGCAACATGGTGGCCATCTACGCCAGCTTCGGCGGCCTGCTCATGTGCCTGCGCGGCGAGCAACGCCACCTGCACATGATTCACAACGACACACGGATCTACTGTCTGCTCCGGAAACAGTGAACAGGTTGTGGGGGGCTCAGCTCGGCGTGCCGTCTTCAAATAGTGGCCTAGCAAGCAGGCAGCACTTGCTGCGAAAACTAGTCCAATGAATGCTACCAGACAGGCATCGTTCGACGACTCCGTGTGAAGCAAGAATACTCGTATAGACGGCGCGCTGTTGGACGTGTTGAGGAGGAAAAGCGCATGCAGCCGCTCTTGCCTTCCGTCACGAACCATGCTGTACCGCCATTCTAGCAAATACAACGTACTTTGGCCTTTTATATTAAAGAGGGGTTTTCTTGCCTGCTACGTAGTGTCACGAGAGATGAAACAACAAGCAAGACGCGCTGGATGCAGTGGTGCTGTCATTGTGCCAGTGCTGCATGCAGCGCAGTTTACTTGTCCTCCTTGGCCAGCTCGCGCATCTTATTGTAGTACTCGTCGCGAGTCACGGCCTGCGGCGGGTACTGGATGTAGCGCCACTGCAATAACACATTCACTACAGTCTTAGCACGTCATCATACAATTGCATGGGAAGCAGCAGGTTTAGCTTACCCTGTCGATGATGAAGTTGATGCAGTCGGGCTGCGCGTAGATGCAGGTGGCGACGACGGGGACTGCAGGCGACAAAGGAATGCACTCATTAGCACGCTGCATCCATCACTACCACTAACAGTAGGCAGTGGGTAACGCACTGGTAATGTACACGCCGATGCGCGCGATCTCCCACTTGGCACTCGGCATTCTCGCTCACTGCTGGTCTCCTTCGTCTGCAGGTCTCGTTCCGGTTGTGGGGCTCTCGGTCGACCTCGCTTAACCGTACAGTAGAAACCTGTTCTTGAGGTTTACCCAGTGTTTGTTATTCTAAAAGGCTGATTATATTTTACAGTAGATTTATGATGGCTTAACTGTTTGGCAGTACCTATCAATCAAGGTTATACGTTTAAACAGTACCAATGCTTAAATGGGTTTAACTGTACTACTCGGTAAACGTCGGTATTACGGTTGCAGGTTTTATGAAGCAAAGTGGTCGCTCGAATGTTGCGCCAAGTGGAGCCGTTACCGTGTCGACGTTGAAGTGCGTCCCATTCGCCTTCAAGAGGCGCAGAGCAGCCATGGCGACCATCAAGCAGCGAGCCGGACCCCACGCTCCATCTACTCCTCGTGGCAAAGAGGAGACAATTCCGAGTCCAGAAGATGACGAGGACGCGACGCAAACGCACGCGTATCGACGAGGCAGCCCCGTGAAGGCGCGATCTTCCAGCGGCGTCGCGTTGCTGTGCAATGACGACGAGCGTGCCGACCCCGGAGACGACGAAGGCGACGACCTCGTGGACGACCTGGACGAAGCTGCAGCCTACGCGGCGTTCCTGCAGGAACAGGCGGAGATGCGCGCGAGGTTCACCTTCAAGGACGAGACGCGGAAGACGCTCGGTGACAAATTCATCGCCGCGATGCGTCGGAAGCGCCGCATGCTCGGGCGCAACGAGAACCTGCGCTTCCGCGAGCTGTACAAACCACCGGAGCCCATTGCAGTGATGCTAGTAGTCGTGGTGGCCACGGCGGTGACGCTGATCGTGACCAAGTCCTGGCCGTTCTACTAGAGCACGTGACCGGTAGTAGATCAATCGCAGTCGCACTTTAGCAATAGGAGACGAAATAGATGATGCATTTTGGTTCGATGGCGTCGAGTATGTAAGTATTTGGAGATCTTCTGGTTGCGACGCTTGAGCGTATTTAACGAAGATGGTGAGGCGGCTGGAGGATTTAGGGGTGCCAGCTGAAGAGCTGGGCTGTGGCCGCTTGGAGGCAGGATCGCCGCGCGATACGGTAGCGTGGACACCACTGCAGTACGCCTGTGCGCTGGGAGACGCGGAGCTTGTGTCGGAGCTGATAGCTGCAAACCCTGAGGCTGTGAATTCTCTGGGCAATGTAAGTCGTGTCTCGTGTCGGTGGCTTGGCAGTAGTTCCAACGTCAATTCTTATGTCACTAGACGAAGTACGCGTACTCGCCGCTGCATATTGCTGTGCGCTTTGAGCATGAAGCAGTCGTCAAGCTATTGCTCGCAGCATCTTCGACCACGAAAGTGAATGCAGTCGACCAACAAGTATTAACACGTACAGCATTATAAAAGGTCTGGATGGCCTTACGATGTTTAAACGGTTTGGCGATGAATGTTTGCAGATTGGCTGCACGCCACTGCACTTGGCAGTTCTGCAGGGAAACGGAGCCATCGTGAAGCTCTTGCTGGATGATGCCAATATCCAACAGCTCGGGTCCAAGGTATACATACTGCGTTGAAATCCTGCTATGGTCTAGCTGATTGTTTGTGTTCTGTCTGGCATGAAGGATGGAACGACACCGGTCGATTTGGCTGCCGAGCTGGAGCGTGACGACCTGAGGACGCTTCTCGTGGACCATGCTACTCGAGCTTCTGGTCGGGCTCAACTTGCGAGCTGGCTGGCAAGCATCGGACTCGTGGAATATGCGCCAACATTCTTCGATGAGGGCTTCGATGATGCCAACTTCTTGCTTGGCACGGGGGAACTTGATGATAAGACGCTTGACGCCATGAATATCAAGAAAGCAGGCCACCGAGCCAAGCTGCAGAGCTTGTACCAGCTGAAGGAGTTTTTACATGTCGAATCGGAAGTTGAAGACGAGTCGGAGGAATCGGAGGAGGGCAGCGGCTCGAGTGGAGATGACTCTGACGACAAAGAATCCGGATCCGAGTCGAACTCAGACGATGATGACTCTGGATCAGATGACGATAGCTCCTAGGACAAGTGATAAGAGAACTCATGCTCGAAGTTAAACAATTGGTTCACGTGGGGTTAGAACAGCTGAATGGTGCTATCGCTATGCAACTCGAACGTTCAGGACCCTGAAAGCGTGCTGTTGATGGCGTTCACTGTGGTGTTGTAAAGCGCAGTCGGATCCGGCGGAGTGACCTCATCCGGCACGTAGAAGGTGGTGTCGTCAGGGTGGACAGACTTGTAGCCGACGATGCCCGCAATTCCGACGATCACGAGAAACGTGAAGAGCAAAATGACTCGGTCCGTGGCCATTCGTCGCGCGAACGAACGGATGAGCTTGTCAGCGCGCTGTAAACTGTCTTCGATGCCCATGACGGCGTCCGTGATCTCAACGATGTGCTCGCGTTGGCCTCGCAGAACCTCCGCGGTAGCTGCTGCGACCTCTTTCGACTGCTCCACCATCTTCGCTGTGCTCATGAGACTCTGCTCCGTCTTGGATTGGATATCCATGGTTTTATCTAGCAGCTCCTTGTTTCCCAGGCCGTTTGTCCCCCGAGCTGCGGCGTTTGCTGCCGCTCGATCGCCGAACAGCCCATTGCGCTCCTGCTCAGCCTTGGCCCAGCGGAATTCACTCGAGAGCTCTTCAACCCGAGCACAGTGCTCCTCGAATTTCTGTTGCGCAAGGGTAAAGGTTGCAGTCAATATCATGACGCCGAAAATGAATGTCAGCGGGCACGAACCTCGCGAAAGGCGGCAACTTGGTCACGCGGAGCTTGTCGTAGCGCCAGCTGAAACCCTTTCTTGAGCTCCATCATCTCCTTGAGCTTCACCTCGGCCATTGCGAGCATCTATTCATCGCTACAGCGTTAGTCTAGTTTCGCGCAGCATGTCACGAACGCCACTCTCTGTCGTACCTCGGGTCGAACACCAGGCGGCGCCTTGGCCACTTTGCCCATGAGTTCATTGAGCTTCACGATCGCGTCGCTGAGGTCCGCGTCGTAGTAGCTGATCTCGGCCATTGTTGCCTCTTCTTGACGAACTCGAGGCTTCCAGTCGGTCGGAAAGTACGCTTCTGCTCTTTCAGGCTTCTTTCGAGCCGAGCCTTTAGTGTTGTTGCAGTATCGAGCCGCTTGTCGATCGGAACTTGCTGACCGAGCTTGCTAGTCCTGCTGTCCTGGCCTCCAAGTCCGTTTCAGCGTGCCATGCTATCGTGCGTTTCCACCGGTTTTTCTTGCCGAGCGCTTCAATGTCTCCGACAGAAATAACGAGCTCTACTTCTCCATTCCACAACCTTCCACTGCAGCAACAGAACTCAATCAAAGCACACACACTCCATCTCCCTGCTGGCAGCAACCGACCACGCCGGCGCAGGAGACCAAGCTCGCTGAGCGTCTAAGGTTACATTGTCATTCCGTCTCCGCGTCGGTTATCGCTGTCTGTTTGTCACTCTCTCTCTCCTCTTCGAATTCTCCATCGACACCTTCCGCTCGCGTCTTTCTCGCCTTGCACTTCATCCGCCCGCAAGCCTCGCGCCAGCTCCGCTTCAAGCCGGCGCGCGCACTCGCAGGCCCTCCATCCTTCCCGTCTCTATGTATCCTTGGTCCAGATCCGATTGATCCGGGAGCGCAGGTCCTTCCTATAATTAAGGAGGGCAGCAACATGTAGTGGGGCCACCCCATTCGCTATATAACAAACAAAAGCCGGCCGGCCAAAGGGCCGCGTCGCTCGCTGCTGTGGGTTTAGAACGACGGCGGCGCCAGCTTCTGCTCGTCCAGCTCCGGGTTGCCCATCATGTCGCCGGCCATGCCCTGGTCGGGTTGCGGCGCGAACCACTCGTTGACCATGATGCTGACGCCCTCGATGGCGGCCAGCAGCACGCCTCCGATGAGCGCCTGTCCAGCGGCGGCGCGCGGGCCGGCGCGGGCCGCGAGGGCGCCGCCCGTGGCCGCACCGGCCAGGATGGAGTTCCACGGGTCCTCCTTCCGTCGCAGCGCCTCGAAGGAGCAGTCAAAGGACGAGAACAGCAGGCCCCACACGGCGAAGCCGCCCGCCAGCACGGGCGTGCGCATCTTGGCGTTGTAGATGGCGCCGCGCAGACGCTGGCCCGAAGGAGAGTTGCGCGCGCCCTTGAACGTGTACCAGCCGCTGCCGAACACGGCGCCCAGCACGAAACCTCCGCCCGCGTCCTCCACGATGCGGAAGGGACACGGCTCGCGCTCCATCTTGGTCGGCTACGGGTGCAGGAGGTCCTCGCTCGGTGTTGACAGCTCTCGGCCGCAGGAATGTGAGAGCCCTCGCTTCGCGCGCCAGCCAGACAACATACATGTACTCACCGGTATATCGGTGAATGTACTGCACGTACCGGTATAGTGTCACATAAGTGAGGTATAATCCCCGAGAAAGTGACGCCCCCCTCGAAAATGCGGCCGAAGGGGAAGATTTCTTCCGGTCAAAAAGATCGAGCCAACGTCTTCTAGTTCCCTACCAAGCAGAGCAGAGATGTCTCGCAGTATGCCGGAGGCCGTGGCGTGGACGACGAGCGGAGACGCCAAGCTGGGACTGCGCGACGTGCAGGCGGAGGGCGTGCACGAGCAGGCGCGCGCCAACTGGGAGCCCTACGACTTCAACGGCGGTACCGTGCTGGCCATCGCGGGCGAGGACTTCGTGGTGGTGGCGGGCGACACGCGCCTGAGCACGGGATACTCGGTGCTGTCGCGCGAGGAGAGCAAGTTGCACCAGCTGACGCCCACCACGGTGCTGGGCTGTCCCGGGTCGCACAACGACATCATCCAGCTGCGCGGCGTGCTGAGCATCCGCGCGCAAATGTACCAGCACGACAACGAGACGGCCATGAGCTCGAGCGCCATGGCGCAGCTGCTGATGAACACGCTGTACTCGCGCCGCTTTTTCCCGTACTACGCCTTCTGCATCTTGTGCGGCATCGACGAGAACGGCAAGGGCGCCGTGTACACGTACGACGCCATCGGCTCGTACGACCGCGTCACGCGCGCGGCGCAGGGCAGCGGCGGCCACCTGATGATCCCGTTGCTGGACAACCTCGTGGAGCACGACACGCGCACGTACCCCAAGAAGACGCTGTCGCTGCAGGAGACTAAGGACATCATCAAGGATGCCTTCATTACGGCTGGAGAGGTGCGGTGTTGCAACTGTGAGTTGGTCTTGAAATATTTACTCACTGTCTATGTGTGTTTATGATTGCAGAGAGATATTTACACGGGCGACAGCGTGGAGATCTTGACCATCAAGGCTTCGGGCATTGCCAGGGAGGTGTTCGCGCTCAAGAAGGACTAGAGCTGCGCAGTAGTCTTCCTTCCGTGCTAATGTGAGGAGGCGTCCGAGCTGAAGTTTCTCCAGTTTTCTCAGCTCTTCCGTCTTTGAGCTACGTAATAACTACCATCAATGACACTCCTTCCTCCTCAAACTGTATTACTCTGGTCGTCTCCTACCCTCTTCATCTCTTTTTACCACACACGTCTCTCCGACGTATCTCCGCCACTTCTAACTCTCGCGGTTCTTGAGCGCCAGCTGACGCACCTTGCGCTTGTAGAGTTCCGGGTCGTTCTTGAGGTCCATGTACGGCTCGCGCTGCGCCGGGTCGGCCATGTTGGGCTGGTCCAGCAGGTCCTGCACGCCCTTGAGGATCTGCTTGATGGTCACGCTGGGCTTCCAGTCCTTGTCCTCGTTCAGGATGCTCAGACAGACCGTGCCCGACGGGTACACGTTCGGGTGGTAGAGCGGCGGCGTGAACTTGACGAGCGGCGGCTTGCTCGGGTAGTCCTCGGAGAAGGCCAGCGACATTTTGAACACGCCGCCCTCCCAGTCCGTGCCGGCCTTGCCAGGGATGCCCGCGTGCCACATCATGAGGTTGAGCGAGCCGTCGTCGTTCGCGATGGGGCGCGCCCAGAAACCCGCCGGGTGGTCTCGCCGCCAGTTCTTGCGCTCTTGCCTCAGCCGCTGCACCGCGATCGAGTCGTCACTCATTCCTGGCACTATAACTTCCCGCCCTGTTGCGTCAATAGAAATGTGCAGGTGACTGGCGCCGACTTGAGAGACGTGTCCGATGTCAACCGTCGCGTGTGTTGAATTGTAATATGGTGAAGAGAGGGGGCACTTGTTTGGACAGTTGAATGTTGTGTACATGGTGTGGCACGGGATGGTGACAAATTACGGGGCACTGTGAAAGGACGCAGACTAGCGTATCCATCACGTCGTCGTTGATCATGGACACGAACGAGGTGCAATGAGAGCTTTTGGCTGCAGATGGACGGGTTAAGAGCGTTTGATGATGATAATGGTGCTGTGTAGAGCGAGTTCTCGCAGGAGGACGTGCTGCCTATCGCCAAGACGGTACGAACAGGGATTTTGCGAGGAGCTACGATTGATATTGGCTCGGATGTGTCATAGTTTACACTTAATGCTGCGTGCAGGCCATCGAGTCGGCGTTGAAGGACACAGTGTACAACCGGAAGAAGGTGATGGATTGGTCCAACACGCTGGTCGCGAGTGTGCTCACGGGGCTGCAGAACCTCAACAAACCTTTCAAGTACGCGGTCACGTGCCTCATCATGCAGAAGACCGGAGCGGGGATGACCACGGCGGCCGCGTGCTTCTGGGATCCGACCATGGACGGCTACTGCACGGTGCTTTGGGAGAACAGCACTATTTACTGCATCGTGACGGTCTACGGCGCGGCGATCTCCCCCTCAGCTATCAAAGTCGACCATTGAGCGCTCCCCGAAGTACATGTATTCATTCAGACAGAGGCTCTGTTTGTTCTTTCTACAGTGTTGTATTGTTCTCCAGCTACCTAGCTAGCGGATCACCTGTTCTAAAGCTCCAAGGCAAGCCTGAGCAGCGTCCTTGATCTGAGCGTTGCTGCTGTGAGTGGTCAGCTTGTGCTTCAGCAACGAGCTGTGCTCCTTGACCTCGTCGATGAACTTGGTTCGCTCCTCGGCCTTCTCCTCGTCCTTCGCAGCGCCAGAAATCGCCTCGAGCATGTTCTGCATTGCGAACAGCGCGCGGTGCAGCGTCTCAACGTTGGAACCTTGCTCGATGATAGCGGTGAAAGCCTTAAGTCCACCCTGGCGCATCATCACCCAGCTAACCTGCGGGACCTGGGACACCATGGCCAGCGCACCTCCAGCAGCTCGCGCCGTCTCAAAGTCCTCGGCCTCATCCTCAAGCGATGCGAACGCGATCCACAAGCGCACCTTCTCTTCGTTCATGAAAACCTGTTCGATCACCTTGTCGTTCGGAAGCAGGTTACAGATCGCCTCGGTGGCCGCACGACGAACAAGCTCGTGCTCGGAGAACTGCAAGTACTGCAGCGTAGACAGACCCTGTGGCTCGCCCACAATGCGCGCCTTCGTCTCCTCCGAAACGCTAGCGATGTTCGTGAGAGCCATCAGCGCCTCGAACTGCAGTAGCTGCTGGTCGCCCTTGCACAGGTCTAGAAGCGGCCGGATGGACGAGAAAAGCGAGGATGACGGGATCAAGTTCGGGTTGGTACTGATCAGGATCTTGGCCATGGCCTGCCCAGCAGCATTCGAGATCTTCGTGCCGTGAATCTGCTTCGCGCCGGCCTTCGTGCCCTTACTCTTGGCTACGGCGATGTGGTGCAGCGCCAAGGGGATCAGGGCCTGGAACACACCACATTGAACAAGGTTGCCTCGCACCGTGGGTGCTTCCGCTGCGTGCAACGCGCTAAGCGTAGCCATCTCCATAATGTTTTCCGACTTGGTAGCGGACAGCTTCAAGAGCTGCACCAGGGTAGTCAACACGTCACGCGACGCCGCAAGTCGAGTCACACGAGCCTGCACATGCTCCGGGGTGTCGCCGTCATCCAGCACCGACTTCTGCTTCAGTGCCTTCTCCAGCTCCTCGTACTGGTCTGCCGTCATCTCCATTCCCTCCATTTGCTTCCGCTTGATAGCAGCCTCCGACGTCAGCACGTGATGCAAAATATACCCGATACCGTAGTAAACGTTCGATCGGAAGCCTGCGCTCGACTGCGCCCCAGAGCTGGAGTCTTTGGTGCTGGGAAATTCCACCCGAAACACGCTGGCCACTGCCCCGGGGTGCTTCACGAAAGCGTCCTTGACGGGGGTGTACGTGATCAGATACGACAAGGCTTCAATACCGCGCTCCTTAGGAGAAATGCCGCTCCAGAACAACTGCGATCTGGGCACCGACTTAGTTTTGTCCTTGCTCTGCTTCGCTTTCTCCGCTTCCTTGTGTTTGTTCTCCACTGCCTCCGCGCTTGCAAGCACCTCGAACACGCTGTCCATGAGGAATTGTCCATCTGCAGACGGCATCTCCAGCGTCTTCTCGACAATACCGAGCTTCACTTGAATACTCAAGGCGCTGGCACGGAGCATCAAGTCATCTTCGTCATCCAAAGACGCCTGCAGCATGCGGTAGATCTCAACCCTCAATGTAGGCGGAACACAAGCTGGTCCATGCTCCACTCCGCAAATGCTGGCCACGCAGTCGACCCAGATCTCCTGCAGCTGACGGGTGTGCGCCTTGGCATCGTCAAACGTACGTGACGCACTCAAAAACTCGTGAAGTCGCGTGAGGAACGCCGTGCCGTCATTTCCAGTCTGCTGCACAGCCCACAAGGCCAGCTTTGCGTTCGAGAGGAACAAAGCCGACAGCAGGAGACACGACGCAGAAGCCTGAGCGAGCTGCGTGCGGTTCGTAGGCCGCGCCGCCAGCACAGGCGATACGCACCAGTCCCGCACCATCTTCTTGAGCATCGTATCGTCGCCCTCGAAATGCGCAAGGCACTGGGTGAAGACCAGCGGTAGGCGGCTCAACAGCACAGCAGTCAACTCCGGGCTAGGAGCCTCAGCAGGCGCCGGACCAGTAGCACTAAACCCAGGCAGAGCACTGGATGCGGTGGTGTGCAGCAGCGAGAACAGCCCAAGTTCCTGCGCCTGTGCTGCGAATCGCGCCTTCAGCTGCTGAGCAGCGCTGTCATCCTTGTTCGCCACCACAGACGCCTGGCCACCCAGTACCGAGATGAAGTGCAGCAGACCATCCAGCGCCGCAATCTGCAGCACGCGCTCCCGACTACGCAGTCCATCCAGCATTCCTCCCAGGACACGACGGACACACGCATCATCGTCCGACTTGGCTGCGATCATCAGGTACTTGAAGATAAAAGCGGCCAACCGAATAATGGCTTTGCGTCCGCGAATCGGCATCTGCACCGCCGCGTTCGTCTCGTACTCCAGTGCCACCTGCTTGTGCAGCAGCGCCAGCAGTCCCTCCAACGCGGAATTGTTCGTCTCGAACGTTCTGCCCGCCAGCTCGATCGACGCCGAGGCTAGAATCGCCAGCAGCGACGCCACGTGCGACAAGATCTCCAGCAGCTCCGTCTTGTGCTCCTCCTCAGCCCCATTCAGCTCCACCAGCTTCCCCGCAGCTCTCCATAGTACCACCAGTCCTTCCCTTTTAGCGATCTCTTCGGACAAGCTCGTCAGCTCCGTCACGCTCTTCATCTCGAGGTACTGCAGCGCCTCCACCGTCTTCTCCCGCTCACTGAGCACCTCCTTCACGCCCGCCTGTCCGGACTCTCCATAAATTCCAGCCACAATAGTGTCCAGCGCCTTCTGCACGCCGTGGACGTCCTCGCGCACCCGCTCCTGGATCTTGCGGGCCAGCGCGGCGGCCGCCTTGTTGCTCGGCGCGTGCTGCAGCACCAGGTGCACGTCCTTGAAAGCCTGCGTCATGTTGCCCAGCCCCATGTGCGCCTGCGCGCGGCGGTAGCGCGCCTTGGTGTTGTCCGGCTCGACGGCCAGCGCCAGCGTGCAGTCCTTCTCGGCGGCGGCGAAGTCCTCGAGCTGCAGGAGGCAGGCGGCTCGGTTGCTCCACAGCAGCACGCGCTGGGCCTCCACGGCCTTGAGGTCGTCACCAGAGAGGTTGGAAGTGGGCGGGGCAGCGGTCAGACCCTGTGTGTACTTGTCCACCGCCGCGCGGAAGTCCTTGGCGCTGAAGAACGCGTTGCCCTCGGCGCGCAGTGCCTCCATCTCGGTAGCCATCGTGGTGAGGGGGTGAGTGTGAGTGTGAGATGGATACACTTTTTGGTGTGAGATTGTGTGTGTTTACATAAAGTATGAAGCATAATAGGTAGTTGATATGCTGGACGATAGGGTTTGAATCGCATGGCGCCAAATGAATGAATTGCAGTTTGCTTGCTCGGCGCCCCTCAGGAAACCAAGCGAGTGGATACATTGCGCAGCGATGGCGGACGAGGCTATCGACTCGTTGCTGCAGGAAGGCATCCAGGCCGCGGCCAAGGTACTGCAGCAGAGAAAGCAAACGAAGCACTTTCTAGCCATGCAACTGCGACCCGCGTATCCGCAGTATTGCGCGAAATATCGCCACGTGAAGCAATGCATTATTATTGATTTTCTAACGTTTTATTATTTTTATTGTATCTTTTTATTTATCAGGAAGCCGAGAATGCCAAGAAGGAGAGCAGACCGGAGGAAGAATCGTCGCGTCGCTCTCGCCGTCAAAGCAGGACGCGCAGTCGCAGCAGGAGCCGCAGCCACTCGCGCCGCCGTCACCGTGACCGCTCGCGGTCCCGATCCAAGTCTCGGCGACGCTCTCGTCGCTCTCGCTCCCGCTCGCGGTCTCCGCGTCGCAGCCGTGGTAGTCGGCGAGACAGAGGACGCAGCCGCAGCCGCAGCAGGGAGCGCTCGTCCAGGAGGAGGCACAAGAGCAGGAGTCGCTCGCGCTCTGCTCCTAAAAAGGAGGAGAGAGAACGCAGCACGTCGGCGGAGCGCGCGGAGCGTGCCAAGCAGCGCGAGTTGATGGAGCTGACAAGAGACCACCGCACTGTGTTCGTGGGTCAACTGACCCAGAAGGTGCGCGAGAAGGATCTGGAGCGGTTCTTGAGCAAGACGGGCAAGGTTGAGAACGTGCTGCTGATCCGCGACAAGTTCACGAACCGCTCCAAGGGCTTTGCGTACGTGGAGCTGTCGAACTTGGAAGATGTGCCCAAGGTATTGCTGCTGAACGGACAGGTGCCGGACTTCCAGATGTTCCCGATCATGATCAAGGCATCAGAGGCTGAGAAGAACTTTGCTGCCAAGAAGGACTCGGTCATGAATGCCGCTGCGTCTACGGCTCCTCTGACTGCCGACGCCCCGGGTGCGGGACTGGCTGGAGCTATTGCTGGTGGAGGCATGTCGGCATCTGCGCTGTCAGCAGCTAGCCGCATCTACTGCGGTAACCTGCACACGAACATCACGGAGGACGATTTGCGGATCGTGTTCCAGTCGTTCGGCGAGGTGCTGTCGGTGACGATCAACCGTGATGAAATGGGGCGCTCCAAGGGTTTCAGCT
Organism: Phytophthora vignae f. sp. vignae; assembly: GCA_016169955.1. NCBI lineage: Eukaryota > Oomycota > Peronosporomycetes > Peronosporales > Peronosporaceae > Phytophthora > Phytophthora vignae. The sequence goes on from JABJUM010000018.1 coordinate 759,440, forward strand.
TCATCCAGTTCAGTAGCCCGCAGGAAGCGAACTTCGCGTTGTCGAAGGGTAACGGACTGGAGCTGGCAGGCAACTATCTGCGCCTCGGTCCGGTGAACGAGAATGCGATGAACGGTGGTAACAGAGGAATGGGAGGAGCAGGTGGCAGCGGCGCAGACAGCGGTGCTTCAGGCGGTCGATGGAAGTTGGAGGACGACGAAGGTATCGGACTCAGCATGAACGCACAGTCGCGTTCGGCGCTGATGGCAAAGCTGGCTGGCAATGACGTAAACCTGTTCCCTACGGGTATTGGTAGCAGTGCTGGTGGCATTGGAGGATACCCTGCTGCTTCATCCACCTCCGACTACACCAACACCATGGCCGCAACAGCCGCGCAGCGAGCAGAGCAGGCAGCGGCGCTGATGTCGTCGACGGAGATTGAAGGGAGTGAGTCGTTTTGCTTCGTGGTGAAGAATATGTTCGATGTGTACCAGGAGCAGAAGAGCGGAAACCCAGAGTGGGCTGTGGAGATCCAGCAGGACGTCGAAGAGGAGTGTGGACAGTACGGACCAGTGCTCCACACGTACGTGGAGAACGAGAAGCAAGGCGGTCTCGTGTACGTGCTGTTTGCCAACGTGAGCGCTGCGGTGTCTGCAGCCAAGAAGCTGCACGGCCGCTGGTTCAACAAGCGCCAGATTAGTGTTAGGTACTTGTCGTCGCAGGAGTACGTCGGCATGTTCCCGCAAGCCCGCTCCGCCGTCCAGACCGCGCGCGCCAACAGTTCCCAGTAAGCCTCGAGCCGCTCCAACACTACCTTCCTACTCACCTTCACGTGCACACAGGCTCTGATCGCGAACTCCAGGAGAAATGGGACTCACTTCCCCGGTTGTCGGACAAGAAGCTACGAAGGGATTCGAAATGACACCATAGCCAGGGACGCCGGTGGACGCAGGTGATCGATCGCACAACGTTCTTGTTAGGAGCTTGCTTCGTAGGCACTGGATGGGGGTTGTTATCGGAGCAGATATCTTTCTGATGCTTGCATTCTGTTCGTAGTGACTCGGTGGGGGCTCAACGAGCGGAAGGCGAGCATCTTGCAACTCAAAACGCCGTGCATTTCGTCTATATTTTACGTGTGGCTACCTGCCTACTCTTCGGTCTCGCCTGCGCCTTCCGCTGCCTGCGAGGCCTCTGCATTCCGCCGCTGCTCGAGCAGCTCCGCGGCCAGCGTGCGCTCCACGATGCGGATGAGCTCGTCCACCTGCGTCTCCGAGAAGCGGCCGGCGCAGTCCTCGATGATGAGGTGGATGTCCACGAGCTCCGTGGGGATGTGGTTGATGAACTGCAGCTTCTCGGCGGACGTGAGCGCTGGCAGATCGGCCTGCGCCAGCTCCTTGAGGAAGTCCTGGATGCAGCTCGAGCTCAGTGTCGAGCACTGCGAGTGGCTCTGCGTGAGGAACTTGAGCACCTTGTGGTCCATCCAGTTGCGCTCGGCATACTCGACCATGGCCGACTTGTGCAGGCGCTGCTCCTTGCGCTCCTGCATGAGCGACAGCACCTCGAAGTCGCTCAGCGAGCCCTCGTTGATCAGCAGCACCTTCATGGTCCCTTGGATGGGTGTGTGCGTCTGTCTGGGGTATGTACGGAAATGGTTTGGTTGGTGGCCTCACGGCGATTTACAATCCACTCCAAGATAGCTGTAAAACCTTCATAAAACAACGAAATTGGCGCCTTCACATAGTTAAACTACAAGTGTCTAGGCTGCTATCGCGACGCCTAATCCCCGGAAAATAAAAACTAAAACTACCAATAAAAACAGACCTCGGCTTCGTCGACGTCAGGACGAACCCACGCATGGTCCATGCCATGGGGCGGGTTGAGTGTCGCCCTGCCACTCATATCTGCACCTGCCTGCCCTCAGTGTCGGCGTTGAGCGTCACGCTGCTCCCGCTCGCGCTGGTTCTCGGGCTTGCCGCCGTCGGCGCTCAGGCTCGGGTTCAGCTGTCGTGACCTCAATACCATCGTCGAGGTGGGCGTGTCCAGGGACCGTCCCGTCGCGGAGCCCGCGCGCGTTGACCGCCGCGTGCCCCTGGCCATCCTGGGCGCCGGCCGTACGCGGGGGCGGATCTCGGGCGTGTCCTGCATGGCGAAGGCGAACTCGTTCTCCAGGGACCGGAAGACGCGCGGGGAGCTGGGCGGAGAGTCGTCGACGAGAGGGGACAGCGCCAGCCGTGGGTACGTCCGCGCGTATACGATGCCGCCATAATTGCGTCGCCTCTTCGGTCTCTTCGGCGGAGGTGGAGGGTTCTTCCGGTCCAGCATCCGCGCCGATGGCGGGGGCGTCACCTGAACTGTGCGCAGCGACGTGCGTAGCCGTACTCTCTCGACGTCGCTGCCCTGCGAGTCCTGACTGCAGCTCACGACGTCGTTGTGCAGGTTGGCACAGGCGGCCACCAGGTCGGCGTCGCTGCCCTGCGAGCTCACGACGAACTCGTCCAAGTTGGTGAACGTGGCGTACTCCCTGTTCTCCTTGGGCGTATCCTCGTTCTCCTCCTGTTCCTGAGCCTCTTCCTCTTCTCGTCGAGAGGGGATGATAAGTGGCGACGGAGGGAACCTCGCCTTCTCCTCTGGTAAAGTCTGCTTCCCCTCCTGTTCTGTAGTAGTAGACGGCGTCTGCGAGTGCTTCTCGCGTAGATTGGCCGGCGGAGAAGCCGGTAGAACGGGAGGAGGCGACGTAGAACTGCCCTCCTCGGCTACGCGACGCTTCTTGGTCTCCTGTTTGTCCTCGCAGCTGCTGCTGCTGCTGTGGCTGGTCTCCTCCAGCTTCTCCTGTTCCTTTTCCTGCCCCTGCTGCTTGAGCTCCGGCGTGACGCTGCGTCGCCGCTTGCCCGTGGGTGCGGGCTTCTTCTCCTCCGGCTCGGGGCTGCGCAGCTCCGGCCGCTTCTTGGGGGACTCGAGCCGCCGCTTCTTCCAGCTCACGAGCTGCTCGTCGTCCCGCGTGGGTTGACGCGGAGGCGGCGGGGGCGAAAGCGACGCGGACGCCGGTCGCCGCCGCTTGCCGGTCGCGAGGGGCTCCATGGACGAGGACGGTTGAGTTGTGCGCGGGGCTGCGCAAGTCGGTAGACGGCACCGCCTTCTAGGGTTTCTGGGCAGCACAGAGCTTGCACTTCGCGCTACTTTTTTCTTGATTCCGCGCCGCCGTTTTGAATCAAAATCCTCCCCCTTTTTCCGTCGTACAGTAATTGATCTCATTTTGATGTGTTTGGTAATCTTATACCCGAGGAGAATTTGCACTGGTATCTACAGAAACACTTTAAACTTGACTGCAGAGTACCTCCTACAACGAATGCCTTGCAGGACTTGAAAGTGGTAACTTTATTGAAAGCTAAACATGATTCTGTGCCTCAGCCAAAGAAACGGCTCTCTCTGGTGTGCGAATGGTGTGTGGAGTGCGGTTTTCCACGGAATGTGCGTTGCCCAACCCAGCGAAACGCCGCGTCCCAAACTAGTCCGATTTGGGCTGTGCGCCCAAACTACGCGATTGTCGCGCGAACGTTGCGCCAGGGGCTGGGCCTCTCAGAACCGCAGGCTCGTCGCCTCCCTCCCCGGCCATTGCTGCAGAGCTAAAGAAGTCGTCGACCCCCGCCGGAACGTCACACACGATGCTGAGCCGAACGATCCGCCAGGTGGCCTCGCAGGCCAAGCGCCAGGGCGCCCGCATGGCGTCCACCAAGCGCTCGTCCGTGAACGGCAAGGGCTCGCTGGATGGCGCCTACAAGCTGTTCATGAAGAGCACGCCCGTGTACGTGACCACGGTGCTCATCGCCGCGCTGGTGGTGGAGGGCGTCTACGGCTCGGCCACCAACTACATCTGGGAGGCCAACAACCGCGGCGTACGTAGCAAAAAAAATATTTGCGTTGTAATTGAGATTGCAGGCTGTGATACAGTCGATTGGTCGTCCATTCTGGTGGTGCTGACCTGCTACTTTGACTTGTGTTTGGCTACAGCGTCTGTACCACCACATCGACTGGTCCAAGTTCGCTGAGGAGGAAGAAGAGGAGGAGGACGAGGAAGAGGAGGAAGAAGAGGAGGACGCCCACGAGGACGACGAGGACGACGAGGAGTAGACTGAAGGCGTCTCCGAAGTTGGTTTGAGTCCTCTGTCTTCCTGGCCCATTGCTACGCAATCCACGACGCTTTTTTTAAGGAGAGCTCGGTTCTTCAGCTGCTGCTCTACGAAGAGGACGATGAGGTGAAGAAGGAAGCTCCTTTGAGGTGCCGTGATTTAGGGGCTGCTGTGCTGCGGCTGCCCTCTTACGTTAAAACTGCCAGAAACACGAAGGAAAAATACTACGACGAAGGCTTTGCATGTGTAGTGCTGTGCATTATGCGTGCCTGACTCTAGGATGGGGTATGCTGGGTGGGATCCGGTAGACAGACTATCTTCTAGCGGATTACCTCTCGGCTTACTGCTCACTGACTGCGGAGGCCGACACCGAAGCTTCGCTAGAGCCGCTCTGCATGCCCTTGGTGTTCAGGATCTTGTTGGCGGCTGAGATGCGGTAGGTCTTCGAGTTACCAGGTCGTCGTTTCACCTTCAACGCGCGCTTGTCGAGCATTTTCTGAAAGAGACAAGTTGGATCATCAGAATGCGTCAGGACATCAAAAGCTTTGCAGCGCCAAGCAGAAAAACAAAATTGTAGCCATACCTCAACGTCGCTCAGCTTGCAGCCCGCGGCAACGCAGCGAACCATGGCGAAGTACATGACGTCGGCGGCCTCACCAGCCACATCCGGGATTGTTTCAGCTTCAGCCAGCTCCTGGGCCTCCTCCACCAGCTTGTTGCGCAGCAGCTCCGCGTCGTCAAACAACCGCTTGGTGTACGATCCGGCAGGCGCGTGGGCGTGACGGCTGAAGAGCATACTCTCCAGGGCGCGGAGACCGCCGTCACGGCCCCAGCATGTGCGAGTGTTAAGGTGGCAGAAGCCAGCACCCGTCTGGTTCACCGTGAAGCGCAACGCGTCGCTGTCGCAGTCCATGTCAATCTGGATGAGCTTCTGGGCGTTGCCGCTGCTCTCGCCCTTCTTCCAGAGGCCGCCACGCGATCGCGAGTAGTAGACGCCGCGTCCACTAGACACCGCGGCCAAGATGCTCTCCGCGCTCGAGTACACCAGACCCAGCGCCACTCCAGCTTCGTCCGCCACGACGGTCGTGAACAGACCATCGGGTCGGTCCGTGCGCAGACACTGCACGAACGCCAGGGCCGCGTCCACGACCGCCTCTCCGTCACTCGTGATCATGCCCACCTGCTCCTCGCCTTCGCCGTTGCAGTATCCGGGCGCCACAACGTGGATGTGCTTGTGGTGGAACTCCTGGATCCTCGCCAGCGCCAACACGGAATTGAACCCCGCAGCAGGTCCAGCGTTCATCTCCACCGCGAAGAAGAAACCCTCGTCCACGCTCTTCCTCAGCGCCTGGAGACTCGTGAACAGCGCCTCGAAGCCGCTCTCCTGCGTCAACGTCACCGAGTCGATGACAAACACCACGCCACTAGCGGTGCCGTCCAGTCTTGCCAGCTTCTCACGGAGCTCCGTCACCTCGCGCGCGTGCAGCGCCGGCACGGGAATGCGCAGCACCACGCGACTGGCCGGCAGTTCCGACACTGCGACGGCCACGCGCTCCAGCTCTTCGTCGTCGCTGGAGGCGGCATCCACCAGCACCTTGTCGACGCCCTGGTCCAGCCACGTGGCCAGCGACTCGAGCATGTCGGCCGAGAACGGGCCCAGCAGCGTGCGCGCGTCCAGCAGCGAAGCCTTGAGCGCCAGCTCGCGCGGCTCCGTGTTGAAGGCGGGCACGGGCGGCGCCAGCTCGCGCAGCTGACGCACCGGCAGCTTGGCGTACACGAGGCCCAAGGTGCTCAGGCGGCGCAGCAGCGCGCACTGCGCGTCGGTCGAGGCCGTCGACAGGGACGAGAAGGCGGGCACCAGCATGCTGCTCGGCGGGTGATTTGATTTGAATTTGAGTGTGAAAGGCTGGAGCTCTTCGACTTCGACGCGATTGCGCAGACCGGTATGAAATCAAGGTTTCTGATTGGTGGATTTAGGTAAGATACCGGTACACCACAAGAAAAATATGTATGTACGAAGTGATTAACGCAACCTTAATAGGAACATAAAAAATCCCATAAGGTTGCTCCAGCAACCTTATATTTCTGTTAAGGTTGCTTGAGCAACCTTGTAATTTACGATACATTTCCGCTACTGAGTTGTTTACCGCCAATTTGTTACGGGGGGCAAGATATTCGTACTTAAAAATTGTCAAGGTAGTCCAACGCGGCCGGAAGCTCGTGTGTGAAGGGTGCTTCATTTCGAAAGATCCAACGTGGAAGGCAAGCCGAAGAAACAGCGGCAAGCATTATTGCGCCCGGCTCGATGACGTGTAAGTACCTTTGTCATGGCTTCAGGGTGCGAGTCTATCTAACCTGTACTTCTGGGCAGTAGCCAGTGGCTGAGCCACTAACTGTTAGTGGCTACTAGCCACTACCAACAGGATGAAGCTGGACAGCAACAACCAGAGAATGTGCGACTGGAAGCCGCTGTGAGGACTGTGCGTAGGAGGATTGCGGCAGAGATTGCGCGTGGAGGGCTCCAGCGAAGACCGTGACAGCGAAGCACGCCTGAAAACATCTTATGGTACGGCTGCACTGTGCGGGGAAATTTGTAGGGCGCATGCGTTCGTACTCCATGCCTGTGTGTGTTCGAGCAGACGTGAAGCCGCGGTCAAAGTTGCGTTCCGACGAATCGAGACCACAGCCAAGCGTAAATGCGAAAGCTAAGCCACAAAGGGCGTAATATATGCGCGTGAATATTGCTGAAGACAGCTATGATTTGGCTTCTACGCTTTTTGAGGGGTTTGATCGGGGGATCCCCATTTAGGCGGGAAAGATCAGTGATATGGGCGACGACGACCTTGGTTACTAAGGTTTGCTAGGCGTAGGCTGCACTTGAATATATTTGATGTCCTACGTGAAATCAGTCGGCTCATGGCCCTATGCAATCAGCTTTGCTCGCTTAACCTAACGCATCAACTCGCATGCTTGCGCCAGAGAATGGTGCCGTTCGAGTTGCTGGAACTTGACGCCGAGCATCGCCTGCATCTGTCTACTTCTGTGCACAACACTTGTGGTGCTTCTAGCTCAGTCTACTTCACTGCTTCATGCATTAAATTTTGTGTCCCACGCGTAACCCGTGGAATCTGGCCGGCTGCTGAACCACAGCGGATAGCGTCGTAGTCGCTTTTGGCGCGTAGCTCCATCTTCTTAGCTAGGATACGTGTTGCAGGTCTTTTTGAGAAGTCACCAGCCCGAACGATCGCCTAACTTCGATCTCACCGCTATTGTCACTTTCTCCTTAATAAATTACCGGTTGCTGAAGCAACCTGTAATTTTCGGGTTGCCGAGCCTTTTTTTAAGGTTGCTGAAGCCTCTTTAAGGTTGCTGCAACCGGTGTCGTTTTGTCGTAACAAAGTTGCTTTACGGACTGCCATGTATGTAACCATGTATGTGGTTTCATTATTCCAAGATCAAGATCGGCCCACTATGAGTTTTAACCAGTTGACGCTGGCAACCACGTGGACCAAGCCAACGACGCTAGGCTCGAAGGTGGGGATCGAACCAGTCAATCCAGGAGGTTGGTGAACGCGGAGCAGTGTTCAGGCCACTGATACAGTAAGGTATAGCATACGCTATACGCGGCGAAGCTACTGATGCTTAAATCGGGGGTACAGAGCTCGTTTTGAAATTACTGGTCTTCATAGCAGATCAAAAATTGAAGTTATCAAGCAGGAACCTCGAAATATTTAGAAAATAACTACTTGCCCCCCCCCCGGTGATCTCCACCAGCTCCAGTGACTTCATCTCTATCCGTACTCCGACAACCAACGACTACTTCTAGATGACGGTTTTCAACGGTCAGTACAAGCAACGCCGCATATCTGAAACCTCACCCAATCCAGAATTGCAATGCAATTCCCGCTAGATGCAAAGTTGAAGAGATATTGGTCGCCCCTCGAAAAAGTCTGCAGCGAGAAAGTCTGCAGCATCTTCAATTGAGTGTTGGTGACTGAAATTGAGCATCAATTTCCCAAAGTGGCACATTACTCGGAAATGGCGTGCGTACATCATGCCCTTCCGTTTAGTAGATAGATACAGAAATGTGTCGAGATGGCCATTAGCAGCAGCGCTGTACATTGGATTAGATTGTTTAGGATAATTTTCGGGCAGCCACCGAACGACCCCGAGGTGACCGTTTCTCCATTGTCCTATATAACTTCGACTTCAATTGTTCGGATAGTGCGAGTGAAGCCATTTCAGAACTTCCAAGTGGCCGTTCACTGCGGCACAATGCGGTGCGAGGGGGGGGGGAGCATCCTTCGCTCCGGTGCTCGTGAAGCCAAGTAAGTGTTCACATCCGCTTTCATCACATCGATAGTAATCGACCAAAAGGGAAAATGGCCATGAATCCATCCAAGTTACCATCTTTGGTCGCCGGTGTTGCATCCACACGTATGTCAAGCTGGCACTTGTTGTACAGGCTTTCATAAACCCACTCAATCAGCTCGAGATCGCTGTTGTCGACCGCTTTCCGCAAAACTTGTGTGGTGAACTTGATGCAGCCATTTCACCACCTTCAAGTGCCCGTGCTCGGCAGCTTTTTCCATCGCAGCGTTTGAACACGTGAAAAGGTTGTTCAGATGCAGCCATTTCAGCACTTCCCATTCTGAGCTACCTTGTGAGCACTCGACTCAAACAGTAGTTTTGACGTTATGAAGCCACTGTGCGATTGCGAGATGGCCGTTTTTCACAACTTCGCTCATTATACTACAGAACGAGGTGCACTTGTCCGTTCGAGTATCATAGAGCCACATGGCCACCTCGATATGTCCGCGCGCCACCACCAGATCCAATGCCTCACCTGTGCAATAACCATTTTTCTCTGTGTAACCAGTGGGAGATTTCTCGAGTTCTAACGGTGTGTGCCAGTCCGTTCTCCGCTTGAACAACCAGTTGGCCACATCTAGATGGCCGTGAAGTTGTAGCATATTGCCAAATTCCTTCCGCGGCCGTCTTCACGCTCACTCATCCAGAGTAGCACGTGCAAATGTCCGCCTCGTACGGCGGACCCCACTGCGTTGTGTCAATCTTCCGCAGTACGCACTCAAAGGTGTGCTGCGAGCCCCCCCCCCCCCCCCCCCGGTGAAATCCTCATGACTCAAACACTCAAACTTCCAGTCAAATATTCGTCAATGCAATACGTTACATGCGGAAGGCAACCTCCGGTTGCGGGGAGACGGTATTTGTGCATAACAAATGTGGTCGTGCAGACGCACAACGCCTATTTCATGACTACCCGAGAACAATTCAGTAGTGGTAACTCAATATTTTCAGTAGCAGATCATCAAGTTCATTCAACCAGTCAGTGGTGCACGAAAATTAGAGTCTGAAACAGCATGAATTAGTATCACTACCCCGGCCACAATGCACCTCCAGTTCCTCTCGACACGCATACGCAACAGTACCATGGACGCAGCCTACAATGCCTCCCGCTACTTTGCCAAGAGAGCCTTCGGGTTTTGCTCCAGAGTCACTGACGACATAATGGTTTGGTGACCAAATGACATACTCGAGGTTTCATTTCAGTCTTTTAGGCTAGCTAACGACCAAGAAAATGTCCTTCCATCTCATGCTTACAGATCAGGTGATGGCGTGCTGGCTCCAAAAGCACCAACAAATGCGCCCGTGTCACCGCGCGCCAATGAGTGAGGACGCCCGCTGGTCGTCCTCCGGATCGGGATTGTGGTCAATCCACTGGCCAACGTCCGCTGAAAATGACATACTCGTAGTCAAAATGAAGTTGGACTTGAATTCGAAAGGAAATTGATTGCCGTAACAACGTGGAGGCGCTGGATCGTTTAATTGCTTCAAACAGCGCCATCTACACCGCTATTCGAAAAACGGAGCCACGCCGGGGGCCCTGGGCATGTCCATGGGGACTACCTCCGCCGCTCCTTGGTCCCCCCGAAGTGCCGTCGCTAAGTCCTCGGCTCGGCCAGGCGCGGTGTCTAGGAAAAAAATATCGGGTTGCAGCGCTCCAGGGCTTGGTAAATACAATTCCCAATGCAATTTCAGCACCATGGCGATCCGCAATACTGATGGTAATACCAAACATCGCAATAATAGTTATTGCAGTTATTTAAGTGTATTGATCAGCATCTTACACCTCACCTCAACCGCAATTACTCTTCGTCACCTTCAATGCAGCCCAGAAGGGTCGCGCTAGTCCACATATCACTGTTCGCGCGCAAAAACATCATCCGCTCGAAGTTCGCCGGCAGCGTCGATGAACGCAGCGAGGTGAGAACCAGCTTGCAACTCGAGAAGAGGCGCTCGCACGCGTTGCTCGTTGGCGGAACATTGTGCAGGAGCTCGTCGTACTGCGTCGCGACGCGTTCTGACAGACGTTGCCTCTTTGCCTGTCGCAGGATGGTCGATGCAAAATCAACGCGAGTGCGCGGAGCTGGGCTTGGTTCTTGTGGCTCCACAGCAAAGTCCTCGACAGCGTGTTGCTCACCGGTAGTCAGGGGAACATCATTCTGGATCTTGACAACGGCGGCCTCAAAATCCGGCGAGTGGATAATATCCGCCGTCGGGCCCAGGTAGGTAGCCATGACAGGGTACTTCTTAGTACATGCATCAAAAAGGAGGCGTACCTCTGCCATCGTGCACGCCTCCGCTTGCAGCTTGACACAGACACTGTCAAGCTCTTTTAGCTTGTCGACAACACCTGCGACGCGGCGATGGGCGTTGCCACGTGGAACGAGCTCTTCCACGGCACTGACAGTAAGAATGGCGTCCCGGATGTCGACGTAGCGCTCGAGCATGGCGTAGGTAGACGACCAACGGGTTGTATTGGCCTTGATCGGCTTCAGCGAAGTCGCCCGTGAGAGAACTGCGGCATTGTTTAGTTGGCGGAGCTGGATCATCAGGTTTTGGATCAGGCTGATCTGATCCTGATAATCCTCCAGAAACCGATTGACCGCGAGATTAAACCGGTGGCTGGCACAGCCAAGAGAGCACTTCTAGGTTGGTTGCGAGGCGTTGATTGGTCGCGCAATTATCTCCAATCAAAAAGCGGACAGCGTCCAACCCTTTCCCGTATACACTCAGCACTGTCTCGATGTGCTCGCGGTGAGCGTCGGCCGTTTGACTCCCGTCCATCGGGGAAAGTGCGAGCAGCCGTTGACACCGTACTCCGTTCACCACGTAGACAGCGAAGATGCCCAGAAAGTGTAGGGAGTTGCATGTCCACCCGTCGAACATCAAACAGAAGGAGTCTCCCATCTCAGCGGAGAGCTTCTGGCCAACCTTGCGAGCAACGTAGCGCATGAAAGCCTTCAGCGTTCGCATCGAGATTGGCTTCATCGTGACGACCTCGCGCGTGAGCTTGTTCTCGACCTCGGAGACGGGCAGGTTGCGCTGGATGATCCAGCGCATCCACAAGTAGATGTTCAGCGTGACGTCGTCCACGAAGCCAAACATGTCCATTGTTGCAGTGGTGGCGGCCTGCAGCTGGGCGTACTCGTCCGCGTAGCCTGCGTGCTTGGCAGCAAGGTGCCCCAGCAAGTTGCTGTAGCCTGTACCGGGCGACTGCTTGCGGGTACAGCCACACTTCTTGCACTCGTAGCGGCCTTCACCGAGGTCAGCGAAGAAGAAGGCACAGAGCTGGCGCGACGACATGGGGAGCGGGGCGAGGCGAGGCGAGGGCTGTTGCTTGACTGGGTGAGTTTGGAAATGAGGGATGAAGCTAGGAGTGTGGGCACAAGCTGCTTGCGGCCCACGGCTCAAATGACTGGTGTGCTTGCCAACTCACAAATGGTTGGACCGAGAAAAATACAATAGTATTTTTGAATATTTTGTATTAAACTGGAGCACACCTACTGCAATAATAAATTATTCCGTAAATATAATACCAATGCTATTGTTATTATATTATTATGTCCGGGCCCTGCAGCGCTCGCCTTCGCTCGCTCGCGCAGACACGCCCCCGCCTGATCGGCGGTTGTTGGTGACCGGTGAGCGCATTGAGTGAGCCTCGCGCTCGCCTTCACTCGCCCTCGGCCGTATTCCCCCATTTTGGCCTCTAACGAGTGCACATTTGCCTGAGCTACGCCCACTGGGGATAGTTGATACACTAGTAGTGTAGTGTAACACTACAGTTCATCTACTGCTAGATCAATGTAGTAAGTCACCAAGGCTGACTAAACCATATTTCCCTGCTATTTTTTTGTTTTTGAATTGAGGATCATTATTGTCACTTAGCTAATGCGATCGCTAACGACTACTTAAGACCGGGGACCTCACCTGTGCGTAGCATCACTAGGGAGGGGGCTCTCGGGACCAGAGTCTGGTGGGAGAGTCTGAAAATTAGCGCAAAGCGCGACCCCAAGCGAGGTCAGGTGGTTCGTACTCGCCACCCACGAGGTCGACAGATACAGGACAGGGGCCCTGCACCTCCTGTTGTTGCGGCTGTCGGCCGATATTTCCCTGCTGTGGGTATGGATCGGGCATGAAAAAAATAATATATTTGCTGTAAGATATTCACGGATCTGGATATGGGTCACACTGACCCTCGGCCTTACCAGACCCGCAGACGACCCGATTAATAATCTACCGCCGCATGGACGTAATCCCGAGGCTGCACGAGTGCCACAATGCGGTGCCAAGGTTGAGCAGCGCGAGGACTGCTCAACCTTGGCACCGCATTGTGCTGCAGTCAACGCACACTTGGAAGGTCTGACATGGTTTCACTCGCACTATCCAAACAAGCGTAAAGCCTCATGACTCAAATCCCAGTCAAGTATTCGGTCGATGCAACGCAGTATGGGCGGAAGCCAACCTCTAGTTGCGGGGAGACAGTATTTGCTCACGACAAAGGTGACTATACATGATAGCTTCATGGCTATCGAAAAAATTTAGCTGCGGCAGTAGTAGTGGCCTCTTTTTGGAGCTGGTATCAGCGATATTGATACGTATAGAGGTCTTTAGTAAAACCGAAAAATCGCTCTTTTCTGGGGCCGCCTAACACAGTTCTTCGAACTGCGAACACAGTTCATTCGAAACGCGAGTTCGAACTGCGAATTTGGTCTGCGATAGCAGCACTAACGTTGCTTCCTATCCCCGTAAATTAAGTTACCAACAGTGTGCAACACTAGTGTTAAAATAATGGCGAGCCGCAGGAATAGCAGCAACAGTAGTAGGACGATCAGCAGTAGTAGGCTCAGCGGCCCAAGAAGGTCCCACAAAGACCAGGCGGGTCTAGTAAGCCAAGCAGGACAAGCTGTCCCAGCAACCAGTCGACATCAGCTTTGGCTCAGACGACCCTTCCTTCTATCCTGGACAGTCTCGGAGGCAACACGTCATAGGCGGGGGCTTTATTGTTTCAATAATTCTGCTGCAGGCTGCAGCATCGTCGGGTTTTTCACTCGCACGAGGATTACGGTAATAGAAAACAATGAGGATTACGATAATAGAAAACAATCAGGATTACGGTAAAAGAGAAGGATAGAAAACATAATACACTGTATGCGAATGCTTAACAAAATCAAGCCATCCACTACGGCTACACTGTAATAGGTCTGCGGCGCCAACCAACACGCGCTGAATGTAGAGCTGCGGTTGGCCCTCAGCCCCAAGCAAGTCGCTCTAGCTGCAAAAAAATATGCGTGTTCCGTTTCGTCGAACTATGATCATGAGCAGTGATGCACAAGGCGATGTGCTGTGCTGCTCAAGCTGAACTCACTTCTTCGGTTTTCTTTGTGCAGTAGCCTCGTGTCTAGAGGTTTTGCTCCTCGTTGATAGTAGAGCTCAGTCTAGATTTCGCTCCGCACCACGCAAGCCCAAGCTCACCGGACCAACCATGCGCCTCTCCTTCGTCTCTGTGCTTGCTATTGCTGCCACATTCCTCGCCAGCGGCAGTGCGCTTCTTGTTGTCCCGACCGCGCTGTCGAAGGTGGAATCGTCTGGTCTGCTGCGGTCCGCCATCGAGCCCAGCGACAACAAAAGAAGAAGTCTGCGAGTGCACCACGGAGCAACGGAAGGCGATGAAGAGCGTTCTTTCAGAAAGGAAATGTTGAAGGACATGTTGAAGAGCGAGTCCTTCAAGATGCAGAAGTTCAAGGAGTGGGACCTCGCGGACATTTCGTCCTTCAGCATTCTCGATCATGTCCTCAAGATGAAGAAAAAATACAAAGTACTCTACAACCAGTACGCTGATTACAGAACCGGCAAGTACCCCCCGAAAGACGCCAACTAGAGGGCGACCCCAAGCCAACACTCATGCCAAGGCAGCATCGGCACAAGATCGGGTAAGGAGCACATTTTCAATCATTCAATAGAACTGTGAATATTTGGGTTTCCGTTTTTCTTGTTGGAGTAATAGTTCTCTAAAACGTGACGGTCGCGGGGGTTGTCACCATTGAAATTCTCTACAGCACTGTGATGCGATGTATCGACAGTGAACTGAGCACGAGGCTTTCATCACAACTGCCTGCGGGACACACAACCCACCTTCAATTTCGTACTTAGGAATACTGACCCCACTTCGGCGCGAGGCTTCGCTGTAAAGGCGGCCGCGGATACTGGACAACTAATTATGCATGACAATATGCCTGAAGTCAGAACTCACGGGCATCTTGAGGCGGTCGGTCAAATGCAACTTGAGCGGTCACACGAACGTACTATTTTAACGCAGAGGCTCCAGCCCATTGAACAAAGCTTTTGCGAGCGAGCACCTTACATTGCGCAGTGTTGTACAGCGTTAGATGTGAACGCTGCTCTACTGAAGACACATATGGAGCAGCTAAGATTTGGCGCCTTGTAGTACTGCAATAGCTGCATGTGAACCGTGCGCTCGACTGGGTTGTAGCAAATGAACACGCGGAGGTGGTAGACCAGTCATGAATGGTGTTGTGCCGCGGCTGTGAGAGCTGGGCGAGTCATAGAATTATGTACTGTCCACGACTTTTTTTTGCTACATTATGAATCAGAGTATACAACGTACTTAACCCTATCGTTAACGCCATACATTTCTGTTTGAAGGGACACCATACAAACTTCAAGTCAAATGCAGTAAAAAGATACATTATGTATCATTTTGCTGTATTAGGTTTTCAAGGCTATCCGACCAGACGTATAGGTGATAAGAGGTTTCAGGCGACCTTTCGATCAAAAAAGATACATGAGGTATCATTTTACTGCTTCGCTGTGATTCGCTGATGATTCACAAAAATGCAAGTATGGGCTCGATAGGAGCGGATCCGTGTGGATCACAGCGTCGCATGGTGTGGCACACACACCTCGCGCCATCATTCCCGTGAGGAGGGCCGAGCTCGGTCAGAAGCAGCCCTCATCCGCACAGTGCTTGATCCGCAAGCCCTTGTTCCGAGCGCGTCGCACTATTGCTGCGCCAACGCCAACACCAACTAGACCTCGACGCCAGTCCGTGTTCCAAAGCTGTAGATGCCATGGCCAGATCAAGCACCACAGCATCAGATAGATGCATGACAGCTGCACTAGACGTTTGGCGGCCATGTCCAATAGATGAAGATGATTGTAATGGAGCCATAACGGAGCTCGTGGCGTAAAGAGTGTGGCATTCCGTAACGATAGCTTTCGCAGCTACAACGTTTCTCTCCTCGACGGCCTGTCGCCCTGCCGAGTTTAATCGATTCTACAAGCTGTGCGCAACGCACACGACGGGTTGGTACTTGCAAAGCCTCATCTTCGAAGAGATGGATCGCTATATGCTTGTTTTGGGCTTGACGGGCCCTCTAACATTATCAACAGTTGCGGAATTCAAATGGACCAAACATATTGGTTTTTGTATCGCGTAGGGCTGTATTGGCTCTACTAGTCGTAGGCTGTAGTCTCTTGTCGTGCGGGACCAAGCAGTGCTCGCCAATATCTTTCGTTAGCACAAGCGTAAGGTAAGCCCATGAGGCGTACCAAAAGCTACGTAGAATGACAAGTACGTTGAAACAAACAGCTGCATGATATTGTTACCTTCATAATTCTCAGTTCCTGACGTAATTGCTTGTGCTATCAACGGAGGTCGTTGTGACCTTGACGACTAGCTACGGCGACATCGTCGGCGACGTCGCTGGTCGGCAAAGCGACTGGAAGGGGGATCGGGTGGCGGATCCATTTGCGTCCTTGACACGCCCAGGGCTTCGCCGGCAGGTTCGTCAATACCGAGCGTGCTCTTGCTCGTGGTTGCTGGCAACTTGGAGCCCGTGACCAGCATGACCCCGCTCGGACCATCGCAGCCTACAATCGCAGTCAGTGCTGGCGCGGTGGGGTGATGACGCGAGTTCCAGCCGGCGTTGTTCCAACGTTGGCACTAGGGCGCCATGGCAGCCGTGGCAGCGGAGCCGGCTGTGGCCGGGCTGCTGTTGCTGTTGCTGCTGGTACTGTGTGGCGTCGCCTCATCTCGAGAAAGCACGATTGGATCCTGGTCAGCAGCGATGCTGACCGCTTGGTCACAGCATAACTTGCGCGATACCGTCCCGTATCCGGAAGGCCGACGAGGCCGTCACACGACTAGCAACTCACATGGCCGTCGAGCGTGCTATCCGCTGTGGGGGCGTTGGTGTAGACAACCCGCTTGTCGCCCTTGCTGTCGCCCAGCGTCCCAGTGGCGTCGGCAACCAGCAGCATGCCGCTCACGCGGTCGTCCAGCGTCACCCCACAGCAGTCGTCCAGTGTCCCGGCAGCGTCGGCGGCTGGCAACCGGCCGCACACGGCGTCGTCTTGCTTCTGGCCGTCGTCAGCGACCGGCAACAAGCCGCTCACGAAGTAGTCGTCGGGCGTCCCGGTAGCGTCGGCGGCTGGTAACAGGCCGCGCCGTCGTCGTCCAGCTTCTGGTCGTCGTCAGCGACCGGCAACAGGCCGCGCCCGTCATCGTCCAGCTTCTGGCCTTCGTCGGCGACCGGCAACAAGCCACGCCCGTCATCCAGCGTCACAACGGCATCGGCGACCAGCGGCCTGCCGCTTCCGTCGTCGTCCAGCGTCCCGGTGGCGTCGGTGGTTTGCAGTGTGGCATCCTCAGAGGCGACGCGGATGGGGCTGAGTATTGTGTAGCGACTGGCGAGTGGGCCGCAGCGCAGTGTAGGACGGAGGTGTTGGCAGCAGCTCGCAAATTGCAAAATGAAATCCAAATCCGGGAAGCTCGGAATCCGAGCTTGGCGCCGACCAATTACATGTATAACGTTCCACCAATTACGGATCAAATATGTAAGATTCCGCCAATCACGTGGCACGAGCGAAAGATCCCGCCAACTCCCAAAAGCGAACCCGAAGGAAAATCCTTTGTCTTCGACTGACCCATCTTACTTTTTCTTCAACTTGGATTTAGAACCCCTAATAATCAGTGTTGGCAAAAAAAATATGGAAGGATTTTTATCCGAATAAAATAAAATATAAAAATAAAAATATTTTTATTTTTATTTTTATGTGATTTTTAAATTTTTATCGAGCAAATCCCGCTTAATCGAATAAACAGGGAGCTGCTGAGGATTTGTAGTTGCGCTAATAGTAGCCGCTGCAAGCAATCAGAGCACAGGCGGCAAGTACCACAGCGTGCGCGGGCGGCTAAGCGTTGACGACGAGCAGTGGTTGAGAGTGCTTGAGGGGTAAGCGGTCTACGGTGTCACAGTGCCAAGGTGCCTCGAGTCTGTTGCTTCGAGGCGCGTCATTTGCGTCGTTCATCCGTGGAGGAGGCGACTAGTAGGGCGCGAGTGCTGGGTGTGGCGATGCTCGGGTCTGACGGCGGCGCGAGATCCGTGAAAAGTGGCACAGAGTCGCTGATGGCGAAGCCTATCCGGCTGATGCTGTCTCGATCGGAGATGCGAGCGCCGGACACTCGCACCGATCCGCAAGCACTTGCCGCCTCGCTCTGCCAGCTACGCTGACCAACCCGCTCGACCGCGTTGGCGAGGTGGCTTTGGCTGATTGTGTTGGTACGACGGTTGGTGATGTCTGACGGTGCGTGCACGTCGGTCCGGCGCAGCGGAGATCCGAGCAGCAGCGGTGAGGTGCAGCACGTCCAGAGCAGCGAACGCTTCAAGCTGGTCTGGAATGCAGTCAAGTACCGAATAGAGGACCCAGTCTTGTAATGAGAGCGGTTTCGTCTATACAAAAAGAAGGATACATGGAATCGCACATATGAATAAAAATCCAAAAAAATATTTTTTTGGATTTTTATAAGCGATAAAATATTTAAATCATTTTTTCGCCAACACTGTAATAATGTCTATGGGCAGTCAAAATGGAGATGGGTGCCTTGAGGCTGCATGTTACCATTGTACGGGTATGCGGGTACTCAATAATAAGGAAGTGCATTGGAAGGTCGGCCATATCTTGAGGCTCGGTTGGTATGGTATACTGAGTAGGCAGTTGTAGCACATTACACGCATGCAGTCGAAAGCAGCTATGGTTCGCATGGTACTAGAAGTGCAATGGCTTGTAAAGAGTAATATTATGTGCACATCTTACGATATCAAACCTTTACGATGGCATGATCGCCGCGTAGAACATCTCAACGATGTGTAAATTGATCGGACTTACCGCTAATTTATTGATTTCGTTTTTTTACTCACACATATCTATCAACTGTCGGGTGAAACATAGTAGATCCTTTAGTCGACAATTGAGGCTAGGCTCCAAGCGAATGCCGATAGAAGCTACCAGTAAGTACGACTTGGGAATCCGAATTACGTGTCGTGGCTTGGTAGCTCCACAAGAACCGTGACCTCACCGCAGTGGTGTTCCTCAATGCAGACTGTACTAGTGACAGTACCAGCAGTGTCGTATGCGTAGGTTGCGTCTGTTTTCGACCGCATGACGATCGAAGCTAAACTGTGAGTAAGGCCCAGTCTTATATCTCCCCGCAATCGCGGGACGAGATTGGGACGAGTTCGGTCATTGCCAGGACCTCCGCAGCCCAGCAGTGTGTTAGAGATGCAGCCCGATATATTTGCCTTTCAATTTGATGTATCCCGCGACCCGCGCCACACAACATCCCAGCGGGACAGGAGGGGGTGTCGTCCTCAAAGCATCCCGCTCCGACCCGCAACCAAGAGCTCTGATTGGTCCCATCCCGCATCCCGCTAGATATAAGACTGGGCCTTAGATCATGTTTACGAAGTTGACGGGCTTCTACTGTAGTGCCATCAGCCATAATAGTCTAGCCGGGATAGCGTGTAGTCGAGGCAACGTCGCAATTCTGGAGTGGGTGAACCAGTTTGGAATCAAGTTTCTTTTGACTGTACCCCTCCGAGACGCTGTCTATCGAGGCGACGGGAATATGTTGCAGTGGTTTTACGATAATGGGTTCGAGGCTACAGACCCGAAGTTGCTCGAGCGAGCTGTTGAAAAGGGTCAGTTAGAAGTAGCTCGTTGGTTGTCGAGGCACGGGTTTGCTGTGAACTCACTAGCGTTGATCGAGTCTGTTGGAAGCAGATATGGATGTATATAGTGGTCTTTCCGACAGATAGCTTTGCAGGATTTGTGCGAGATAATTTAAAGCCAATCAGATTGCGCACTTGAAGTAGTTTCAGCGAATGATATCAAACTGTTGCCTTTATTGTATTCCGACTCGTTCCGACACATATTTGTCGGAAAGCCGCCTGGAATATGAATATGCCAATACAAATGTCAAGATAAATAAATATTGTGGGCAGATTTCAACAATTCCGCGGATTAGGCATTATCCTAGTCTAGCATTCCTTACTTTAGGACGCACATCGGTGGCGAGGACAGTTGAGCAAACTAATGCAAAGCATTGTCTAAAAGCAGAAGAGCCGACATGAGTCTTTCGTCGTTCATCCCAGTGAACACGCAGAAAGCGCGGGCCACTGCGGTAGGTGCTTTCAAACGGATGCTGAAAGATGAACAGGTTAGCCTTGAGTACTTACAAGCTAGCCTCGAATCTGACTCAACCGGCAAGCGCTTGATAGCGACGATGGACCGGTTTGGTTACTATCTAGCCACAAATGAAGGTAAGAAAGGTAAGCTTGCACGTAACACGGCGGTTTCCTACTACAGAAATGTAAAGCTTTGGCTTTTCGATCTGTATCCGCAAGTCAGGAAGACGACGGAGCTACAGCTCCTGAAGGAAAGCAAAACTCTAGATAAACATTGTTTGAAAAGAGAAAAGGGCGGGTTTATTAATAAGGCACCTCCCTGTACGAAGGAGGACTTACGTGCGCTAACTGAGTTTGTCTACAGCACTGCCCGCGTGAATTCTGACTACCAGGACGCTGCGCTGGGGTGCTTGATGTGGCATTGCTTCGGAAGATCGTCCGACCTCGGCTACATCCAGAAGCAGCACGTATCCGTGTCGGCGGACGGCGCCTTCTACTTGCGCCTGCTTCGCGTCAAGACGGCTGAGGAGCAAGGTCTCACGCTCGTCCCCGACAAAGACGACTTCCTCACCTGTCCTCTCCACGCGTTGGCTGTCGCTCTGTCTACGCAAGACGCGCCATGCAGCTCTCTCCTGAGCCAGCTCCCCGAGCTCGTGTCGACCAAGGTCCAAGACCTGGATGCCGGAGCGCCTCTTGTCGATCTGCTGGAAGCGGAGCCGGCATCCCTTGGTGTTGCGCTAGCGGCCGCGCCCACAGGCGATACCACATCCCCGCCAAGCTCTGCTGCAACCGCCACCACGTCTCCCTCTGCTGCCACCCTCCGTGAGAAGCCGCCTGGCCAAGGTGAAGATGGCGTACAGGCGTACGTCAACCGCTTCTTGAAGCGCGTCGCCGATCCGTCAGGTGCTACCGGCGACTTGACGTCGCACTCCTTCCGAAGAGGAGGCGCGCAGCACGCGAACGCGGACGAGAAGCTGGCGGCGCAGTGGATCTTCGACAGGGGTGCCTGGGAAATGAGCAAGGTTAACAAGGCCTTCGCGTACGTCTTCAACACGCCGCA
Organism: Phytophthora vignae f. sp. vignae; assembly: GCA_016169955.1. Lineage (NCBI taxonomy): Eukaryota > Oomycota > Peronosporomycetes > Peronosporales > Peronosporaceae > Phytophthora > Phytophthora vignae. Next base: position 780,457 of record JABJUM010000018.1, read on the forward strand.
AGAGGACCGGAAGGTAGCGCGCGTGCTGAGCGGCTGGAATGTCGACAACGATCCCAAGGTTGTCGACGTCGAAGCGCTTGACCACACGACCCAGGAACACCTCGCGCGTTTCCAGGAGCTCCTGTACAGTACATGCTTGGGCCACAACGATCGCCGGTTCAACGTCAGTCGCAAGGTCCTCGCAGTACTCACCGCGTACTTAATTAAGTACTTCCCGCAGCTCAAGGCTCTGTCGCCGGCCGCTCCGATCGTGACGCGCGTTGAAGAGTGCTTGGGGATCGCTGGAATCCCGCGAGCAGACCTGCTGGCTTGGTCTGCAGCCCTGAACCACTTGCCGCCTCAACCTGACACGAAGCGCAAGCATGAAGAAGAGAAACAGGAGCAATGTCGGGGGTGTCATCACGAAGCTATCATTAAGGAGCTTATCGCGATGAATCGCTCGTTGAACGCTCGCCTGACGATTGTGGAGACCGCCCTACTGAAGCCTAAGCAGATTCAAGAAAACACTGAAGAAACACAAGCACCCAGCGCGTTAGAAGAGCAACCCAAGCCAAAGCGCAGGAAGAAAGCCGCTACGAACCTTTCGACGACATGGTACGAGTGGTATACACGGATGCCACGAGTCTGGGACTCAAGCGACCGCCAGAAGAAGTCCGAGTCGCGGTACATCGTCGCCTTCATGAAGCTCTTCCTGGACGGCGGCTTCATCCTCGACGACACCTCGAAGGACTACAAGACCCAGGCGCTGGAGGCTGGGACGCGCGCGGAGGCAGCTCTGCTGCACTTCTTGGCGTCCCGCGCCATCAAGGCGAAAGGCTCTGGAAGCGTACTCCGCGCGCTGCGCCCGCTGCACAAGACCGGTGTCTTAGACGAGCGTATCATGGCATACAATCACCTCGTCGCGATCGGTAGCATCCAAGACCCCGCACCTGTAGACACGCACAACATCCTTGCCGTTGTAGGTCATGTCTAGGCCGTTAGACATATTCCGTGCAAATACAAGCAGATCAACACAACACAAGAGAATTAGCTCACACAATTACACTGCAGAACGCACCAGCAGTAGCATGGCGGCAGCAGCAGCCCATCCGCTTGCCGTGTATCTGGGCACAGGCAGCGTCACACGCAGCGCATGTCCGCACCGTCCTCTCCCAGCTGTGATGATCAGCGCCGGCCCGAATTGAACGGACGTCTCCAGAGCCAAAGCTCGGCGCTCTTCCTTTGAGCTACGGCGCTGTTGATGGGGGGGGGGGGGGGTGAGAGGCGCGGTAGGTCTTGCTGCGTGGCGTGAGCAACGCGGTGTGGCTTGGCGGCGGGATGTGATCGAGAGACTTGAGCACTAGCGCTTAAAAAAAGAAGAGTGAGGCCCTTTGGCTTCTGTCGGCTTCGGTTGGCGACGGCTCAGCTGGATTATGACAGTTGGCATATGCTGATAGGCTATTAGATCAACCAATTAGAAGTACGTAAGCTGTGATTGGCAGATAATTAAACCAATAGGATGTCACACCAATGCACTGCTGGCAAATTCTGCTCCAAATTGTGGCCCCCCCATGGCAGTCCCGGCCTCATTCATGAATTTGCTCTGTAGGGCGTACATTGCTCCGGGGTCTTAAACTCATGCATATCTAAAAAGTCGATTTTCTCGGCCCACAGGCCTCTAGAGACGATTTCCTCGCTGCTGCAAGCACCTCATGAAAGCTGACTGAAAGCGCCCAAACAGACTCCTAGACCTAATCTACCGTACACACTGTTTTAATTCCGATATCAGCCTATTTCCGATTGTGCACTGGCTATGATAACTGTCCTAGCTGTCGGAAACTGTAGGGAAGTCGGAACCGTCATGATATGGATGTATATAGTGGTCTTTCCGACAGATAGCTTTGCAGGATTTGTGCGAGATAATTTAAAGCCAATCAGATTGCGCACTTGAAGTAGTTTCAGCGAATGATATCAAACTGTTGCCTTTATTGTATTCCGACTCGTTCCGACACATATTTGTCGGAAAGCCGCCTGGAATATGAATATGCCAATACAAATGTCAAGATAAATAAATATTGTGGGCAGATTTCAACAATTCCGCGGATTAGGCATTATCCTAGTCTAGCATTCCTTACTTTAGGACGCACATCGGTGGCGAGGACAGTTGAGCAAACTAATGCAAAGCATTGTCTAAAAGCAGAAGAGCCGACATGAGTCTTTCGTCGTTCATCCCAGTGAACACGCAGAAAGCGCGGGCCACTGCGGTAGGTGCTTTCAAACGGATGCTGAAAGATGAACAGGTTAGCCTTGAGTACTTACAAGCTAGCCTCGAATCTGACTCAACCGGCAAGCGCTTGATAGCGACGATGGACCGGTTTGGTTACTATCTAGCCACAAATGAAGGTAAGAAAGGTAAGCTTGCACGTAACACGGCGGTTTCCTACTACAGAAATGTAAAGCTTTGGCTTTTCGATCTGTATCCGCAAGTCAGGAAGACGACGGAGCTACAGCTCCTGAAGGAAAGCAAAACTCTAGATAAACATTGTTTGAAAAGAGAAAAGGGCGGGTTTATTAATAAGGCACCTCCCTGTACGAAGGAGGACTTACGTGCGCTAACTGAGTTTGTCTACAGCACTGCCCGCGTGAATTCTGACTACCAGGACGCTGCGCTGGGGTGCTTGATGTGGCATTGCTTCGGAAGATCGTCCGACCTCGGCTACATCCAGAAGCAGCACGTATCCGTGTCGGCGGACGGCGCCTTCTACTTGCGCCTGCTTCGCGTCAAGACGGCTGAGGAGCAAGGTCTCACGCTCGTCCCCGACAAAGACGACTTCCTCACCTGTCCTCTCCACGCGTTGGCTGTCGCTCTGTCTACGCAAGACGCGCCATGCAGCTCTCTCCTGAGCCAGCTCCCCGAGCTCGTGTCGACCAAGGTCCAAGACCTGGATGCCGGAGCGCCTCTTGTCGATCTGCTGGAAGCGGAGCCGGCATCCCTTGGTGTTGCGCTAGCGGCCGCGCCCACAGGCGATACCACATCCCCGCCAAGCTCTGCTGCAACCGCCACCACGTCTCCCTCTGCTGCCACCCTCCGTGAGAAGCCGCCTGGCCAAGGTGAAGATGGCGTACAGGCGTACGTCAACCGCTTCTTGAAGCGCGTCGCCGATCCGTCAGGTGCTACCGGCGACTTGACGTCGCACTCCTTCCGAAGAGGAGGCGCGCAGCACGCGAACGCGGACGAGAAGCTGGCGGCGCAGTGGATCTTCGACAGGGGTGCCTGGGAAATGAGCAAGGTTAACAAGGCCTTCGCGTACGTCTTCAACACGCCGCAAGAGGACCGGAAGGTAGCGCGCGTGCTGAGCGGCTGGAATGTCGACAACGATCCCAAGGTTGTCGACGTCGAAGCGCTTGACCACACGACCCAGGAACACCTCGCGCGTTTCCAGGAGCTCCTGTACAGTACATGCTTGGGCCACAACGATCGCCGGTTCAACGTCAGTCGCAAGGTCCTCGCAGTACTCACCGCGTACTTAATTAAGTACTTCCCGCAGCTCAAGGCTCTGTCGCCGGCCGCTCCGATCGTGACGCGCGTTGAAGAGTGCTTGGGGATCGCTGGAATCCCGCGAGCAGACCTGCTGGCTTGGTCTGCAGCCCTGAACCACTTGCCGCCTCAACCTGACACGAAGCGCAAGCATGAAGAAGAGAAACAGGAGCAATGTCGGGGGTGTCATCACGAAGCTATCATTAAGGAGCTTATCGCGATGAATCGCTCGTTGAACGCTCGCCTGACGATTGTGGAGACCGCCCTACTGAAGCCTAAGCAGATTCAAGAAAACACTGAAGAAACACAAGCACCCAGCGCGTTAGAAGAGCAACCCAAGCCAAAGCGCAGGAAGAAAGCCGCTACGAACCTTTCGACGACATGGTACGAGTGGTATACACGGATGCCACGAGTCTGGGACTCAAGCGACCGCCAGAAGAAGTCCGAGTCGCGGTACATCGTCGCCTTCATGAAGCTCTTCCTGGACGGCGGCTTCATCCTCGACGACACCTCGAAGGACTACAAGACCCAGGCGCTGGAGGCTGGGACGCGCGCGGAGGCAGCTCTGCTGCACTTCTTGGCGTCCCGCGCCATCAAGGCGAAAGGCTCTGGAAGCGTACTCCGCGCGCTGCGCCCGCTGCACAAGACCGGTGTCTTAGACGAGCGTATCATGGCATACAATCACCTCGTCGCGATCGGTAGCATCCAAGACCCCGCACCTGTAGACACGCACAACATCCTTGCCGTTGTAGGTCATGTCTAGGCCGTTAGACATATTCCGTGCAAATACAAGCAGATCAACACAACACAAGAGAATTAGCTCACACAATTACACTGCAGAACGCACCAGCAGTAGCATGGCGGCAGCAGCAGCCCATCCGCTTGCCGTGTATCTGGGCACAGGCAGCGTCACACGCAGCGCATGTCCGCACCGTCCTCTCCCAGCTGTGATGATCAGCGCCGGCCCGAATTGAACGGACGTCTCCAGAGCCAAAGCTCGGCGCTCTTCCTTTGAGCTACGGCGCTGTTGATGGGGGGGGGGGGGGGTGAGAGGCGCGGTAGGTCTTGCTGCGTGGCGTGAGCAACGCGGTGTGGCTTGGCGGCGGGATGTGATCGAGAGACTTGAGCACTAGCGCTTAAAAAAAGAAGAGTGAGGCCCTTTGGCTTCTGTCGGCTTCGGTTGGCGACGGCTCAGCTGGATTATGACAGTTGGCATATGCTGATAGGCTATTAGATCAACCAATTAGAAGTACGTAAGCTGTGATTGGCAGATAATTAAACCAATAGGATGTCACACCAATGCACTGCTGGCAAATTCTGCTCCAAATTGTGGCCCCCCCATGGCAGTCCCGGCCTCATTCATGAATTTGCTCTGTAGGGCGTACATTGCTCCGGGGTCTTAAACTCATGCATATCTAAAAAGTCGATTTTCTCGGCCCACAGGCCTCTAGAGACGATTTCCTCGCTGCTGCAAGCACCTCATGAAAGCTGACTGAAAGCGCCCAAACAGACTCCTAGACCTAATCTACCGTACACACTGTTTTAATTCCGATATCAGCCTATTTCCGATTGTGCACTGGCTATGATAACTGTCCTAGCTGTCGGAAACTGTAGGGAAGTCGGAACCGTCATGATATGGCAGACACATGAATGCTTGTCAGTCAGTTAAATTGAGTGTGAAACGCAACTTCGATGCGATTGACCGGTATGATTGCTGCATTGAGGTAAGATACCGGTAAGCCACAAGAAAAATAATGTAGCCATGTGGCAATGTCCACTCTAGTACTTGCCTCTCTATTCGTTCTACCTACCTAGAGAGGAAAACCTGCGTCGATGAGCAGCTGTACATCGTGGCGGCGCCTGGAGGAGAGGTGGAACGGAATGCAAGTGGGTCGCCAGGGGTCCTATTCGGTGGAGCGTCTCGAAAGTTTTGATCACTATTGCAAAGTGGCTTCCTCGACTCGAGTGGTGCTGGTGTGCGTTCTGACACCTCTGCCGGCACTGTTGACATCCGTATTGCTCGAACCTCTGCCGTTAGAGTCGCCTTCCAAGTCGTGGACCGCAAACTGGGTCTTTTGGGTTCGCTTCGCGCTGTCGAACGTTGTGATGATTTTTGCCGGGCTCTCGCAACTTGTCGTACTTGTTCCAGAGCTCAACCCCACGCTGTTCAAGCGAGCGGTCGTGTGTGTGGGTGCGACCAGTGTGTACGTGGCAACTGCTGTCCTTGGAGTGAACCTTGTAGGCTTCCCGTTCCCGTTGACGTGGTATATCGGAGGGTTCTTCGAAGCGCTTTACATCCCAATGATGATGGTCATCGTCTTCGGACGAAGCAACTTCGTCCGCTCCTCGCCTGGCCGCCCAAACCTGCTGCGATTCTTCACGACTTCCAAGCGTTCATAGCGTTGTTCAACATCTTGCCGCTCTGCAAAGTCATCTTAGGGACTTCTCCCCGTGGCGTGTCGATGGCTTGTAATTGTTGTGATGCCCGTTTGGAGGTGCGCTTTATGGCGCACGGAGTCGCTGCAATGGAGGATTTCATCCCGGGAATCGTCGCCATGACCGTGGACTTCTTCAGCTCGTTGTTCATCTCGGTGTGCATGTCGACCACCGGATCGCTCTACCTCTCAGCGTTGTTCATCGCAGCAGACATACTGCAATCCTTGCTTAAATTCCGATAGATGCGCACAAATGCAAACGCAGTCGTTGCGCAGCTGTGTGAGCTGAAAGTCAAGTCGTCTATAGCTGGAAGCTTAATGCAAAGTTCCGACAACATCCTCGTCGTGATTCGAGATCCTTCCACATCACCTCATTGGAGCATGTCCGGCTGAACGCTTGCTATCGCCATGCGGTGGCGAAAGAGCAGTCGCAGAAGCTCCTGGCGCTGCAAGCGTCCGGTATTTACGATAAGTCGGATGACTCTTTGCCGCTTGTTGCGAAGCGAAATGCCCGCCTGACTATATAATATATATCATATTCTGATAGCTTCATGGCTATCGAGAAAATTTAGTTGCGGCAGTAGTTTTTTTTTTTCAGTAGCAGATCGTCATGTTCACTTAATCAGCATGTACTGCGTGATGATTGAAGTGATGTCACCAGGTACTTATTACTTCACTGCAACCATCTTTGCTTTGAATTTGGTACCTCGTCTCCTTCAATCCTCCTCTTGGTAGGAAAGCACCAACGACAGGCCCCCACTTCACTCAAATCTTCCTCAAGCCACCGCTGCATACCCGTAGAGCAGCGTTGGATTGCGTCGCGGATATCCTTTTGCACACTTTCATTTTCAAATGTTGTTCGCACGAGAATCCACCGTACAACTCTCTGGTCGTTTTTCCGCAGCGCCTCAATGATGATGTGTTTACGGACGTCCTCAGCTACCCACCATGCGATTTCCACCTGACGATATTGCCAAATTAGCAATGCTGCTGTTGCCAAGTCGAGCGGAGGCCCATTCTCCACCAGCCACCGCAATATCGCCACGCTCCCCTTTTCCGCAGCAAGCTTGACCAAATCAAGCGAGGTCACAGCGTACCCGTGCTCCGAAAGCCAGCGAACTGCTTCCAGTTGGCCGTGTTGGACTGCTAACTCGAGCAGATCTGGATCTGAAATGTCAAACCCATTCTCACGAAACCAGCGCAGGATCTTCACGTCGCCGCGGCTGACAGCATCGCGAATCGGGGCTGTCGATCGCAACTCGACTCCAAACTGGTTCACCCAGTCCAGCATTGCGATGTTGCCTCTGCTGCACGCAGTCCACGCTAACCATCCCAAACAATCTCGAACAAAATCCGGACGCTGCCCGAAGGCCGTCCGCAACATCGCCATTTGATCACTAGTCGCTGCATTTAAGCAACGCGTTCCTCGGTCATCGGGGCTGAAGTGGCACATAACTTGGATACTTTTCGCTTCATCCATTTTACCTTTTGAGAACCCTTCCCTCCTGTGTTCGAGTAGATAGAGGAATACATCGAGGTGGCCTCCGCTGGCGGCAAAGTACATTGCATCTGTTGTGCATCCTTCGGGGCGATTCTCATGCAGCCACCGGACAATTTCGAGATGGCGATTTTGAGCAGCTCGATCCATCGCCTCTGGTACAAATGTATCTGGATAATGCGCATGAAGCCATTTTAGGACTTCGAAGTGTCCATATCGGGCTGCGCGAAATGGAGCCATCTCGGAGCACCCCTCGCTTCGATTCTCGTGCAGCCACGTGATAACTTCCATGTGTCCATTTTCCGCCGCAGCGTCCATTTCGTGGTGACTGAACGACTCCGGGAAGTGCTCATGTACTCATTTTACCACGTCCAAGTGCCCATGCCTAGCCGCAGCAATAGCACTCATGTATGGTGCGAAGCGGTGACACTTGATGTGAACGTTTGCATAAAGCCACTTGACCAGTTCAAGATGGCCATTCTGGACCGCTTGAAACAGGGCCGACCGAGAACAGCAACCGTGGCAAACACGATGCGTTCCAAATGTCCTCGAGATGCAGCAACTTTCAGCAAATCATCATAGTCCGCCTTCCATGGACCTCGGCCGTCCTGCCGATTCAACATCCAACGCAGGACATGAAGATGTCCACCTTGAGCAGCAGCTTGCACCGCCTCCTCCCAATTAGGTGTCGCTCGCGACAGAAAATATTCCAGAGTGGTTTCCAGCGCTCCTGCTTGGCATGAGGCATTCAGTGCTTTCTGGGAAGAAAGCGGACCCAAGAAAGCATCAATAAAGCCTGCTATAACTCCTGGCAGAAGGCATTCTTCACTTGTAAGGAACCAGTTCTGGGATACGAACTGAGCGGCGGCGTGGAGGAACGCCCTCGACTGCATCGTTAAACAAATCTGCAATGAACATATTCGGCAGAAGAGCTGTAAACCATCAATCCAAAAGTCGATGTGCTTCAGAATCTTAGAAAATATTCTTATTGAGCTATACTTAGAAGAAGAGATTAGCCAAACAGAGAAGTAAAAACTACTTCGAAGTATTCAAATATCAAAGTTCTGAGTAATACCCGCTCGTGTTGCTCAAAAATTGGTGCTGCTCCTGTTATCAACACGTACAGCTAACTCTATATAGATATATCCTCGTACTTAAACCGCGATCGAGCCACGCTGGATAGAGCCCTTGGGCAGTAGATGCCCTCGGTATACAACGGGTACCCCGAGTTGCGGCAGTAGTTTTTTTTTTTTTTCAGTAGCAGATCGTCATGTTCACTTAATCAGCATGTACTGCGTGATGATTGAATGGATGTCACCAGGTACTTATTACTTCACTGCAACCGTCTTTGCTTGGATTTGGTACCTCGTCTCCTTCAATCCTCCTCTTGGTAGGAAAGCACCAACGACAGGCCCCCACTTCACTCAAATCTTCCTCAAGCCACCGCTGCATACCCGTAGAGCAGCGTTGAATTGCATCGCGGATATCCTTTTGCACACTTTCATTTTCAAATGTTGTTCGCACGAGAATCCACCGTACAACTCTCTGGTCGTTTTTCCGCAGCGCCTCAATGATGATGTGTTTACGGACGTCCTCAGCTACCCACCATGCGATTTCCACCTGATGATATTGCCAAATTAGCAATGCTGCTGTTGCCAAGTCGAGCGGAGGCCCATTCTCCACCAGCCACCGCAATATCGCCACGCTCCCCTTTTCCGCAGCAAGTTTGACCAAATCAAGCGAGGTCACAGCGTACCCGTGCTCCGAAAGCCAGCGAACTGCTTCCAGTTGGCCGTGTTGGACTGCTAACTCGAGCAGATCTGGATCTGAAATGTCAAACCCATTCTCACGAAACCAGCGCAGGATCTTCACGTCGCCGCGGCTGACAGCATCGCGAATCGGGGCTGTCGATTGCAACTCAACTCCAAACTGGTTCACCCAGTCCAGCATTGCGATGTTGCCTCTGCTGCACGCAGTCCACGCTAACCATCCCAAACAATCTCGAACAAAATCCGGACGCTGCCCGAAGGCCGTCCGCAACATCGCCATTTGATCACTAGTCGCTGCATTTAAGCAACGCGTTCCTCGGTCATCGGGGCTGAAGTGGCACATAACTTGGATACTTTTCGCTTCATCCATTTTACCTTTTGAGAACCCTTCCCTCCTGTGTTCGAGTAGATAGAGGAATACATCGAGGTGGCCTCCGCTGGCGGCAAAGTACATTGCATCTGTTGTGCATCCTTCGGGGCGATTCTCATGCAGCCACCGGACAATTTCGAGATGGCGATTTTGAGCAGCTCGATCCATCGCCTCTGGTACAAATGTATCTGGATAATGCGCATGAAGCCATTTTAGGACTTCGAAGTGTCCATATCGGGCTGCGCGAAATGGAGCCATCTCGGAGCACCCCTCGCTTCGATTCTCGTGCAGCCACGTGATAACTTCCATGTGTCCATTTTCCGCCGCAGCGTCCATTTCGTGGTGACTGAACGACTCCGGGAAGTGCTCATGTACTCATTTTACCACGTCCAAGTGCCCATGCCTAGCCGCAGCAATAGCACTCATGTATGGTGCGAAGCGGTGACACTTGATGTGAACGTTTGCATAAAGCCACTTGACCAGTTCAAGATGGCCATTCTGGACCGCTTGAAACAGGGCCGACCGAGAACAGCAACCGTGGCAAACACGATGCGTTCCAAATGTCCTCGAGATGCAGCAACTTTCAGCAAATCATCATAGTCCGCCTTCCATGGACCTCGGCCGTCCTGCCGATTCAACATCCAACGCAGGACATGAAGATGTCCACCTTGAGCAGCAGCTTGCACCGCCTCCTCCCAATTAGGTGTCGCTCGCGACAGAAAATATTCCAGAGTGGTTTCCAGCGCTCCTGCTTGGCATGAGGCATTCGGTGCTTTCTGGGAAGAAAGCGGACCCAAGAAAGCATCAATAAAGCCTGCTATAACTCCTGGCAGAAGGCATTCTTCACTTGTAAGGAACCAGTTCTGGGATACGAACTGAGCGGCGGCGTGGAGGAACGCCCTCGACTGCATCGTTAAACAAATCTGCAATGAACATATTCGGCAGAAGAGCTGTAAACCATCAATCCAAAAGTCGATGTGCTTCAGAATCTTAGAAAATATTCTTATTGAGCTATACTTAGAAGAAGAGATTAGCCAAACAGAGAAGTAAAAACTACTTCGAAGTATTCAAATATCAAAGTTCTGAGTAATACCCGCTCGTGTTGCTCAAAAATTGGTGCTGCTCCTGTTATCAACACGTACAGCTAACTCTATATAGATATATCCTCGTACTTAAACCGCGATCGAGCCACGCTGGATAGAGCCCTTGGGCAGTAGATGCCCTCGGTATACAACGGGTACCCCGAGTTGCGGCAGTAGTTTTTTTTTTTTTTCAGTAGCAGATCGTCATGTTCACTTAATCAGCATGTACTGCGTGATGATTGAATGGATGTCACCAGGTACTTATTACTTCACTGCAACCGTCTTTGCTTGGATTTGGTACCTCGTCTCCTTCAATCCTCCTCTTGGTAGGAAAGCACCAACGACAGGCCCCCACTTCACTCAAATCTTCCTCAAGCCACCGCTGCATACCCGTAGAGCAGCGTTGAATTGCATCGCGGATATCCTTTTGCACACTTTCATTTTCAAATGTTGTTCGCACGAGAATCCACCGTACAACTCTCTGGTCGTTTTTCCGCAGCGCCTCAATGATGATGTGTTTACGGACGTCCTCAGCTACCCACCATGCGATTTCCACCTGATGATATTGCCAAATTAGCAATGCTGCTGTTGCCAAGTCGAGCGGAGGCCCATTCTCCACCAGCCACCGCAATATCGCCACGCTCCCCTTTTCCGCAGCAAGTTTGACCAAATCAAGCGAGGTCACAGCGTACCCGTGCTCCGAAAGCCAGCGAACTGCTTCCAGTTGGCCGTGTTGGACTGCTAACTCGAGCAGATCTGGATCTGAAATGTCAAACCCATTCTCACGAAACCAGCGCAGGATCTTCACGTCGCCGCGGCTGACAGCATCGCGAATCGGGGCTGTCGATTGCAACTCAACTCCAAACTGGTTCACCCAGTCCAGCATTGCGATGTTGCCTCTGCTGCACGCGGTCCACGCTAACCATCCCAAACAATCTCGAACAAAATCCGGACGCTGCCCGAAGGCCGTCCGCAACATCGCCATTTGATCACTAGTCGCTGCATTTAAGCAACGCGTTCCTCGGTCATCGGGGCTGAAGTGGCACATAACTTGGATACTTTTCGCTTCATCCATTTTACCTTTTGAGAACCCTTCCCTCCTGTGTTCGAGTAGATAGAGGAATACATCGAGGTGGCCTCCGCTGGCGGCAAAGTACATTGCATCTGTTGTGTATCCTTCGGGGCGATTCTCATGCAGCCACCGGACAATTTCGAGATGGCGATTTTGAGCAGCTCGATCCATCGCCTCTGGTACAAATGTATCTGGATAATGCGCATGAAGCCATTTTAGGACTTCGAAGTGTCCATATCGGGCTGCGCGAAATGGAGCCATCTTGGAGCACCCCTCGCTTCGATTCTCGTGCAGCCACGTGATAACTTCCATGTGTCCATTTTCCGCCGCAGCGTCCATTTCGTGGTGACTGAACGACTCCGGGAAGTGCTCATGTACTCATTTTACCACGTCCAAGTGCCCATGCCTAGCCGCAGCAATAGCACTCATGTATGGTGCGAAGCGGTGACACTTGATGTGAACGTTTGCATAAAGCCACTTGACCAGTTCAAGATGGCCATTCTGGACCGCTTGAAACAGGGCCGACCGAGAACAGCAACCGTGGCAAACACGATGCAGCCATTTTACAATCTCCAAGCGTCCTTTTGCGGCCGCTTTATCCATTGCATCTGTCGTGCACGTTAAGAGGTTGTTCAAGTGTAGCCATCGTAGAACGTGCATGTGTCCGTTCTTAGCTGCAACGTCGACGGCTGGAGCAAAACAAGTCTCTCTTTTGACGTCATGCAGCCACTGCCCGACGGCAAGTTGCCCGTTTGCGACAGCGCTGCCCATGGGACTATTGAACCTGCTGGACGAGTCTGTTCGAACCTCGTAGAGCCACTGCACGACGGCTAAATGTCCGTTTGCAGCCGCCGCCGTAAGTGCTTGCGACACATAGTAACTCCGAGTCGACCTCTCCAATCTCCGCGTCGTACCCGGCTCGAATATCCACTTGACAACTTCCAAATGTCCTCGAGATGCAGCAACTTTCAGCAAATCATCATAGTCCGCCTTCCATGGACCTCGGCCGTCCTGCCGATTCAACATCCAACGCAGGACATGAAGATGTCCACCTTGAGCAGCAGCTTGCACCGCCTCCTCCCAATTAGGTGTCGCTCGCGACAGAAAATATTCCAGAGTGGTTTCCAGCGCTCCTGCTTGGCATGAGGCATTCAGTGCTTTCTGGGAAGAAAGCGGACCCAAGAAAGCATCAATAAAGCCTGCTATAACTCCTGGCAGAAGGCATTCTTCACTTGTAAGGAACCAGTTCTGGGATACGAACTGAGCGGCGGCGTGGAGGAACGCCCTCGACTGCATCGTTAAACAAATCTGCAATGAACATATTCGGCAGAAGAGCTGTAAACCATCAATCCAAAAGTCGATGTGCTTCAGAATCTTAGAAAATATTCTTATTGAGCTATACTTAGAAGAAGAGATTAGCCAAACAGAGAAGTAAAAACTACTTCGAAGTATTCAAATATCAAAGTTCTGAGTAATACCCGCTCGTGTTGCTCAAAAATTGGTGCTGCTCCTGTTATCAACACGTACAGCTAACTCTATATAGATATATCCTCGTACTTAAACCGCGATCGAGCCACGCTGGATAGAGCCCTTGGGCAGTAGATGCCCTCGGTATACAACGGGTACCCCGAGTTGCGGCAGTAGTTTTTTTTTTTTTTTCAGTAGCAGATCGTCATGTTCACTTAATCAGCATGTACTGCGTGATGATTGAATGGATGTCACCAGGTACTTATTACTTCACTGCAACCGTCTTTGCTTGGATTTGGTACCTCGTCTCCTTCAATCCTCCTCTTGGTAGGAAAGCACCAACGACAGGCCCCCACTTCACTCAAATCTTCCTCAAGCCACCGCTGCATACCCGTAGAGCAGCGTTGGATTGCATCGCGGATATCCTTTTGCACACTTTCATTTTCAAATGTTGTTCGCACGAGAATCCACCGTACAACTCTCTGGTCGTTTTTCCGCAGCGCCTCAATGATGATGTGTTTACGGACGTCCTCAGCTACCCACCATGCGATTTCCACCTGACGATATTGCCAAATTAGCAATGCTGCTGTTGCCAAGTCGAGCGGAGGCCCATTCTCCACCAGCCACCGCAATATCGCCACGCTCCCCTTTTCCGCAGCAAGCTTGACCAAATCAAGCGAGGTCACAGCGTACCCGTGCTCCGAAAGCCAGCGAACTGCTTCCAGTTGGCCGTGTTGGACTGCTAACTCGAGCAGATCTGGATCTGAAATGTCAAACCCATTCTCACGAAACCAGCGCAGCACCTTCACGTCGCCGCGGCTGACAGCATCGCGAATCGGGGCTGTCGATCGCAACTCGACTCCAAACTGGTTCACCCAGTCCAGCATTGCGATGTTGCCTCTGCTGCACGCGGTCCACGCTAAACATCCCAAACAATCTCGAACAAAATCCGGACGCTGCCCGAAGGCCGTCCGCAACATCGCCATTTGATCGCTAGTCGCTGCATTTAAGCAACGCGTTCCTCGGTCATCGGGGCTGAAGTGGCACATAACTTGGATACTTTTCGCTTCATCCATTTTACCTTTTGAGAACCCTTCCCTCCTGTGTTCGAGTAGATAGAGGAATACATCGAGGTGGCCTCCGCTGGCGGCAAAGTACATTGCATCTGTTGTGCATCCTTCGGGGCGATTCTCATGCAGCCACCGGACAATTTCGAGATGGCGATTTTGAGCAGCTCGATCCATCGCCTCTGGTACAAACGTATCTGGATAATGCGCATGAAGCCATTTTAGGACTTCGAAGTGTCCATATCGGGCTGCGCGAAATGGAGCCATCTCGGAGCACCCCTCGCTTCGATTCTCGTGCAGCCACGTGATAACTTCCATGTGTCCATTTTCCGCCGCAGCGTCCATTTCGTGGTGACTGAACGACTCCGGGAAGTGCTCATGTACTCATTTTACCACGTCCAAGTGCCCATGCCTAGCCGCAGCAATAGCACTCATGTATGGTGCGAAGCGGTGACACTTGATGTGAACGTTTGCATAAAGCCACTTGACCAGTTCAAGATGGCCATTCTGGACCGCTTGATACAGGGCCGACCGAGAACAGCAACCGTGGCAAACACGATGCAGCCATTTTACAATCTCCAAGCGTCCTTTTGCGGCCGCTTTATCCATTGCATCTGTCGTGCACGTTAAGAGGTTGTTCAAGTGGAGCCATCGTAGAACGTGCATGTGTCCGTTCTTAGCTGCAACGTCGACGGCTGGAGCAAAACAAGTCTCTCTTTTGACGTCATGCAGCCACTGCCCGACGGCAAGTTGCCCGTTTGCGACAGCGCTGCCCATGGGACTATTGAACCTGCTGGACGAGTCTGTTCGAACCTCGTAGAGCCACTGCACGACGGCTAAATGTCCGTTTGCAGCCGCCGCCGTAAGTGCTTGCGACACATAGTAACTCCGAGTCGACCTCTCCAATCTCCGCGTCGTACCCGGCTCGAATATCCACTTGACAACTTCCAAATGTCCTCGAGATGCAGCAACTTTCAGCAAATCATCATAGTCCGCCTTCCATGGACCTCGGCCGTCCTGCCGATTCAACATCCAACGCAGGACATGAAGATGTCCACCTTGAGCAGCAGCTTGCACCGCCTCCTCCCAATTAGGTGTCGCTCGCGACAGAAAATATTCCAGAGTGGTTTCCAGCGCTCCTGCTTGGCATGAGGCATTCAGTGCTTTCTGGGAAGAAAGCGGACCCAAGAAAGCATCAATAAAGCCTGCTATAACTCCTGGCAGAAGGCATTCTTCACTTGTAAGGAACCAGTTCTGGGATACGAACTGAGCGGCGGCGTGGAGGAACGCCCTCGACTGCATCGTTAAACAAATCTGCAATGAACATATTCGGCAGAAGAGCTGTAAACCATCAATCCAAAAGTCGATGTGCTTCAGAATCTTAGAAAATATTCTTATTGAGCTATACTTAGAAGAAGAGATTAGCCAAACAGAGAAGTAAAAACTACTTCGAAGTATTCAAATATCAAAGTTCTGAGTAATACCCGCTCGTGTTGCTCAAAAATTGGTGCTGCTCCTGTTATCAACACGTACAGCTAACTCTATATAGATATATCCTCGTACTTAAACCGCGATCGAGCCACGCTGGATAGAGCCCTTGGGCAGTAGATGCCCTCGGTATACAACGGGTACCCCGAGTTGCGGCAGTAGTTTTTTTTTTTTTCAGTAGCAGATCGTCATGTTCACTTAATCAGCATGTACTGCGTGATGATTGAATGGATGTCACCAGGTACTTATTACTTCACTGCAACCGTCTTTGCTTGGATTTGGTACCTCGTCTCCTTCAATCCTCCTCTTGGTAGGAAAGCACCAACGACAGGCCCCCACTTCACTCAAATCTTCCTCAAGCCACCGCTGCATACCCGTAGAGCAGCGTTGGATTGCGTCGCGGATATCCTTTTGCACACTTTCATTTTCAAATGTTGTTCGCACGAGAATCCACCGTACAACTCTCTGGTCGTTTTTCCGCAGCGCCTCAATGATGATGTGTTTACGGACGTCCTCAGCTACCCACCATGCGATTTCCACCTGACGATATTGCCAAATTAGCAATGCTGCTGTTGCCAAGTCGAGCGGAGGCCCATTCTCCACCAGCCACCGCAATATCGCCACGCTCCCCTTTTCCGCAGCAAGCTTGACCAAATCAAGCGAGGTCACAGCGTACCCGTGCTCCGAAAGCCAGCGAACTGCTTCCAGTTGGCCGTGTTGGACTGCTAACTCGAGCAGATCTGGATCTGAAATGTCAAACCCATTCTCACGAAACCAGCGCAGCACCTTCACGTCGCCGCGGCTGACAGCATCGCGAATCGGGGCTGTCGATCGCAACTCGACTCCAAACTGGTTCACCCAGTCCAGCATTGCGATGTTGCCTCTGCTGCACGCGGTCCACGCTAACCATCCCAAACAATCTCGAACAAAATCCGGACGCTGCCCGAAGGCCGTCCGCAACATCGCCATTTGATCGCTAGTCGCTGCATTTAAGCAACGCGTTCCTCGGTCATCGGGGCTGAAGTGGCACATAACTTGGATACTTTTCGCTTCATCCATTTTACCTTTTGAGAACCCTTCCCTCCTGTGTTCGAGTAGATAGAGGAATACATCGAGGTGGCCTCCGCTGGCGGCAAAGTACATTGCATCTGTTGTGTATCCTTCGGGGCGATTCTCATGCAGCCACCGGACAATTTCGAGATGGCGATTTTGAGCAGCTCGATCCATCGCCTCTGGTACAAATGTATCTGGATAATGCGCATGAAGCCATTTTAGGACTTCGAAGTGTCCATATCGGGCTGCGCAAAATGGAGCCATCTTGGAGCACCCCTCGCTTCGATTCTCGTGCAGCCACGTGATAACTTCCATGTGTCCATTTTCCGCCGCAGCGTCCATTTCGTGGTGACTGAACGACTCCGGGAAGTGCTCATGTACTCATTTTACCACGTCCAAGTGCCCATGCCTAGCCGCAGCAATAGCACTCATGTATGGTGCGAAGCGGTGACACTTGATGTGAACGTTTGCATAAAGCCACTTGACCAGTTCAAGATGGCCATTCTGGACCGCTTGAAACAGGGCCGACCGAGAACAGCAACCGTGGCAAACACGATGCAGCCATTTTACAATCTCCAAGCGTCCTTTTGCGGCCGCTTTATCCATTGCATCTGTCGTGCACGTTAAGAGGTTGTTCAAGTGGAGCCATCGTAGAACGTGCATGTGTCCGTTCTTAGCTGCAACGTCGACGGCTGGAGCAAAACAAGTCTCTCTTTTGACGTCATGCAGCCACTGCCCGACGGCAAGTTGCCCGTTTGCGACAGCGCTGCCCATGGGACTATTGAACCTGCTGGACGAGTCTGTTCGAACCTCGTAGAGCCACTGCACGACGGCTAAATGTCCGTTTGCAGCCGCCGCCGTAAGTGCTTGCGACACATAGTAACTCCGAGTCGACCTCTCCAATCTCCGCGTCGTACCCGGCTCGAATATCCACTTGACAACTTCCAAATGTCCTCGAGATGCAGCAACTTTCAGCAAATCATCATAGTCCGCCTTCCATGGACCTTGGCCGTCCTGCCGATTCAACATCCAACGCAGGACATGAAGATGTCCACCTTGAGCAGCAGCTTGCACCGCCTCCTCCCAATTAGGTGTCGCTCGCGACAGAAAATATTCCAGAGTGGTTTCCAGCGCTCCTGCTTGGCATGAGGCATTCAGTGCTTTCTGGGAAGAAAGCGGACCCAAGAAAGCATCAATAAAGCCTGCTATAACTCCTGGCAGAAGGCATTCTTCACTTGTAAGGAACCAGTTCTGGGATACGAACTGAGCGGCGGCGTGGAGGAACGCCCTCGACTGCATCGTTAAACAAATCTGCAATGAACATATTCGGCAGAAGAGCTGTAAACCATCAATCCAAAAGTCGATGTGCTTCAGAATCTTAGAAAATATTCTTATTGAGCTATACTTAGAAGAAGAGATTAGCCAAACAGAGAAGTAAAAACTACTTCGAAGTATTCAAATATCAAAGTTCTGAGTAATACCCGCTCGTGTTGCTCAAAAATTGGTGCTGCTCCTGTTATCAACACGTACAGCTAACTCTATATAGATATATCCTCGTACTTAAACCGCGATCGAGCCACGCTGGATAGAGCCCTTGGGCAGTAGATGCCCTCGGTATACAACGGGTACCCCGAGTTGCGGCAGTAGTTTTTTTTTTTTTTCAGTAGCAGATCGTCATGTTCACTTAATCAGCATGTACTGCGTGATGATTGAATGGATGTCACCAGGTACTTATTACTTCACTGCAACCGTCTTTGCTTGGATTTGGTACCTCGTCTCCTTCAATCCTCCTCTTGGTAGGAAAGCACCAACGACAGGCCCCCACTTCACTCAAATCTTCCTCAAGCCACCGCTGCATACCCGTAGAGCAGCGTTGGATTGCGTCGCGGATATCCTTTTGCACACTTTCATTTTCAAATGTTGTTCGCACGAGAATCCACCGTACAACTCTCTGGTCGTTTTTCCGCAGCGCCTCAATGATGATGTGTTTACGGACGTCCTCAGCTACCCACCATGCGATTTCCACCTGACGATATTGCCAAATTAGCAATGCTGCTGTTGCCAAGTCGAGCGGAGGCCCATTCTCCACCAGCCACCGCAATATCGCCACGCTCCCCTTTTCCGCAGCAAGCTTGACCAAATCAAGCGAGGTCACAGCGTACCCGTGCTCCGAAAGCCAGCGAACTGCTTCCAGTTGGCCGTGTTGGACTGCTAACTCGAGCAGATCTGGATCTGAAATGTCAAACCCATTCTCACGAAACCAGCGCAGCACCTTCACGTCGCCGCGGCTGACAGCATCGCGAATCGGGGCTGTCGATCGCAACTCGACTCCAAACTGGTTCACCCAGTCCAGCATTGCGATGTTGCCTCTGCTGCACGCGGTCCACGCTAAACATCCCAAACAATCTCGAACAAAATCCGGACGCTGCCCGAAGGCCGTCCGCAACATCGCCATTTGATCGCTAGTCGCTGCATTTAAGCAACGCGTTCCTCGGTCATCGGGGCTGAAGTGGCACATAACTTGGATACTTTTCGCTTCATCCATTTTACCTTTTGAGAACCCTTCCCTCCTGTGTTCGAGTAGATAGAGGAATACATCGAGGTGGCCTCCGCTGGCGGCAAAGTACATTGCATCTGTTGTGCATCCTTCGGGGCGATTCTCATGCAGCCACCGGACAATTTCGAGATGGCGATTTTGAGCAGCTCGATCCATCGCCTCTGGTACAAACGTATCTGGATAATGCGCATGAAGCCATTTTAGGACTTCGAAGTGTCCATATCGGGCTGCGCGAAATGGAGCCATCTCGGAGCACCCCTCGCTTCGATTCTCGTGCAGCCACGTGATAACTTCCATGTGTCCATTTTCCGCCGCAGCGTCCATTTCGTGGTGACTGAACGACTCCGGGAAGTGCTCATGTACTCATTTTACCACGTCCAAGTGCCCATGCCTAGCCGCAGCAATAGCACTCATGTATGGTGCGAAGCGGTGACACTTGATGTGAACGTTTGCATAAAGCCACTTGACCAGTTCAAGATGGCCATTCTGGACCGCTTGAAACAGGGCCGACCGAGAACAGCAACCGTGGCAAACACGATGCAGCCATTTTACAATCTCCAAGCGTCCTTTTGCGGCCGCTTTATCCATTGCATCTGTCGTGCACGTTAAGAGGTTGTTCAAGTGGAGCCATCGTAGAACGTGCATGTGTCCGTTCTTAGCTGCAACGTCGACGGCTGGAGCAAAACAAGTCTCTCTTTTGACGTCATGCAGCCACTGCCCGACGGCAAGTTGCCCGTTTGCGACAGCGCTGCCCATGGGACTATTGAACCTGCTGGACGAGTCTGTTCGAACCTCGTAGAGCCACTGCACGACGGCTAAATGTCCGTTTGCAGCCGCCGCCGTAAGTGCTTGCGACACATAGTAACTCCGAGTCGACCTCTCCAATCTCCGCGTCGTACCCGGCTCGAATATCCACTTGACAACTTCCAAATGTCCTCGAGATGCAGCAACTTTCAGCAAATCATCATAGTCCGCCTTCCATGGACCTTGGCCGTCCTGCCGATTCAACATCCAACGCAGGACATGAAGATGTCCACCTTGAGCAGCAGCTTGCACCGCCTCCTCCCAATTAGGTGTCGCTCGCGACAGAAAATATTCCAGAGTGGTTTCCAGCGCTCCTGCTTGGCATGAGGCATTCAGTGCTTTCTGGGAAGAAAGCGGACCCAAGAAAGCATCAATAAAGCCTGCTATAACTCCTGGCAGAAGGCATTCTTCACTTGTAAGGAACCAGTTCTGGGATACGAACTGAGCGGCGGCGTGGAGGAACGCCCTCGACTGCATCGTTAAACAAATCTGCAATGAACATATTCGGCAGAAGAGCTGTAAACCATCAATCCAAAAGTCGATGTGCTTCAGAATCTTAGAAAATATTCTTATTGAGCTATACTTAGAAGAAGAGATTAGCCAAACAGAGAAGTAAAAACTACTTCGAAGTATTCAAATATCAAAGTTCTGAGTAATACCCGCTCGTGTTGCTCAAAAATTGGTGCTGCTCCTGTTATCAACACGTACAGCTAACTCTATATAGATATATCCTCGTACTTAAACCGCGATCGAGCCACGCTGGATAGAGCCCTTGGGCAGTAGATGCCCTCGGTATACAACGGGTACCCCGAGTTGCGGCAGTAGTTTTTTTTTTTTTTCAGTAGCAGATCGTCATGTTCACTTAATCAGCATGTACTGCGTGATGATTGAATGGATGTCACCAGGTACTTATTACTTCACTGCAACCGTCTTTGCTTGGATTTGGTACCTCGTCTCCTTCAATCCTCCTCTTGGTAGGAAAGCACCAACGACAGGCCCCCACTTCACTCAAATCTTCCTCAAGCCACCGCTGCATACCCGTAGAGCAGCGTTGGATTGCGTCGCGGATATCCTTTTGCACACTTTCATTTTCAAATGTTGTTCGCACGAGAATCCACCGTACAACTCTCTGGTCGTTTTTCCGCAGCGCCTCAATGATGATGTGTTTACGGACGTCCTCAGCTACCCACCATGCGATTTCCACCTGACGATATTGCCAAATTAGCAATGCTGCTGTTGCCAAGTCGAGCGGAGGCCCATTCTCCACCAGCCACCGCAATATCGCCACGCTCCCC
Organism: Phytophthora vignae f. sp. vignae; assembly: GCA_016169955.1. NCBI lineage: Eukaryota > Oomycota > Peronosporomycetes > Peronosporales > Peronosporaceae > Phytophthora > Phytophthora vignae. Next base: position 801,931 of record JABJUM010000018.1, read on the forward strand.
TTTTCCGCAGCAAGCTTGACCAAATCAAGCGAGGTCACAGCGTACCCGTGCTCCGAAAGCCAGCGAACTGCTTCCAGTTGGCCGTGTTGGACTGCTAACTCGAGCAGATCTGGATCTGAAATGTCAAACCCATTCTCACGAAACCAGCGCAGCACCTTCACGTCGCCGCGGCTGACAGCATCGCGAATCGGGGCTGTCGATCGCAACTCGACTCCAAACTGGTTCACCCAGTCCAGCATTGCGATGTTGCCTCTGCTGCACGCGGTCCACGCTAACCATCCCAAACAATCTCGAACAAAATCCGGACGCTGCCCGAAGGCCGTCCGCAACATCGCCATTTGATCGCTAGTCGCTGCATTTAAGCAACGCGTTCCTCGGTCATCGGGGCTGAAGTGGCACATAACTTGGATACTTTTCGCTTCATCCATTTTACCTTTTGAGAACCCTTCCCTCCTGTGTTCGAGTAGATAGAGGAATACATCGAGGTGGCCTCCGCTGGCGGCAAAGTACATTGCATCTGTTGTGTATCCTTCGGGGCGATTCTCATGCAGCCACCGGACAATTTCGAGATGGCGATTTTGAGCAGCTCGATCCATCGCCTCTGGTACAAATGTATCTGGATAATGCGCATGAAGCCATTTTAGGACTTCGAAGTGTCCATATCGGGCTGCGCAAAATGGAGCCATCTTGGAGCACCCCTCGCTTCGATTCTCGTGCAGCCACGTGATAACTTCCATGTGTCCATTTTCCGCCGCAGCGTCCATTTCGTGGTGACTGAACGACTCCGGGAAGTGCTCATGTACTCATTTTACCACGTCCAAGTGCCCATGCCTAGCCGCAGCAATAGCACTCATGTATGGTGCGAAGCGGTGACACTTGATGTGAACGTTTGCATAAAGCCACTTGACCAGTTCAAGATGGCCATTCTGGACCGCTTGAAACAGGGCCGACCGAGAACAGCAACCGTGGCAAACACGATGCAGCCATTTTACAATCTCCAAGCGTCCTTTTGCGGCCGCTTTATCCATTGCATCTGTCGTGCACGTTAAGAGGTTGTTCAAGTGGAGCCATCGTAGAACGTGCATGTGTCCGTTCTTAGCTGCAACGTCGACGGCTGGAGCAAAACAAGTCTCTCTTTTGACGTCATGCAGCCACTGCCCGACGGCAAGTTGCCCGTTTGCGACAGCGCTGCCCATGGGACTATCGAACCTGCTGGACGAGTCTGTTCGAACCTCGTAGAGCCACTGCACGACGGCTAAATGTCCGTTTGCAGCCGCCGCCGTAAGTGCTTGCGACACATAGTAACTCCGAGTCGACCTCTCCAATCTCCGCGTCGTACCCGGCTCGAATATCCACTTGACAACTTCCAAATGTCCTCGAGATGCAGCAACTTTCAGCAAATCATCATAGTCCGCCTTCCATGGACCTTGGCCGTCCTGCCGATTCAACATCCAACGCAGGACATGAAGATGTCCACCTTGAGCAGCAGCTTGCACCGCCTCCTCCCAATTAGGTGTCGCTCGCGACAGAAAATATTCCAGAGTGGTTTCCAGCGCTCCTGCTTGGCATGAGGCATTCAGTGCTTTCTGGGAAGAAAGCGGACCCAAGAAAGCATCAATAAAGCCTGCTATAACTCCTGGCAGAAGGCATTCTTCACTTGTAAGGAACCAGTTCTGGGATACGAACTGAGCGGCGGCGTGGAGGAACGCCCTCGACTGCATCGTTAAACAAATCTGCAATGAACATATTCGGCAGAAGAGCTGTAAACCATCAATCCAAAAGTCGATGTGCTTCAGAATCTTAGAAAATATTCTTATTGAGCTATACTTAGAAGAAGAGATTAGCCAAACAGAGAAGTAAAAACTACTTCGAAGTATTCAAATATCAAAGTTCTGAGTAATACCCGCTCGTGTTGCTCAAAAATTGGTGCTGCTCCTGTTATCAACACGTACAGCTAACTCTATATAGATATATCCTCGTACTTAAACCGCGATCGAGCCACGCTGGATAGAGCCCTTGGGCAGTAGATGCCCTCGGTATACAACGGGTACCCCGAGTTGCGGCAGTAGTTTTTTTTTTTTTTCAGTAGCAGATCGTCATGTTCACTTAATCAGCATGTACTGCGTGATGATTGAATGGATGTCACCAGGTACTTATTACTTCACTGCAACCGTCTTTGCTTGGATTTGGTACCTCGTCTCCTTCAATCCTCCTCTTGGTAGGAAAGCACCAACGACAGGCCCCCACTTCACTCAAATCTTCCTCAAGCCACCGCTGCATACCCGTAGAGCAGCGTTGGATTGCGTCGCGGATATCCTTTTGCACACTTTCATTTTCAAATGTTGTTCGCACGAGAATCCACCGTACAACTCTCTGGTCGTTTTTCCGCAGCGCCTCAATGATGATGTGTTTACGGACGTCCTCAGCTACCCACCATGCGATTTCCACCTGACGATATTGCCAAATTAGCAATGCTGCTGTTGCCAAGTCGAGCGGAGGCCCATTCTCCACCAGCCACCGCAATATCGCCACGCTCCCCTTTTGCGCAGCAAGTTTGACCAAATCAAGCGAGGTCACAGCGTACCCGTGCTCCGAAAGCCAGCGAACTGCTTCCAGTTGGCCGTGTTGGACTGCTAACTCGAGCAGATCTGGATCTGAAATGTCAAACCCATTCTCACGAAACCAGCGCAGCACCTTCACGTCGCCGCGGCTGACAGCATCGCGAATCGGGGCTGTCGATCGCAACTCGACTCCAAACTGGTTCACCCAGTCCAGCATTGCGATGTTGCCTCTGCTGCGCGCGGTCCACGCTAACCATCCCAAACAATCTCGAACAAAATCCGGACGCTGCCCGAAGGCCGTCCGCAACATCGCCATTTGATCACTAGTCGCTGCATTTAAGCAACGCGTTCCTCGGTCATCGGGGCTGAAGTGGCACATAACTTGGATACTTTTCGCTTCATCCATTTTACCTTTTGAGAACCCTTCCCTCCTGTGTTCGAGTAGATAGAGGAATACATCGAGGTGGCCTCCGCTGGCGGCAAAGTACATTGCATCTGTTGTGTATCCTTCGGGGCGATTCTCATGCAGCCACCGGACAATTTCGAGATGGCGATTTTGAGCAGCTCGATCCATCGCCTCTGGTACAAACGTATCCGGATAATGCGCATGAAGCCATTTTAGGACTTCGAAGTGTCCATATCGAGCTGCGCGAAATGGAGCCATCTCGGAGCACCCCTCGCTTCGATTCTCGTGCAGCCACGTGATAACTTCCATGTGTCCATTTTCCGCCGCAGCGTCCATTTCGTGGTGACTGAACGACTCCGGGAAGTGCTCATGCACCCATTTTACCACGTCCAAGTGCCCATGCCTAGCCGCAGCAATAGCACTCATGTATGGTGCGAAGCGGTGACACTTGATGTGAACGTTTGCATAAAGCCACTTGACCAGTTCAAGATGGCCATTCTGGACCGCTTGAAACAGGGCCGACCGAGAACAGCAACCGTGGCAAACACGATGCAGCCATTTTACAATCTCCAAGCGTCCTTTTGCGGCCGCTTTATCCATTGCATCTGTCGTGCACGTTAAGAGGTTGTTCAAGTGGAGCCATCGTAGAACGTGCATGTGTCCGTTCTTAGCTGCAACGTCGACGGCTGGAGCAAAACAAGTCTCTCTTTTGACGTCATGCAGCCACTGCCCGACGGCAAGTTGCCCATTTGCGACAGCGCTGCCCATGGGACTATTGAACCTGCTGGACGAGTCTGTTCGAACCTCGTAGAGCCACTGCACGACGGCTAAATGTCCGTTTGCAGCCGCCGCCGTAAGTGCTTGCGACACATAGTAACTCCGAGTCGACCTCTCCAATCTCCGCGTCGTACCCGGCTCGAATATCCACTTGACAACTTCCAAATGTCCTCGAGATGCAGCAACTTTCAGCAAATCATCATAGTCCGCCTTCCATGGACCTCGGCCGTCCTGCCGATTCAACATCCAACGCAGGACATGAAGATGTCCACCTTGAGCAGCAGCTTGCACCGCCTCCTCCCAATTAGGTGTCGCTCGCGACAGAAAATATTCCAGAGTGGTTTCCAGCGCTCCTGCTTGGCATGAGGCATTCAGTGCTTTCTGGGAAGAAAGCGGACCCAAGAAAGCATCAATAAAGCCTGCTATAACTCCTGGCAGAAGGCATTCTTCACTTGTAAGGAACCAGTTCTGGGATACGAACTGAGCGGCGGCGTGGAGGAACGCCCTCGACTGCATCGTTAAACAAATCAAACACAATGTGTGCTCAGAGCAAACTTGTCAACTTGTTCTTGCGATGTTAAAATGGAAAGTGAGCTTCAGACTCTCAGTCTACTCTAGCTACTGCTACGGGCATCCACCTTCTAGATCCCTGAGTAAACTGATTACAGGTTCCCGAAGATTCGACGACCAACATTCGCTTCAACCTCCGAGTTGCCTTTGTGTAGTGCACACAAACTGTGACATGGTGCAGCAGCTGTTCGTACAACATCACCACGGCCTCAATGCCCGACACTCCCCCTCAAGTTGACGTCTCCATGACACTCAACTTGCATCCTGGTCGACGACTCCACTCGAACGCACCAGGTGCGTAAACTGCGGAGTCGGTAGCGGCTTCGTCAAGTAATCCGCGAGCTGCTGGGCTGAAGGTACGCGGATCACTTCAATGGTCTCCTTCGACACATGATCACGGACAAAATGAGCGCGCAGATCGATGTGCTTTGCTCTCGGTGTGTAGCCATGGTTGGTCGCCATACTAATCGCCGACTTGTTGTCCACGAAGACAGGAGTCGCACCGATAGACTTGAGCCCCATTTCTTCGAGTAGTTGCCGTAGCCACACGACTTCCTGTACCGCGAGAGCCATCGACATGTACTCCGCTTCCGCGGACGACAGCGCCACCGTCTGCTGCAACTTGCTTTTGTAAATAACCGGTCCTCCGGCTACTTGAACGATGATCCCCGATGTAGAGCGCCGCGTGGCAACGTCACCGCCCCAATTCGCGTCACAGAACGCTTCAACACTGCATGCATTCAACTTGGAGCGACAAAACTTGATCCCAGTGGTGCTCGTGCCTTTTAGGTACCGGAGAATACGAATTGCTGCCTTCCAGTGCTTCTCGCGAGGCTGTTCCAGGTAGCGAGAAAGGGCACCAACTGCGACCGAGATATCAGGGCGTGTGGCATTTGCCACATACAAAAGCGAGCCGATGAGTTCACGAAATGGCTTCACTCCTGCGATAACGGGTCCGTCTTCGACATGCAGATCTTGGCCGAGTACCGTCGGGTTGCGCACGGGGTAAGAGTCTTCCTGCCGAAACTTCTCAACCATCCGTTCAATAAACTGTTTCTGTCCCAGCCAAAGCTCCCCCTTCTCCTTGTCATACTTCACCTCCATTCCCAGCACGTAGCGAACATCTCCGAGGGCCTTCACAGTGAAATGGTGCGCAAGTTCCCGACGAACGTCTTCGGCATCCTCCTCATGTAGGCACCCGACAAGCAAGTCGTCTACGTACAGAACGACGAAAACTGGCGCGTGTCCACCTTGCTTCACAAAAAGACAAGGGTCAGCGGCACACTGGACGAAGCCGGCCTTGCGAAATACGTCCTGAATAGTGCGGTACCACACTGCAGCAGCCTGCTTCAATCCGTAGAGGCTTCGACGTAGCTGGCAAACCAAATCCGCAGCAACTTTCATCCCCGCAGGCACTGTCATGTAGACCTTCTCGCTCAGATCTCCATTGAGAAATGCCGTTTCGATGTCGTACTGCTTCACGTAGTAGTTCAAGCTGCAGCACACAGCAAGAAACGTGCGGACCGTGTTCATACTGGCGACCGGGGAGTAGGTGTCGGTGTAGTCAACGCCGAACGTCTGGAGGCATCCGAGGGCAACAAGCCTCGCCTTGAACCGAACAATAGCACCATGCTCATCACGTTTGACTGCGAATACCCACTTGTGGCCGATCACTTTAACTCCAGGCGGCTTTCGCACGAGGTCCCACGTGTGGTTGCGGAAGTGCGCTCGTAGTTCAGCTCGGATGGCCTTCTTCCACTGCTCGTGTTCCGGGGACTCAATAGCCTCACGATAACTACGCGGAAGCTCGACTGCAGCGAGAGCGATCTCGTAGCCATCATCAACACGCTGCCGCTTGGAGTCCGGCTCTAGTTCATCACTAGAAGAGTCCTCGGTGTTGTCAACCTCAGTTGTGGTGGGGCCATTCTCGAGTAGTGCAGGCGCATTGTACGTCAGTGCCGTACCGTCCGGTGCACCATTAGTGTGCGATGCGGGCAGCATAGCTTGCGAAGGTTGTGACGACTCGATATTCGGCAGAATACGGGGGAGATTTTTGTCCATCCATGCCATCCGTGGTCGCGACCCGCCAGTGAACACTAGCTTCTCCCCCTCTCTCGACAACGGGATGATGCTAGTTGTCGAAGACGCACTTGGAGCTGCGGGGAGCGACCTCGCCTGTACTGCGGGGCCTGATTCCAGTTGTTGACAAAGTCTCTCGCTGCCGATACCACTGCGTGACGCGATCTCTGCGGGATGCACAGGCACGAGACGCTCATCAAATCCAGCTTGGTCTACCTCCATGTCCTCCGAGTCACCGCGGACCACCTGCCCGTCACTTGATCCATCCATGGGGACGTCCGTATCGCCACTCGGGGCTGGTGAAGGCGTTGGTGGGAGGCTCCCAGCGTCCTCGGCATCAAAATCAGGCCAGTGCGCGGCGCGGATTCCGCCACTTGCTTGCATGGGCAGATTGTAGTGGGTTGCAGGGGGATTCTCGTCAAGTTGAAGCGTCCGCGATGTTACCACACGTTCCGCTTCCAGGTCCCAGACGCGGTAGGCCTTGGAGGTGTCAGAGTATCCGAGGAAAATGCAGCGATGCGCCTTTGCGTCCCACTTCGACCTCTTCACTTTCTCGACGTGGACGAAACCGCGCAAGCCAAACACACGCAGGTGCGATAGATTCGGCCGCTTGCCGTAGAAAACCTCGAACGGCGAATCCGATGTCCTCGCAGTGTTCGGCAGGCGATTGATCGTGTAGACAGCAGCGTTAACAGCTTCACCCCACCACTCCAGGTCGAGTCCCATGTAGTGCACCATGGACCTGGCCATCTCGACGATTGTCCTGTTCATTCTTTCAGCGAGACCATTCTGTTGCGGACTGTAGGGTGCACTCGTTTGCTGGACGATACCATGCGAAGTGCTGCGGAATGCGGAATCGCTTGTTGATATACTCCGTGCCATTGTCGCTCCGTAGGCACTTCACGCGCGCCCCAGTCTGCTTTTCGACGAGGTTCTTGAACTCCACGAAGCACTTGAACACTTGAGCCTTCGACGACAGCAGAAATACGTGCACGTACCGCGAAAAATCATCAATGAAGGTAACGACGTACCGAGCGCCGCCTTTTGACGCCTGTTGCATTGGTCCCATCACATCCGAGTGAATCAATTCGAGCACTTCCGTTGTCTTCACCGAGCTTCCTGAGCGATGTGGGAACGCGCTCGCAGCCAGCTTCCCCATCGCACATCCCGCGCAAACGTCATTCTTGTCCGGAGTAGCGTTCACCACCGGCACTCCGTCCACTGCGAGCGCCACACTTGGCATACGCGACGCACCAATGTGTCCAAGCCGAGCGTGCCACAGCTGTGCGTCCACGCACCCAGTCGATGCTGCAGCAACCTCCTTGACAGTTTCTTCTCCTCCAGACACACACTTCGCAGGCCATGGGAAAAGCTTCCCTTCCTTGTGCACGCGCGCGACCAGTCTCCCCCCGAGGCGAATGTCACAGTGCCGGTTTTGGAATAAAACTTCGGCGCCCTTGGCAACCAGTGCAGCAATCGAGAGTAGCTTACGGTCCAGTTGCGGCACGAAGAGCACATCCGTCAGCTTCACCATTTGGGAACCACCAATCGCAAACCGCACCGAGCCGACTCCACGCACTTGCAGTTGCTGGCCGTTGGCCACAGTCACCGTTATCATCGAGGCCAGAGCTCGATACTCACAGAACTCATCACGGTCAAAGCTCATGTGTGAGCTTGCGCCGCTATCCAGGAGCCAGCATGAAGATCGACCGTCGCCGCTGACGGAGAACACGAACTCCCCAGTGGCACCTCCACCACTGCGATCCGCCTGAGGGCAGTCAGCTTGCTTGTGTCCGACTTGATTGCACTCGAAACAGCGCCCATTGAATCCCTTGGTATTGCGCTCCCGGGCACGTGGCTGGTGGCGTTGCTGGACACGCTGCTGACCACGCTGCTGGTCACGGCTGCTTCCTCGACGATCACGAGCATCTTGATTCCGCCCACCACTTGGACGTCGGGCACCATCTTGACCTCGGTTGTTGCGCGCTCCATGCGCAACCGCCTTGAACGCCTCCTCTTGTTTCTCCCGCTTCTTGATCGTCTCGTACTCGCGCCGCAGCATCTCCTTCGCGTCAAGCAGCGTCACTGCTCCGTGTGCCTCGATAATCTTGATCATACTGTCGTACTCGGCGGGCAGACTCCCCAGCAGAATCACCAACTTCTCGCCCTCCGTGATCGTTTCACCTACGGCAGAGAGCCGTAGACACAAGTCCTCAAAACGCATGAGGTGGTCCATCAAATTCTCGCCCGGAGCCATTTCGAAGCCGTGTAGCTCCTTTCGCAAGCTGAACTTGATTGTGCAGATTCTTCTGCACGAAGAACGTACGCAGTGTCTCCCATGCCTCTCGCGCGGACTTGGCTTCTCTCACCATGGCTTGGTAGTTCGGGCTGAGCAGCTGGACCAGGATCCCGAGCGCCTTCATGTCAGAGGCTTCCCATTCGGCCGTGCGTGGCTCCATCGCGTTCTCTGACTTGACTTGGACATGGCTCAGGAGATTCTTGCGTGCCAACGCCATCCGGGCGTTGAACTCCCACAGAAAGTAGTTGTCGTCTTGCAGCACGTCGTTGGGGCCGAGCGTCTATGGGCTCATAACCAAACACAATGTGTGCTCAGAGCAAACTTGTCAACTTGTTCTTGCGATGTTAAAATGGAAAGTGAGCTTCAGACTCTCAGTCTACTCTAGCTACTGCTACGGGCATCCACCTTCTAGATCCCTGAGTAAACTGATTACAGGTTCCCGAAGATTCGACGACCAACATTCGCTTCAACCTCCGAGTTGCCTTTGTGTAGTGCACACAAACTGTGACATGGTGCAGCAGCTGTTCGTACAACATCACCACGGCCTCAATGCCCGACAAAATCTGCAATGAGCATATTCGGCAGAAGAGCTGTAAACCATCAATCCAAAAGTCGATGCGCTTCAGAATCTTAGAAAATATTCGGAAAACAGTTATTGAGCTATACTTTTGTTTAAAAAATGAATGTAACCCCCGAAATCTTCCACGCCTCCAGCAATAAGTCTTTGTTGCAACGTCGCTGTGTGTATTCTGCCTCTTGATCGATCGCGAGAAGCACCAACGACAGGCCTCCACTCCACCCATATTCTCCTCAATCCACTGCCGAGTACGCTTCGAACAGCATTGGATGGCTTCTCGGATACTCCGTCGTACGCTTTCATCTGGAAACTTTGTATGCGCCAAAATCCACCATAAACCATTTATGTCATCTTTCTCCAGTGCCTCAAGCACAAGGGGGATCCGATGTTCCCCAGCTACCCATCTCGATATGACGGCTTTTAACCCAACTCCATTGTTCCAAGCGCTAACGCGTCTGCTGTACCTGCGTTGACCAGCTCGAGCGAGTTGACAGCTTACCCGTCCATCCTCAACCAACAAACGGCGTTTATCTGACTATCTTCAACAGCCAATTCAAACAAATTCGGGTCCGTAATTTCGGACCTTTTCTCTTGAAAGCACTACAACATTGTCACATCTGCGCGCGGGACTGCAGCTCAATCCCAAGATGGCTAATCCAGTCCAAAATGCGCTGTTGCCTCTATTGCATGCGATCACTGCTAGCCACCGCAGATATTCGTAGTCACAATGAGGTCGTTGGTCATAACCCAACAGCAACGTCTTTAATTGTATTTCGATTTTCACGGACATCGGGACCGAAACGACACAATGCGTGGGTATTGCGCGCTATACCACACACCCACTGGGAAAATCTTTCGATCGATGCTCGAGCAGATACGGGTATATGTCGATGTTGCCTTTTGCAGCGGCATTGTGCATTAGCCCTGAGATCAGAGCGATTCTCATGAAGCACGCACTCCAAGGTGTGTTGCCCCGCAGGCAGCGGCGAAAGCCTCATGACTCAACCTCCCAGCCATATTCATCGATGTAACGCATTGCATGGGGAAGCCAACCTCTAGCTGGTATTAAAATTTGCTCACGACAAAGGTGGCTGTGCGGATGCACAGCAGCTGCTCCTTTTGCGGCATATTTTTTCCGTGACTCGGATCGTCATATTCATTCATTCAATCAGTCAGTGGTGCGACTACAGTGACAACGTGTCAAAATGGCTTCACTGCAACCGTCTTTGCTTGGAATGTTGCCGAGCTGTCTCCTTGTCTCCTTCAGTTCTCCTCTTGGTAGGAAAGCACCAACGACAGGTCTCCACTTTGCTCATATCTTCCTCAAGCCACCGCTGCATATCCGTAGAGCAGCGTTGGATTGCGTCGCAGATATCCTTTTGCCCACTTTCATCTTGAAACTTCGTTCGCCCGAGAACCCACCGTATAACTCTCTGGTCACTTTTCCGCAGCGCCTCAAACTCAAGGTATTTCCGGACGTCCTCAGCTACCCACCAAGCGATTTCTACTGACAAATTAACAATATCGCTGTGGCCAAGTCGAGCGGCCGTCCATTCTCAACCAGCCATCGCAGCCATCGCAGCACCGGTACACTCACGTGTCTGCCCTATCTGCTTCCAACAGATTCGATCGACGCTAGTGAGTCTACAGCAAACCCGTGCGTTGAGAACAGGGGTATGAATAAACCATTTCAATATGGAAATTGTCAATAAATATAAAGAAATATGTACTATTGACAAGCCCCATATTGAAATTTATATTATTGATCGGATGATTTTATGGTATTCAAAAACACAGTCAAGGTATAATGAAATTAAAATATCGAATCAGTATAATAGTACCGGTATCCATATATCAAATATTAATATTAATGATCGTCATATTTAAATCGGCAAGCTTCGCGACCAGGTTTTGTACAGCAGGTATTGTACAGGTCTGACCGCAGGTATTATCCAGGTATAATTTATCACGTTTTTTATTACCGTCATTTCAGCTTTTGCCTCACAGCCACCAATTCGAGGGGGCCAAATCCAGCCACGTGGCAATCGACGTGCGGCGGCTGCTCGGCCCGGGAGACCCCATCACCATGGCGCGCACCCCCAAGACGGCCCATATCAAGGCGCAGATGGCCGAGCGAGCGCGGCAGGAGGAGGAGGCGCGCAGGAAGGTGGCCAGCGCGCGCACCAGGTCGCAGCGATCACAGGCGCTGCAGGATGCCCGCGACTCACGGGCCACGCAGTTTGGCCCTCATGCGACCGCAGGAGGCGCCGCGTCCACTGGCGAAGAAGAGGAAGATCAGGGAGAAGATGAAGAAGAAGAAGATGCAGACGAAGAAGAAGAAGACGCAGACGAACAAGACGCAGACGAGGACGAAGAAGATGCAGACGAAGACAAAGAAGAAGAAGAAGAAGAAGACGAAGAAGAAGAAGAAGACGACGAAGAAGATGATGATGAAGAGGTCGATGGAGATGAAGAAGATAAGAAAGAGGGCGCGGAGAAGAAGAAAATGAAGAAAGGAACTACCAAGGTTCGACAGCGCCAAGGGAAGAAGCGCACCGTTTCCGACGTCGAAGACGAGGACCTGGTCCATGTTCCAGCGTTCAAGGCTCAGCACGACTCGTGGTCCCTGCTCGACATCAGTCTGCAAGAGTACATGGAGGCGACGCGACAGAAGATTGTCATCGCGGAGGTGATTAACGTCGCTCGTCGCAATGCAGACTTGCGTAAGCAGGTTCGCTTCCAAGGGCTTCCAGACACCGAGATTCCGCTCGTGCCCGACAAGTGGGAGCCGTATCAGCGCAAGTACATCTGCACACACGGCTGGAAGGAGCGTGAGAGGTCGACGGGGAAGAGGACGTCGCACAAGCTCCGCCGCACGGACTGTCCGTTTCAGATGCTGGCTCAAGTTGTCATGCGCCGAGATGGAACGTGGGGCATCGTCATGAAGCGAGAAGTCTACAGCCACAACCACCCCGTCTCCGACGGTATCTACAGGTCTTACCCAGGTATTCGCCAGGTTCCAGCAGATTCTGCCCTAATGCCAGGCATTGAGCTCCTGGTCGACGCCGACGCTGGGACTTCAAGCATCTACAATTACATTCGTGAGAACTCCAACCACCGCGTCACGATGGACGACGTTCGAAACCTGGTTGCACGTATGCACAAGCAAGGCAAGTTATTGTTGTGATAACATGAGTTGACTGCGAAACTGACTTTATTGACATTGATGACTAGGAATTAAGCTATCGGACGACGACGCAGTGGCGGAGATGATCGTGAATTTCAACTTGGAGTGTCCACTGAACGTGTCATCGGTGCATGAGAACGCGCATGGCGAGACTGGCGTGATATCTTTCACGAGTGGTCATATGCGCGCAATGCTGGATAGATTCCCAGAAGTGATTCAAATGGACTGCACGCATCAGACCAACCAGTGAGTCTCTATAATATCTCAGGTTTTGTCTAAGTGTTGCCAGATTTTGACCAGGTTGTGTTTCTTGTTGCGACTAGATACAACTACCAGCTTCTAACGATGGTTGCCATGGATCAGTACGGAAACGGACAACCCGTCCAGTACTCGCTGATCGAGACGAACAGCGATTGGCACATGGCGAAGTGCATGGACCATTTCAAGCGGGCGAACGAGCATTGGCGTTTCGTGCGGATTGTCATCATCGACAAGGACATGCGTGAAATTGATGTCATCCGCAAGAAATTGCCGGAGGCTCGCGTGCTACTTTGTCACTTCCATGTGATCAAGTGGTTGCACGAAACTATTCGAAAGTCCAAGAAGTACGGAGTGTACGAAGAAGATGTGCTCGCTCAAATGAAACACACCATCACCAACATGACCTACGCTAGGACGCCCGGAGCCTACGCATCGCATCGCGACGAGTTCAAGAGTCTCGCTCACAGAGACGATCGCACGGAGCTGTGGGACTACTTCGACAAGAATTGGGACGAATGCTGCGAGATGTGGGTGATGGCGTATCGTGTTGGGCTGCCCCATTTCGGCAATCATACCAACAACCGCGTGGAAAGCTTGTTCGGTAAGCTGAAGCGCTACTTGAAGGGTCACTTGACTATGCGTGCAAGCCTGACAGTTCTACTGGCCTACCAGCGACGCAAGGAAGAAGAGTACAAGACCAAGGTGGAGATGCCAGGGACGTTGCGAGACGTCTCGTATTGTGAACAGATGAACATTGCACTTGGAATGACGACGCGATGGGTAGCAGCCGCGATCAAGACACAGTTCGACGTCGCTACAGATGCCTCAATTGCTGATAACTACGCATTCAGGGACAATGGTACTACGATCACCGTCCAGTATGATGAGCATGAATATCTACTTGACAAGGAGAGCTGGACATGCGACTGTGAGTTCGCCCAAACGATGAAGCTGCCGTGCAGACACGCGATGGCATACCGGAAGACATGCGGCAACCCTCTAATCATCCCGTTCTCGTCGATATCACCCAGGTATGGTCAGGTTTTACCTGCGTAATGACCAGGTATTCAGAGTTTGATCATGTATTGACCAGGTGTTTACCATGTTTTGTGCTGTGTATGCAGATGGTTCGGCCAGAGTCGCCTCTCACAAGAGGAGTTGGCTGAAGTAGCGCAGCCTTTTGTAGCCAAGGTGTTCAAGAAGTTACGCTCTGTTGTTGGACCTCTGAGTGAGGCGGAGAAGTATCGTCGAGCCCAACAGGCATTCAGCCGTATCAGTGGAGAGCTCGCGCGGGTTCTGGACGAGTTGTTTGAGTCGGCAATGAGCGACCTGGACAAGTGGTGGTACAATCTGAGGCATGGTAAGACGGATCTCCCGTCGCACTCAGCATCTGGTAACGATGGCCCAGGCAGTGGTGGTGGTGGGAACAATGGTGGCGCTCCGGGTGGAAGTACGACCCAGAGCGAGGGCCCGCAAGAAGACCACCACGATGACAATGCCGGAGAAGGCAGCAATCAGCATGATAACGGATCAGACGACACGCCCCCGACCCAGGTTGCCGATTCAACAACCCAAGCTGCCAGTGATAGCGATTGCTCGCGCGAGCTAAGCGTTCGACTGTCAGGCAACGTAAGACGACAAGGTCGTCCTCCCCTCGATCGTGCTGCGCAGAAGGAAAAGGCAAAGACTGCTTTGAAGGAGTACAACAATGGCACGAAATTACGGGCTTTATTACGAGAAAAAGATGTGTGCGAAGTGGTGGCTACGCTTCACAATGTTAAACCTGGTGTGCGCGAGGTAGGGTCGTTCCTGGCTACATTGCAAGCGAGGTCCGTGGGTCGAGGCAAACCCATTGAATGGCGCGTCGACGCAGAATATGTTCCAGACACAGTCCGGTTTCGCCTACTTGAGTCTGTAGTAGACACTGCACTGGAGGAACTCCGCGACGGTCTTGCGATGAACGAGCAGATCGAGCTCGGCAGTGACGGCGAAACCACAGCAGATGGTGATCGCTACGTGGTGGCTATTGCTAAGGCCGGTCAGTTCACGCGTGACCAATTGCAGTCAATGAAGTGGTTGTGGAACTTACAAGCTGCTTGTCGTGATGCTGTCATGTGTTGCTCGTGGCTTCACCGCGAGGTGAAGGCTGCTCTTGACGAGCCATCTCCGTCTGCCGCCGCGTTTACTGAGCTGTTGGAGAACTGGCCGTACAATGCAGTACATGGCTTTGGATTCGATCTGACGTACTCGGATCTGTACTGCTTCCGCGACTCAGCCTGGCTGAATGATGACGCAATGAAGGCATTTGCTGTGGTGCTGGCCAACTACAAGAACAATGTGACGATTACGGCCGCGACTCAAGGGCATGGTGGAGCTACACAGCAGAAGCGAAGTCGTAAAGGCCTGCTTTCATCCAATGCACTGGGGGACGTCACTGCAGGTGTTTCGACGTATGCATTTGTGCTGCTGCCCGTCAATTTCGGGGGCACTCACTGGGGATGTCTCGTTGTCGACCGAGATGCCAAACAAGTGATGACGTACGACAGTAAGAATGGCAAGCGCAATAAGCAGAGGTTGAAGAAGATCGCGAGTGAGATTATTGCTGCGGATGCGACTACGGCAAGCTACACGACTGTCGAGGTTATGGAGCCTCTTCAGTCCGACAGTGACAGCTGTAGTGTTTTCGTGTGCCGCTTCTTCTGGACCTGTGTTAGCGACGACGCTCCAAATGACGTGACGCCGACGGGTATCACCAAGCTCCGCTGGGCGATGCTGCAAGCAATCCTGAAGATGAACCGTCGCTAGTTGCAAGGAGATGATGAAAGCATAGTGCTTTTTGAGGCTAAACTCTCAATACATGGACACTACCTGGATGACATCTGGACACACCTGGAGTTACGAAATGGAGCCATACTATAATGATGGCACCACTTGCCGCTTCGCGCCATGCCGACAGACGTTGACGCTCATCAGTCTGGCTTTTGCTCAAGTAGCGCACACATGAGTATTCCAGGTATCGATACCTGCACGAAACCCGGACTTTACTGCGGAAGACTGATTGGCTGGAGCTCTTCCGACGCGAGCCGAGCGCTGTCACTTCCACTTTTGCTCAAGTTCCGCACACATGATTCTTCCAGGTTTTCCACGCGCATTATACCTGGTCAGGTAATTTATGTCGGTCCCATAGATTACTTTCATCGGATTCGGCAGGGTATCGAAAAACCTGTAGATAACCTGGAATAAAACTTGGGCAATACCTGTGGAATCAGTTTTCTGAGTAAAATCTGAATCTGGGAAACCTGGGCGCTAAGGCTGTCCTATTTAAATCCTTATTACTGACAAGCAGTTTTACCAATTTCAATATAATACTGAATTGGAGGAGCCACGGCACACGCCCCCCGGAATTTGGGGGGTTCAAAAATGGAGATATTTTTTTTCAGACCGATGTCATTCCCTGAATTTAACATTCTGCTGCGTTCAACAGCTCAAAAGAAGCATAAGACACGGCTCTTTCGAGTGGTATGCCTAAATCGCGATTCGTACTCTGGTTGATTAGTATTTGTTTGTTTGACGCGGTCTCATTTATTGACGCATAGCCACTTTGACTTTCAATTATTATTTACTCCGAAGTACTGCTTAATTGCAACGTTTTCGCTTAGAACTCGTCGACAACTCTGTCTCCTCGCCTCCCTCGTTCCCCCTCTTAATCGCTGTCGAGAAGTACCAACGGAAAGTCTCCACTTCTCTCAAATTCTCCTCAATCCACCGCTTCCTAATTTCCGGGCAGCGGCTCTGTATCGCCTCACGAATCTTCTGTTGGACGCCTTCGTCGTGAAATTTTGTACGCGCCAGAGTCCACCATAGAACGCTTTGATCATTTTTTCGAAGCGCCATGAGCACGAGGTCTTTCCGGTACTTTTCCGCTACCCACGGTACAATTTCGACGTGACGGGATTCCAGTACCAAATACGTCGCGGTTGGCGCATCGAGCGGGGGTCCATGTTCCACCAACCACCGCAAGACCGGTACACTCTTGTACGTGTTGTACTCCCAGCCAGCGCGCCTAACCAAGTCCAGCGAGTTCACAGCATGCCCGTGCTCCGACAACCAACGAACCATTTCCAGATTGGCGCTACGAACTGCCAGTGGGAGCAACTCCGGGTCTGTA
This sequence comes from Phytophthora vignae f. sp. vignae, assembly GCA_016169955.1. Classification (NCBI taxonomy): domain Eukaryota; phylum Oomycota; class Peronosporomycetes; order Peronosporales; family Peronosporaceae; genus Phytophthora; species Phytophthora vignae. The sequence goes on from JABJUM010000018.1 coordinate 818,816, forward strand.
GTCTCAAACCCATTGTCCCAAAACCACTGCAGCAGCTTCACGTCGCCGCGTTTGACCGCGTCACGAACGGGTTCTTTCGACCGCAACTCGATTCCAAACTGGTTCACCCAATCCAGCATTTCAATGTTGCCTCTGCTACACGATATCCCCGCTAGACACGTTAAACAACATTGAAGGAAGTGAGAGCGCTGCTTGAAAACAGTCTGCAACATCGTCACTTGATCGCTTGTCGCTGGGCTCGAGCCCCGATTTCCACAGGCATTATAGTCAAAGCGGCATAATACTCGAAAATCCTGCGTATAAAGTATTTTTTCCTTGCTTGAAAACCCCTCGGTTCGGTGCTCAAGTAAATAGAGGAAAATGTCGAGGCGGCCGCTCGTAGCGGCATGGCTCATTGCTGCGCTTGCCCTTAGTCTGGCGATGTTTTCGTGCAACCACTGAACCACCTCGAGACGGCGGGTTCTATACCCAACAGCATTATCCATGAGATCGTATAGCCCTGGCTCGAACGTTTCGGGGTAGTGGTTGTGTAGCCATTTCAGAACTTCCAAGTGGCCGTTTGCTGCGGCATTAATTGGACCCGCCCTGGAGCACCCCTCAGTTCGATTTTCGTGTAGCCATATGATCACATCCATGTGAGCATTGCGGGCAGCGTCATCCATCGCATCGACCCGGAATGAATTAGGAAAGTATTCATGTAGCCATTTCACCACGTCTAGATGTCCACATTCCGCGGCTCTGTCAGCTCTTATCCGTGATTCAGACGAATGACACTTGTGATGCACATTGTCGTACAGCCATTGGACTAGTTCAAGATGGCCATTGGCTGCCGCCATAGGCATAGCGTCAATCGAGCACGTTTCGTGATGAGTTTCGTGTAGCCATTTCACCATTTCCAATCGCCCCTTGATAGCTGCCCAGCGCATCGAAGCCCTCGTGCTTGTAAAGAGATTCTTGGAATGTAGCCACTTTAGCACGTCGAGATGCCCATTCTTCGCAGCGATGCTGACGGCTTCATCAGAGCAGCGCTCGCCTTTCACCTCATGTAGCCACTGAGCGATGGCGAGGTGGCCGTTTGCAACAGTTTTGCCCATTGGGCTCCATAGTCCACGGAATTTGTAAGTTTGTGTGTCGTAAATCCACTTGAGCACCTCGAAATGTCCGTGCTTCGCTGCCAGGCTCAACGCATCCTCAATACAGTGTCTAGTCTTCTCGAAGCTAGACGCAGTAGTCGAATGTATTGTATCTCCTTCCACTCCCCGCTCGTACAGCCACTGAACCACTTGAAGGTGGCCGTGGGCTGCTGCAATTTCCAACACATTGTTAAAATCAGCCTTCCAGGGTCCACGTCCGTCTTCACGCCCAGTCATCCAACGAAGCACGTGCATGCGGCCGCCTCGAACGGCGGCTTGTACCGCCTCCTTCCAGACCGGTGCGGTCTTGCGAAAGATGTAGTCCAGAGCCTTCCCCGCAGCGCCGAACTCGCAAGCAGCGGCGAAAGCCTTGTGAGTTAAACTGCCAGTCAAGTAGTCGTCGATACTTTGGAGCACATGCGGAAGCCAGCCCCCACTTGTGGGTAAACAATGTTTGCACACGACGAACGTGGCTGTACGGATAGACAACGTCTCCTCCATTGATAATTCAATTGTGGGGATTGCCAAGTGAGTTGATTGTGCTGATTGAGATAAACTTCATCCAAAAGCCAGAAGATCTGTTAACTTCAATCTATGAGTGCTATACCACTTACAGTAAAATTCAGGTAAGAGCTTTCATGCATTGTATGTCTCTAACACTAGCTAGGCTACTGGAGTGGTGCCTGCCAGCTTGTGGTCCTCTTCGCTCGCATGATACCAGGTGCAAGAAAAGGCTTCGGACAGCGTGCCGTCTTTCGGGTTCAGGTGCCAGCGCAGCAGCAGCATGTTGAAGGTTCGCAGCACTTTTCTCGGCACAACTCGTGCCACCAGCAACAACATGACGGAGGACGCCTGGTAGACGTGCTCTCCATAGTAGAGATACCCCGTAAGCAGCACGGCCTCGACCGTCGTGCATCGCTTGCCGTTGTAAATTACGTAGCCGATATCGTCGCAGCCCTGGAAAAGTCGTTTAAGTGGAACACCAAGACAGTGTTTCTCGAAGGTGGTGAGGTTCGCAGCTTGTTTCTTCTCAGAGGCGACGTCGTTCTTGGTAAGTTTCTGCATCGTGGCGCTGTCCTTCAGGTTTTCAAGCTCCGTGAAGACCAGATAGGCCGAGCGCACGACACTACTTGATGCTGGGGTCATCTTCGTCACCAGGAAGCTAAAGAGGAGAGCAGCCGTGCCCAAGCCGATCAACAAGATGGCAATCACGGACGCCGTGTCCGTACTGAACAAAATGCACGAGTCGTGCAAGCCGCAGTACTTGGCTCCGCGCGCTGAATTTTTACGTAAAATTTCAGCGTTCTTCGTGATAATCGACTCGAGTGGCGTCCGCTGCACGGACAGCAGAATGGATCCGACACAGATCGTGGTAGCGAGCTGCATCGTCTCCCACGTTAGACGGAAGTGTCGATCCAGTCGTTGCTTCCCCGCCCTCGCCTTGAGTAGGTTGATAAACGAGTACGAGAAGGCGAAGGTGCAGCACGTGAGGTTGGCGATGGACTCGCCAGTCAGCGTCCCCGTGGCCAGGCCGATCATGTACAGATCCGAGTAGAAGACGAGGTGGTAGATGATCTGAGCGAGGTACATCACCTGCATGGTTCCGCTCTGACAGCGATACGCCCAGATCTGTGTCAATAGCACGGAGCGCTTGTGAGACATCACTTGGTAGAAGCTGATGATCCTCATGAGCAGAATCTGCGCCACCACGAGGGCTGGTAGAATGTTGATAGCGACGGTGTCCGCGTACCGGATGCGGAACGAGTTGACGATCATTCCGGCGCGGTCTGGCTGAGCTTCTGACACGTAGTTGAGCCACTCCCATAGCGAGTTGAAGTAGTTGTGGATGCACACGTCGCCCGCACTGCACAGCGGGATATCGTCGGGCGAATGGACCATCAATCCGTACGATTCCCAATGCGTCGACATCTCACAGGAATCTTCGATGAAGATCCCCGTCGTGTTCACCTCGCGCACGCGACACCCTCCGAAGTAGGCTCGAAGCAGAGGCTGAGTGACGGTGGTCGCTGGGTACTTCGTGGCACCCGCCGGAACTTCACGCGAGACCGGAGGGAGACTACTAGAGAAGCTGTACGGGAACACCGTCAAGCTGTCGGGCACAGCGCGTAAAAAGTCTTCGCCATTGGTGAGCAGAGCCACCTTGGTGCCGACGAGGCTGTCGTCTATCACGACGGTCGGGCGACATTCAGTATAATCGGGGAAGATGCTGATGTCTACCGCCGATAATTTACCGAAGTTCGCGTCGCCCACTCTAGTTGGGAACTGAAAGAGCCGAGAGAGAGAGAGCATGCTCCACCGTGTTTCACAGCCATCGGTACGCCCTACCGAGAGCTCAAGCTCTCGTACCATCTGTGGGGCGATGCTGAGGCCGAGTGTGCGGATGATGTCGAGTATCTGCTGAGCGGACCCCGTGGCCACGTTGTGCGTCGCCCCCCAGTCGTTCGTGCCGCTCTGACACACGGCTCCATTACGATCCAGCGAGTCCCCAAGAGCGAGCGCTTCGGTGCTCAGAGCGCTGAAGTCGTACAGCGATTCGTCGGTCTCAAGGGCGACGAAAGCGTTGAACACCGGGGAGCTCACGAACGCGCTCCCGTTGAACAGCGAGTACTTGAGCAGCACGATTTTGCACGGGCCGATGCAGCCTGAACACCCGCCGGCCATGGCCATGTCTTGCTCCGTGAACGCGAAGAAACTGTCCGAGGCCTTGATGAGAACAGAGCCCGCGTTCGAGAAATAGTTCGTGGCCGTGAAGAGCAGCAGAAGCGCCAAGGGACCGACTAGGACGCGGCCTACAACGGCCAGAGACGCCGCCAGGACCGACGGATGAAGGAACCACTTCCAGTTTTGAGTCTGCCGAGCGAGTTTCTGCTGGATGCTGTACTCCGTCGCCCAGTGAGGTGTCGACCCGCTCGCATCGTCCTCATGAGTCATGGCCGACTCGACTCGAATCGGTACCGGTAGTCACGAATTCGCCGCCACTTCGATTGTGAGCTTGGGCTGGCCCAACGCGAGAGCTTCGCGGGTCAGAACGCTTATAAATAAGTAGGCAGATCGGTTCGACTGTCCGACTTCCGTCAGCGTTGGGGGTGAAGATGGCGACTTGCATAACCTCCAGACGCGATGATAATTATAAAGGTGTATTCCCGGGGCGAAGCCAAGGGAATTATGTTTTCCACATAAAATAGTAGTACCGATATACTGGTACATCTACCGGTTACGCATTGCCTGGTAAGGCCTCTGGGACCACTCGTCGCGAGCTCTCCCTCCTTCACTTCGCTTCTAGAAGAACAAGCAACAAGCCGACCAAGAAAGAGGGGGTTTCTACTCCACCAAGCTGCAACATGATCACCCGTGGAGCTCCTGAGTCCGCCAGCGCGCCTGCCTCGCCTTCATCCCGTGCCACCGCGGCTCCCTCGGATTGCGAACCGCCAACCGATACCGCCGTTGTCGTCGACGTGACCGGCGGGGAAGAGCCCTGGACAGCGACCTCCGCGAGGCGCACGTCTGACCCTCCCCCGCTGCGATCGAGTAAGCGAGCGTCGGCGCGGAACGCCCCGGACACGGCGCCGTCCGAAGCCCGTAAGGGTAAGAAGAAGGCGACCAAACGGCCGACAGCTATAGGGTCCGCTGCGAAGCCCCTGGGCCCCGAGGCGGCGTGTGACTCTGACAGCGAGCTGGAGGAGAAGACGGCGCCTCCTCCGACGAAGAAGACGAAGAAGACTGCTGCGCCAAGCACTCCGGCCCCTGCGGAAGCCAAGCGTCCGGTCGGTCCCCGCTCTGACCAAGGGTTCGACCTGACGACCTTCATGGCGTCGTTCCAGCCCGGGCGTGGCGGCACTGGTGAAGGTCCCTCGCAATCTGAGCGCGGCGCAACCACGGCACGGCCCGGCCGTGATGTGGCCTCGGAACTGCAGGCACTGCGCGACGAGGTGGCGCGCCTACGCGGGCTCGTTGGAGGCCAAGGCCCGCCTGCTCGAGACCCTACACGCGTCGGTGCAACGACGGAGCCCAACACGAGAGGCGAGATGCCACCGGCGGAGCTGTGTCAGCTGACAAGCGCTAGCTTCCCAGAGGGCGCGAAGAAGGCCAAGGGAGACTACAACCCGCCGCAGGCACACCTACTTGCCGCGAGCCGCATGTTCCGTGCCTTCGGGACGGAGACAGGTAAGCCCCTGTCTGCTATGTCCTTCGTCTTGTGGTTGCGGGAGCTGGAGTGCGTCAAGTTCCCCGTGACGCCCGCCGTGTTGATGGCGGTATTCAGCGGGAGGCTCGGCTCGCGTGGACTTACGATCATGCACTTCAAGGAATCGAGCGAGATGGAGACACTTGAGGACGGATCTACAAACGCCAACTACTCGAGCGACTTCAGCGCTACGGCCGCTCTCCCGACGGCCTCTATCCGGTGCTCCACGTACGAAGACATCCTGGACGCCATTCACGGTCTCAGCGCTCTCGGCCAAGAGGTGTGGTATGACCACATGCGCAAACTGACGTCTCGCCTGCGCGTGTTCGTGGCGAAGAACAAGTCGGCAGACCCTACCAATACGCCTGCACGCGTCCGCCTAACGCTTCTGTACGTGAACAAGTTCGTGGGCACCGCGCTAGGCCACATGCAGGCCGACGACCCCCAGTGGTGGAGCGGCTTCTGCGAGGCGCTTCGATCGATCGACTACCAGTCTCCGGCCTGGACGATGGCCCTCCTAAGTACTCTGACCCAAGGCAGCGAAGGCGACCGCCGCCAGGGCCAAGCTCGCGGACGGCGCGACAACGAAGGCCGCCGAGAAGGCAACCGGCGCCCCGCGATCCCAGACGCCATCCGCCGCCTCATCCCGATGAATCACCGCGGTCAAGAGCCCTGCCTGCTCAACGTCGCTGGTCTCCCGTGCTCTGGCGGCACACGTGAGCGCTGCGGCAACCCGCGGCGAGTCCACAACTGGTCGGAAACCCTGCCGGCGCGCGTCCAAGAGTGGATCGACCACACGTACGGCGCCCGCTCTGCTGCGAACGACGAGCGCCGCTGATGGTGCCGTGCGGATGAAGGCTCGCCATCCCTACGGTTCGAAGCACAGGTTAAGAAGGGTAATACACCAATGAATCCTGACAATCTGCGGACGAGCTACTCGTGTGTCACACCTACTCCAGACCCTACGGCGCGAAGCAAAAAGCGCGGGGAGGCGGATAGGGGGGGAGCGAAGCGGGGGGGGGGGGGGAGCGATCGGTCGCGCGAGCGGAGAAATTTCCGTGAGAGCGGCCGTTTTACCCCTCGACCGGTGCCTCCGGACACCGAATCCTCAGACGGCGCTACTCATCACCCAGTCGCATCCGGCGCTGGCTCTGAAGTAGACGCAGTAACGGCCTCGCGGGCTACGGCTATACAGCCACTTCAGACCTTACGGTCCGGGTCGACTATACAGTCACCTTTGGCTATACAGCCCGTGCTCGCTATACAGTCGGCACAGACATTAACGCAACCCAAACAACTGGGTCAGCTGACGCGAATCTCATTGCGTCCTGCGTACGATTGTAATATTAACCCACTTGCATACACATGTATGACCAATCCAATGGCTACATCCTCGGAAAACCGGCCAGAGCCTACCGCGCCACCAGCCCAGGCGGCGCCCGCTGCTGCCACGCGCGCATCTCCAAGTGCCACGCCCAGGCGACATCTGCGACCCGTCGTTAGTAGTGCAGTCGCACAGAGGATGCACACAAATGCGGGCGTGCGGCGTGGCCTAACGCATCGGGCGCGCAGGACCACACTGGCCACGACAATGGCAAGAGCTGGTGTGACGCTACCACGTGATACCTACCCAAAGTCTCGCGGATCTGGTGCCGCGGAAGAATTCCTGCTAGACGTACCTCTGAAGCACGCGCTTTCGGAATATGTCCGCCGGACGGGTGTTTCGTTACCAGCATTTGTAGAGCTGTTCAGAGGCCAAACAGCGGAAGACTATCGACCAAACAAGAACCTAGTCCCCACGGTGCTCGACGAGCTCTGCTCGGGCTATCGGTACCTGGACCAACTACAAGAGATTGTTCGCGAAGGTGTGAAAGTGCAGCTCAAGGATCCACCGCCAAGACAACTACAACGACCACCAAACCATGGCTCAGCGCGCGACCGCATCAACGTTCTGCGCAAAAATATCCGCAAGGAGCAAGATGCCTGGCGCTGCCTAGTCCTAGACATGGATCTGCTGGACCTGTGGCCCGAGATCGTCATCAGCCCCTTCGGGGTAGTCGACAAGGGCGGCGAAGATTCGAGTGTTTCCGGTCGTACGATTCACGACCTTTCGTATCCGGAAGGCACCTCCATTAACGACTGCACAGACCAAGAGAGCATCACAAGACCCGACTACGCTCACTGCGACGCCGTGGCTACTGAGATATCTCGTGCGAAGAAGCTCCAGCCCGGTGTCGAAGTCAAGCTAATGGCTGGAGATGTAGCATCGGCTTTCCGCAACGTCAGCATCCATAGCAAGAGTGTCTACCTCTTCGCTGGGCTGATTGAGGAGGAGAACGTTTGGTGATCGAGCTATCCGCGCCGTTCGGATGGACAGGCTCTCCAGGTTTCTACGAGATCGTCGGCGGCGCCATATCTTACGTTCACGGCAACCACACCAACGCCGCGTACCCGGACGGCTTCTTTAATTATCACTGGGTGGACGATCACATCAATGTCGCCGTGGACGTTGGGCTCACGTGTGACGACGCCGACCGGTCGCTTCGGTTCGCTATGGTTGCCGTGCTAGGCGCTGACGCCATCAACGACAAGAAGTTTACGAGCTGGAACACCCGCCAACGCGTGCTCGGTTTGGAATTTGACTCAGTCGCCGAGAGCGTTGCTATGCCACCCGAGAAAGTGGACAAAGCCCGTCGAATCGTCGCCGCGGCCTTCATCGCGCCACATCTCAACCGTAAGGCGTACCGGTCACTCATGGGGAGCCTCCGTCATGTGGCTACATGTATCCGCGCTGCCCGGCCCTTTCTCCAGCGACTCCGAGTACGAGAAAGCCACCTCCATCGCTTCCAGCGCGTTTCAGTCACGGATGACATGAGGCAAGATCTACTGTGGTGGTGGCAGATTTTACATACTCCCCATCTCAATGGCGTTTCGTTGGAGTACTTCAACGCACTTCCTCCGCCTGACACGGTGGTCGAGATGGACGCATCCGACTTTGGTCTATGCGCCTTGGATGTGTCATCTAGCTCAGCGTTAACCTACGCGTTCTCCCCGGCCGAGCTGGATCATATTCACGCGTTCAAGTCCGGCGTCGCTAACGGGTTCGACATCAACTTCCGGGAACTGCTGTCGTGCGCATTCGCGGTTCACACCTGGGGCCAACGGTGGTCTCTCCTCGCAAGGCAAAACGGTCGACCTCATCACGTGCACTTCCGGATTGACAACACTTCCGCCGTCGCCTGGCAGAACAAAATGGCATCCCGGAACCCCCGCGCTCAGCTTATCATCCGGCTCCTTAGCTGGTGGGAGGCATCATATCATCTCCGGTTTTCAGCGTCCCACGTCGCCGGGTCCGACAATACTCGCGCAGACGCCGGCTCCCGCATACCAGCTAACTCGTCTTACGCAGAGCTGTTTGACTCACTAACTCCGGGCTGGTCGCAGATCACTCCGACGGTGGACATCCAAGGGCTGGCCCAGGTCTGGCAGCGTATCTCCGAGCTCACTCCGTTGCAGACTCCACGTTTGATCAATATCGCCGATCTCTAGGCAAGTGGAAAGCTTGGTCTACCCGCCGGGGAATTCCTACTTGGTTCTCCGGCGTTCCGATTCAGGAGCAAGTCCAACACATCTCCGACTTCGTGCTTCACGGTTTCCAGTACGGCTTCGGCTCGGGCGGCCCCATCCGCAGTGAGTCGATCATGGGCGTTCTTCAAGGCGTTCGACATTTCTTCGCTGCGTCCGGCTACGAATTCCCGCTTGCACACCCGCACATTCGCATGCTGCTCAAAGGGATCGGCCGCTTGGATGTCGCCCGTCAACGGAAGGCGCCAGTGTCGCTGGACCTGCTGGAAGCGTGCTTCCACAGACTCGCATTCGACGATCCCTCTGACCAAGCCCTCTGGGGGGTGCTGTGCTTGGCGTTCTTCTTTCTTCTGAGGCGTTCCGAAATTGCGGCGATCAGCAGTCGCTCTTTCAAGTGGTTTGCGCTTCGAGCCCAAGATATCGTCGTTCTAGACTCGATGGGGAATCCGACGCTCTCTCCGCAGCTTGCCCAATCCGTGTGCCTGCGCCTGATCGGGTCGAAGACGAACCAAGGTGGCGCGCCCACGACAAGGATGCTCTCACGGTCCGGACATCCATTTCTCTGCCCAGTGTTTGGCGCGCTCATCCTTCTTCAAGCACGAAAGAGCCTCCCCCTCAGTATCCCAGCGGCGGTGTACCTGTCGCGGAGAGGAATCCCGGCATGCGTTTCGTCTGCAGACGTCGCCGACGCGATCAAGCGTGCAGCCTCGTCCGCCGGAAAGGACCCACGGCAATTCAGCTGCCACTCCCTCCGCTCCGGGGAGCGACGCATATGTATCGCTGCGGCACAGACGCACTGACTATCCAGTTCCATGGACGTTGGGTCTCTGATGCGTTCAAGTCATACACCAGGCTCTGCGCGGAGTCCATCACCACGCTGGCCGCGGACATGGTGACTGGCACTACGGGGGATTCGACTTTGCATTAGTGCGGCACACTTGCACGACCATTGGGGGCACCGCTCTCCTCGACCCTTTTTCGGATTGAGCTGATGGTCACTGCATAAGCCGCACAATAATGTAATTTCGTTTGCCCCCGTAAGATTGTGGAAAGGTGTATTCCCGGGGCGAAGCCAAGGGAATTATGTTTTCCACATAAAATAGTAGTACCGATATACTGGTACATCTACCGGTTACGCATTGCCTGGTAAGGCCTCTGGGACCACTCGTCGCGAGCTCTCCCTCCTTCACTTCGCTTCTAGAAGAACAAGCAACAAGCCGACCAAGAAAGACCCGCCTCTCCTCGACCCTTTTTCGGATTGAGCTGATGGTCACTGCATAAGCCGCACAATAATGTAATTTCGTTTGCCCCCGTAAGATTGTGGAAACCTTTGAGATAAAGACGTTGCAAGTACATCTCAGAGCTGAACAACCTTCTCGATCCGCAAAGCTGAAATTAGCAGTTGACTCCCTTCTGTGAGGATCGGCAACTTCGTCCTTTGCGTCTCGGACGTGGTTTTAGGATGCAACTCGAGGACAACCTATCATATTGCATATATGGTGCACTGAACCACGTTTCATTAGCCAATCACATCCACGAAGAATCGCGAGCCTGTAGGCCAGGGCCTAAAACTCCCCTTTTCGATTCCTGCAGCCAGCCCGGCGGTCATGTCCAGCAGCCTCGAGAACGAGAACGAGGAGCTCGCTGCGCTGGAGCCTATGATCGCCCGGTCGCTGGACTCGGAGCCTGACGTAGGCCAGCTCGTGAGCGACTTCCCGCAGGACGCGCCGGACGAGGCCTTCGACCGGTTCCTTAGGACGCACCACTCCAAGCAGCTGCGGGCTGCGTGTACCCAGCTGGGCCTGCACCCGCAGGCCGACCCGTCGACCAATCACAAAGATGGCTACATCGAGCTACTGATCCAATACCGCCGCGCTCGTCTGCGCGGAGAGGTATTTTCCGGCAATTTTAGGACCAAGGCCAAGCAGAAGAAGAAAACGGGTACATTCGACGTCGAAGGTAGGACAAAGCACTGTGGCTTTAGGCTCGCCAATGTGCTGTTCAGTCCGACCTTTTTCCGTCGCATGGTCGAATCGGGCGCTCTACCTTCTACCGGTGCGGAGGTAGAACCTGTCGACGGTAGAACCAAGTTCTGGAGGGAAGTGGCGGCGGCCTACGCGAGTGAAAACCCGCAGTTCGACGTGGTAGTGGGGCATATTGCTCGATACGAGGGGATCGACCCCAGGTTGGCCCCCCACCATTCGTCCGCCAAGCTCTGTGCCATGTGGAAGGACATGACGACTCGGTATGAGGAGAGTCTGGCTCGCTGGAAGCAACTCGGTACGGATTCGGTAGGCTTCGCCCACTTTTGCGGAGACTACTTGGACGGACTCTACCTCCACGACTGGCTGCAGCTCCGACCGATTGCGGTGGATCCAGACCAGGTGAGGGCCTCCAAGCGAGTGAGGAGGGGGGATAGTACTCCTCAACAGGAGAACGAAAGCGCGTCGGTTGGTGGGGATTCTACGGAGGAGCAAACGCAGGTGGATCGGCGAAACTTCTTGACACCGAATGAAGTGGAAGTTGCCACACAAAGCCAAGCTTCGACTTCGACTTCAGAAGAAACTCAAGACGGAAACCGGTTTATTGTGAACCCCGGTGCCGTTCAAGCGGCTGTACAGCGCCAGCTTTTAAGCACACAGAGATCCCACGAACCTAGACGCATTTTGCCGCGAACGGACGCATTTCCGGTGCCAATGCAGCGTCAGGTTGGACCTCCAGCTGAAGTGCAGCAAGTGCCAACTCAGCGCCAGAGTCCCAGGACGTTGGAGCAGAGACTGCTGCATGTTCTTGATGCCAACTCGGAAGGGCGACAAGTGAACAAGTATGACGGGGTTATCCACTCATCGCAAGCGGTGCGCGACACCATGTCGGCTATCGAAGCTCTCAGACGTGGCGGGTTCGATCGTGCGGTGATTTCCCAAGCCGAAGAGAGTATGGACGCAATCGTCCAGGTCTGGCTTCGAGAGCTGGAGAACGCTGGGAAGAGAGGAGCAGATTGGTAAGTTTTATTGGTATTTTGTGGAGGATTTGGTAGTTACTGGCACGGAATTTCTAACAGATTTGGTTGCGTTTTGGCAACAGATTGTGTCTTGCGGTACCTCTGGCACGTGTATTTCGTCGAGCATGATCGTGTTGAAGTTTGTTTTCGTTGAATTATTTTTTTAGGCGTAGTATTCGTGAATTTCATCGTGTTAGGCTACAGGAGCAGCACCTTTCAGTCTGTGGTTCTCTTCGTTAGCGTGATACCACGTACAGGACCTTACCCGTGAGAGAGTGCCGTTTATCGGGTCCACGCGCCAGCGCAGTATAAGCACGTTGAAGGTGCGTATTATTTTCCGCGGCGTCATTCGCGCTAACAGTAATAGGATGACAGAGGACGACCGGTAGACGTGCTCGCCGTAAGCTTAGTACAGATTCCCAGTGAGCAGCAGCGCTTCGACAGGAGGTGCACCTCTTCCCGCCGATGCAATTTCTCTCAAACGAGGTGAGTTTTTGGGTCAACGCAGTCCCAGGTTTCGTAGTCGTAGTACTCACCGGTGCGATTGCTTCGACTCTCGTCAGATTTCGTGATGATTCAAGAGGCTGCGGCCAAACCAGAGAATGTCGAGATGACCAATACCGGATAGATGTCGCCACCCTGATCTTGCTTTTGTCGGCGTACGCGATGATAACCGCAACGACGGCTAACCCGACAGACACCAGCGTCACAACGGTGGGGATGTTAACGGTGAACAGCACGCACGCATCGTTCAGACCGCAGTATTCGGCACCACGAGCGGAAGTTTTGCGCAAGATTTCCGCGTTATGGGAGAGAATCGAGCCGATGGGTATGTGCTGGATGGAATGATGGCGACCTGCATCACCTCCCACGTGAGTCGGAATCTAAGTTGATGAACGAGTACGAGAGGGCGAAGAAGGAGCACGTGAGGTTGGCGGTGGATGCCGTCGTCAACGTCTCCGTCGCGAGGCCCAGCATGTACAAGTCGGAGTTGTAGACGAGGTGATACGTGACTTGAGCGAGGTATATCACCTGCATGACGCCTTTCTGGCAACGATACGCCCAGATCTGTGTGAGTAGAACGGATCGGTTGTGTGACATCACCTGATAGAGACTTATTGTCCCCGAAGCGAGCATCTGTGCTACTGTACAAGACCAGGTAGAACACTGATGGAGACTTTATCTGCGTAGCGACTACGGAAAGTGTTGAGGTTCATCCCGACGCGGTTGGGCACTTTTGGATCAATATAGTGCTCCCATTCCCACAAAGAATTGAAAAAGTCGTGGATACAGACGTCTCCAGTGCTGCATAGAGGAATATCATCGGGGGAATGCACCATTAATCCATAACTCAGCCAACGCTTGGAGACCTCGCACGTGTCTTCGATATAAACGCCGGTCGTGTTCACCGCACGCACACGGCAGCCCCCGTAGTAAGCTCGGAAGTAAGACTGCACCACCGTTGTTGCTCCGTTCTTCGTCTTGGATTTATCTGCAGGTGCTGAGCGTGAGATTCGAGGCAAACTACTGGTAAAACTGTAAGGAAAAAGCTTCAATTTGTCGGGAACCGCCTCGTACAACAGGTCTCAACCGTTTGTTTTCAGCGCCAGCTTCGATCCCACAAGCGAATCGGTTATCTCGACTATGGGGCGACACTCCGTGTAGTCCGGGAAAATGTGACTGCAGGAACCTGACCAAAACCGTTGCTGCTACAATTGTCGGGTACTGGAAAAGCCTCACAACCGACATTATCGTCCACCCGGTAACACAATCTTCAGCATTTTCAATGGCTAACTCCAGTTCACGCACCATTTGAGGGGAGAGATTGAGCTTCGCCATCTTGATAATGTTGTAGAGTTCTTGCGCCGTGCCCGTGAGGACGATCGGCGACGCCCCCCACTCGTTCTTGCTGCTCTGACAGAGCGTCCCATTCGCGTCCAGAGCTTCCGAGAACGCGAGCACCTCGTCACTGAGCGAGTTGAAGTCGTACAGCGACACGTTGGGCGCCAAGGAGGTGAAAGTGAAGAACGGCGGCGCTGAGGTGATGGCTACATTCTCGATCAGCTTGTACTTGAGCATGACGATCTTGCACGGCCCGAGGCACCCCGTGCATCCTCCAGCCATGGACGGGTCTCGCTCCGTGAATGCAAAACTACTCTGGTCGGCCTGTATGAAGACTGTGGCGTGAGATAAATAGTCGGTGGCGGTGAACAGCACAATTAACAGGGGTGGGCCGATGATATCGCGGCCTACAACAGCGATGTATGCCGGTCGAAGGAGAGCTCTCCACCCTTGAGACTTGCGATCTTGAGCCTGTTGCCGATAGTACGCCACCGTCCAGTGTTGAGAGACGCCTTCATGGGGAGGAGCGTCCATCCACCAGAGTCAACTGACTGGAGGGCGAAAATAAACTTTGAATGGGGTAGGACGATCATGGTTCTGACATGAAATCGGGTTTCATGAGCTACATCGCGTACGGAATGAGCTTCTTTTGACCACTTCAACCGGTTATTGTAGAAAGTTACCGATACTTTACCGGTATTTGTAGTTCAACTCAAAAGTAAACGTCAACGAAGCAGTCGCAAAGTACCCGCTGTCGTGCGCACACAAGATGACCCCCTCGTTATCCGTGGAGGCCGTCGCCGCGGTGGAGGACGCCTTCCTACGTGGAGAATGGACGCAGGCCCTCAACGACAGCCGCAGCATCCTCGCAGCGCGCATCGTGCAGGTACAAGAAGAATATTTCATTCAGTTCTCTAAATCGGTTCTCTAACCTTTTTAACACCTCGTTCAGCACCGACGCGATGAAGAAAGCCCAGCTGACTCGGCAGTTATGACAGCGGAAGAGTGAGTATGATTGCGTATCTTTTTTCTGGAATATTCAGGTAGTGTTTAAAAGTATTATATTGCTGTTTTTTCTCTTAGGGAACGCGTGCTGTCTGTGTATCTCCAGGCGGTGTTTGAGCTGGGCCTGGGCGACGAAGTGGACACGGCGGCGACAATTGCTCGAGATTTTGCACCGCTGCCAAGCGGAGTTGCCATCCAGTGGAGCAAGTTCCTAGTTGCCATGAACCGCCGATCCATGGCTACACAGGCTCTGCGTGACCTACTGGAGTCCTACACTGTGGATGGAGAAGTGAATTTTACTACAGAGGAGTATACCACAGCTGCCGAAGTGCTGGC
This sequence comes from Phytophthora vignae f. sp. vignae, assembly GCA_016169955.1. NCBI lineage: Eukaryota > Oomycota > Peronosporomycetes > Peronosporales > Peronosporaceae > Phytophthora > Phytophthora vignae. Next base: position 833,922 of record JABJUM010000018.1, read on the forward strand.
GTTGCAGTTGCTGCTGCCTGACGAGGGCATTGAAGCTGCACGGCAGTTTGTCACGGGGGACAGTGTGCTGGATGATGGAGCCAAGCTGGTACGAAGTGGAGGAATGGAGGTTGGTGTTTAGAGTTGATGCTGACGGTAGTTTTGTTATAATTATTTTTTTTAGCAACTGCTTCGTCGGATTCAGGCTGCACACTTGGCTGCGCAGGAGGCTGGTAAAGTTGCAGAGCAGCCTTCGGTGGCGAACCAGACGACGGGTAGTGCTGGGTCGGGAGAGAGGCAGTTGAATGGTGTGTCCTATCAAGCTGCATCGAGAGGAGATAACGGACTGCTGCAGCATGGCAAGGAGCAAGACAGTGATGACAGTTCAAGCTACGTTGTGATCGGGGGAACTGCCATTGCATTGGCAGTCGCAGCTGCAGGTGCGCTGCGTTACCGAGAGAAGATTCATGAGTGTGTCTCCAGTGCTATCCCGGCGATCTCCAAGGGCCTTGCGGATGCGAAGTATGCGCTGTTCGAGGCGTAAAACGACGAGCTGCTTCAGCAGCTCAGAAAAACGACAAAAGGTTAAGTGGTGCGCAGTTTTGGTGCTCCGCTGTTAAGTGCAAGGTCATAGCATATTTAACCACCTCTTGCAACGACTGAATTCACTTTTGCTTGTATAAACACGTTTCGGTTGAGGTCTTGAATAACATCGTTGCAGGCGCCAAAGACTCCTCTCTGTGAGACCATTCCATCCAGTTTTGTGATCGCGACACAGTTTAGCACAGGCACAACGTGACTGCTGTATTTATCGGCAGACCGCAGGCGCCTAACAGCTTTGCTGCTTCAACGACGGGCGAGGTATCCGGTCTCCAACAGGTGTCGAAGACTGTGATCGACCAAGCGCAGCCACTTTGTTCATGCAACTATACGTGTCATGTGTGGCGCTTGATAACGCAGTGAGTACGACCTCTTCGCGAAAACAACCTGTCAGCGGCGGTAGCTCAAAAACTTGCAGTGTCAACGAAGGATGCGAACTTTCGTTAAGAGCCCCACAGCATCGAGTTGAAGCACAGCATTTTCGCGCGAACATTGGCTGCGACTCGCACGTACAGTACATATATCCCATTGCGCTTCTCCGACCGCGAGCCCCAAGGTGCTCATGACTGCTGAGTAAGAGTACAGTACGAGTCACCGATGGCATGCCATCTGGACAGGCTTCTTCTAGTCGATGATGAGACTTGTATTTCAAAATGATCTTGGTTACAGGACATCGATCAAGACCTCCTGTAGTACAAAGTGGATCAATTCATGACACAGTACTCATATCAGCTCATCCGATCGGCACTATGGGAAGTCAGCGGAGAATTTAGCGCTAGAAAAATACTTCCTGCAGTATTGCCTATTTTCTAGAAAATTAACAGCAAGAACGCCACACCCCTGGAATATATTATCGGTGAGCTTCCAGCAAGTTGAAGTTGTCCGGATAACAAGGATCATCCGGTAAATAAACCCGACACACCCGTTACTCGATTCCTATTGGCTACCTCGTACCACCCCTAAATCCCAAAGCCAGCGCGCAACGCGGCACTTTTGGTCCATGTGTTTCCTGCGCACTTGTCCTGGTCCCGATCTCACCGCTCTTCTTCTCCTTTCTCGCCGTCTTTTGCACCGCTTCTGGAGCCCACAGCACTTGGAAAAGCTACACGCACTCGAAAATTGACGTTGGAACTCTCTGGCTGTGGAAGGCCTTTGGCCGCTCGAGCATCGGAGACTTTGGTCCGAGCATTCGCCTTTATTGGAGACGCTAGAGATGACCACGCGCACCGCTTCCAACCGGACGGTACTGTTCAACATCGACGAGGACAATGTGCCGACCATGAATGCCACGACGCGGACGGGGTCTTCCAGGAGGGCCCACTCGTCTAATTCCAGGTCCCGCGTTGCAAGCACTCGATCCAGGACCCCCTCGCGACGCAGGGCTGAGGAGAAGAGCAGGAACGAGGCAGTAGCAACGGCAGACTTTCGAGGCACGAACCCGGTCATGGAGGGAGACGACTTCCAGGAGGTGACGCCGACCGAGCGAGTCCCGACGCTGGACGGCCGCGGACACATTAACTTCACCGATTCGAGGTACAGGAAGGCCGTGGACACTGCCAAGCGCAGCGTTCGCGCTCGAGGAGCGCTGCCGATAGGCTCCGCGAGGTCGAAAGACCCGTTCAACCCCATTTCGCCTACGCGTATGAGTCGCAAGCAGACGGTGGACGTCCGCGAGGAAGAAGAACACGAGGCGATGGACGAGTTCCCGGATGAATACGAAGACCCACAGCAGGATTGTCGGGAGCAATTTCAACTCCAAGAAGCTGCACAGCCTCAAGCACGTGGTCGATCTAGGTCGCGGAAGCAGAGCATTTACGGAAGGTGGTCCTGTTGTGGCCATTCTTACCCCAATGCGTTCCTACGACTGTGTACGGTAGTAGTGATTGTGCCGCTTGTTGTGTGTGGCTTGATCTTCTGGCCCGTGCTAGCGGCGGCGTTGCTCACAACGATATTGCTGTGCGTCTGCTGCTACGAGCACGCGTGGCTGTCGTTCCGTATCCACACTCAACTGCTAGCTACGTACCAATGGTACGAAGGAAACGAAGGACCTGTCGACGCTGGAGACGCCGTCGGAGCCAGCACGCGCAGCAACGCGTCCGTTGTATGCGGATACCAAGAGGACGGAAGGCGATTCCAGATCTCGTTCGTGGCTGCGGGCTTCACGCAGTCGACGACGTCGCTGCCGATGACGAATTCGACTGTACTTTGCTCGGAAGATGGCAACCTGACCTTCTTGGGCACTAACAAGGGCAGCTTCTCCGACCCAGTGGCTGAAGAGGAGACAGTGCGGCCGAAGGAGAGGTCTACAGCACGTCATTTGTTGGAGTTGGAGACCTCACGTGGAGTGCTGCTCGGCATGGCGAATATGCTGTTCTGCGGGAACTTGTGGCTGACTCGCGTTGTTGTGGCTGCGCTGCTGACAGTTTGCTGGTCTGTTACAGGGACGATGGTGTCTCCGGTGATCCCGTTCCCTGTGGCTAGTACACCGCGAGATATTGCGGCCGCGCCGTATTACTTCTACGTCGTGAACTTCGTGGCATCGCTCTGCGCCGTGTGCTGCCCTACCTGGCCCCGTGCCTTCTCGTTGGTGGTGCAGAAGACTGCGTTTGAAGTGCTGCTACTGAACGCGTTCAACTGCCCGCTGGCTGCTAAATTCGAGTGCACTGCAGCGCCGATTACATCCCTGCAGACTTTCGTACTGGGCGCTATGGCGGTCGTGTTCGTTCACTCGCTCTTTGCACGTGGACCTGCCAACCTCGTAGTAGCGCTGACCCTCGACTTGCTGGGCTACGTCTACATTGCTGGCGCGCTGGGGCTGCTGATCTCGATGGTGGATCCGACTGACGGCAACGCGACGTGGGCCACGATCTGGCTCGGGATGCTGAGCGCCATGTGGGTGGCGCAGCTCGCCGGCTACGTGTGCGAAGCCATCATGTTCCGGTTCCAGCTCCCTCACATGAAGTTGCTGCCACCGCGCATTGTCGTGACTTTGGATGTGGAAGCGTCACTCTGTGCCATCGCGGCTGGCAGCGTCGTGCTGGTCTTTGGTGGCGCTGTCTTGGATGTCCCTGGTGGTGTGTTGCCTAAAATTCTCTTCACTACAGCCAGCGTACTCATGGCACGATTCGGACGCATAGTTCTTTCTCTACTGAAGAAGGCATCGGGCGTGCGGTGGAGTGGACGGTTGATGCCAGGCTTTGGTGGAGCATTGGACGGATCCCACGCGCTGCTCTTCACGTCGATCGTCTTCATCAAGTATTATCTCTATGTCAGAGCGCGCGAGACCGTTGAAATGGATGACAGTACTGGCAGCGGCGACTCGGATCTGTGGGCTACCGTCACGTTCAGCACGGATGTCAGGAGCTGAAGAAGAGGATAAACCACACACAAAACTGCTAAGATGTTAGTATTTAAGTGTAATGGAAGCGAACGAAGCTCTTCTAGTCGTATCGATGTGTTCTTGTCGTCAATAGCTGTCGCTGTGTGGGCGTTAGTACCAAGGTTTCAGTAGGAAACCGGCATGGCGCTCTTCGAGCAGCAGTTCTGAAGTTACTAACGACAACTTCAACTTGAAGTGTAGGTTGCGTTACAAGATCCCATTAGTTAGTTTCATCGCTGAGCTTTTAGTTACTTTGGCCCCGTCAGCGGGGGCATTTACGTTGCGCCAGAATGGCTACCATGCTTCTAGTAGGCACCCTCTTCAGCCTTGCATTGTGTCTAAGCCATGAGAGAAAATTGTTTTTTAGTCGCTGGCTACCGGTACTTTACTTGAACGGCATCGACCTGCGGCGCTCTGGCGTCTCGGTATCGTTTCGATCGAGTCTGATGGCGTGCAGCATCGACGGTCCGGAGTACGATGCCCGGCGCGCGTAGTACGAAGCCTGCTTGAATATCCTCTCGACTGACGCGTCCTCCGCTGTAGGCGGAGCCAGTAGCGGCAGCAAGTACTCCTCGTCTTCCGGCACCTTGGGCAACGAGCGCTTGGCCACCACGTAGATACCGAACAGGATGAGCACGAGGCTGAGCGAATACAGCACGTAGTGCCACACGGGCAGGTGCTTCATGTCCCGGAAGAAGCACAAGCCCGAGATGGCTCCAGACATGATGTAGCTCGCCTCGTACAGGTAGATCACCACCACGGCGTCCTCGACGGCCAGCGCCTCATTCAGCAGATACAGCCCGAGCAGCGCCGTCCCCACCGCGCCGATGATGCAGATGTAGGTCAACGGGAACGACCAGATGCGACTCGCTCCGTCATCGTGGACGATCCTCATCACCGCAGCCAGGAAGAAGAGCTGGCCGCTCATAACCCCAGCGAATACACTCAACGACACGCGCGCGATCACCGGCAGTTGCTCGGGACTGGACACGGGCGAGGACTCGACCCCGGCGCGACGACTTGTGGTCGTGAAGTGCAGCGCGTGCTTGGCGTGGTGGATCAGGAAGCTCAGCAGCGCCAGCAGCACGACGCAGTACAAGATGAAGGAGAAGGACTTGAACCGCGCGCCCAACAGCTCCACGGGCAGCGGCGGACTCTCGTGCGTGCCCGAGACGCCGACCATCACGCAGCCCGTGAAGATGAGCACAGCCCCCACAAAGTCGTTGGTCGTGAGCCGCTCGTGCGGCAGCAAAATGGGTCCGAACAGCGTGTTCCAGCCGATGGTGAGCCCCGCCATGGGCGCCAGCAGCGACTGCGTGGCGAAGCAGTAGGCCAGCGCCCCCAGCGCCGGGTTCATGACGAGCATGGAGAAGAGGCCGCAGTAGAAGTAGGTGCAGCCCAGGTTGCTCTTGACGGAGAGCGAGGGGCTAGCTACAGCCCCGTGGCTCTGACGCTTGAGCTGCTCGCGCTGGGCGGTAGCGATCTCCTCCTTCTCGCGCTCGTTGTGCGCCAGCTTGAGCAGCAGCTTGCCCGTGATGCCGAAGATGCTCGAGATGGCCGAGAGCAGCAGCCCCAGCGGCCAGCCGACGAACCACATGACAGAACTTGGTTGATGGAAGGAGAGTCTGCTCTGTTCTGTGTGTTGTGCTGCACGAAGGCGAAGTGATGATGCGACGCCGCCCTGGCGAAGTGCTGCAGCGGTTCAGAGCGGCTCAGAGTGAAGCTGCTCGATTCGGCGACGATGACGTCGAGAAACGCACACAAGACAGGGCGCACTTCTGTGCCCGACAGGACGGGCGCGCGAGGGGGACATGGGTAACGGATACGTTTTGCATGATGCAGATTCAACGAAGGCGAATGCGATGTGTGCGGTATCTGGACGTGAAGATTCGTTCATTGTTCATTAGTGGAAGAGAGCTACAGAGTGGTTAATTGGTTGGACGTAGGAGATGAAGGTGGTCGATGCCAGAATAGCAGAAGTCTTGGCACGATTCGGGGCTTTTGCCGCTCTTCAGTCGTCGTAGGACGGGATCTGGTCGTAATTGTAGCCCTTCCATCCCTCCCAGGCGCCGTAGAGCTGGTACGTCGCGTAGCTGCCTGGGATGAACGCTGAGAAATCCCCACACACGACACGACAAGATAAGACAAGACACAAGTTAAGTCTACTGCACGAGGCAACCTTTACCCAATACCCGAGCACTCCACAGTCTTACCGATCAGCCCGAGGATAAGGAACGATAGTCCGCGACGCTCCTCGTCCAGGCCGATGAGCGTGCTCACGTAGATGAGGATCGAGCCCAGCCCGAAGAGACTCGCGGCTGCCAGCCCCGTGCGGATCGGGAAGGTCTTGCGGCGGAAGTCCAGGTCCTACACAGCGACCATCCAAGACGATATGTGTGTACATGGGTCATCATCACAAGAACAGAGCGTCAGAAAACTGTGACTCGTTAAAGGATTCACCGCCATATCAATCGATCCATTCGCACCGGAGCAGCCGCGCGTGCCGCGCTCTCCTTGGAAAAGGACGCAAACTTGGACTCGTCCGCGGCCTTCAGCACACGCGCGTCGCTCGCATTGGCAACGCGATGCACGTCCTTCGCCATGTCTGTCTACAGTTCTAATACGCGCTCTCGCTAGGCGCAAGTAAAAGGCAACTTGGTGCTTGGTGTCGTGCTCTTGATGTCGGTCTCTGATCTCGAGGGTCGCGACCAAAAAAAAAGGAAGACCAAATCGTACCATAATTTAAAATAATCCATCCTATCTAGTCCCATATTTAAGATACATACGTATTGTACATACTTCTGATCAAATGTGTACATTTTTGTGACTGTGATACGTATCTTGGCGGACTAAAACGGGAGTCCGACATGACGCAGCGTCGCGGCCTCGTGTGCGTCGAGTGCGGGGCGTGCATGCCCGAGCTGGTGCGTGACTACGGCAAGGGCAACCTGCGCCTGGCCATCTGCAGCGCGTGCAACTCCGTGGCGGACAAATACGTCGAGTACGAGACGATCCTGCTCTTCCTGGAGGTTTTGCTGCTCAAGCCGCAAGTGTATCGCCACGTGCTGTGCAACCTGCCGGCCCCCGTAGCCGCGCGCACGACGCTCAAGCTGTTCGTGGTGCTCGTGATGCTGGACATGAACGTCAAGGCATATCTGGTGGACCGGGACGCCGGCGTGACCTTCCGATCCGAGTCCATGTACCGCACCCCGGAAGCGCTGGAAGCCGCGACGTCCGGACTGCGGATCGGCCAGTTCTCGCTGCACTTGGTGTGTCTCGCACTACTGGAGAACGTCGTGTACTTTGTGGCGGTTTTCGCTGCAATTTGGCTGGACCCATTTCGACGTGGCTGGCGAGCAAAGCTGCTGCCTGTTGGGGAGAAGAAGGAGGAGACTGGAGTCGAGGCGCCGTGGACGAGATACGGCAGCGCCATGTGCATCTCGAGCTTCGGCAAGCTGTTCGCACTGCTGACGGTCATCTGGGAGTTCCACTGGAGCTTCATCCACGTTATCGGCGCGCTTGTGGTGGTGTCGAATGTCCTGGCGCTGCAGTTGATGCTCGGAGAGGGGGATCCGGCGCGGAGAAAGTCACTGCATGTTGTGGCTGTTGTGGTCTTTGGATTGATTGCGAGAGGAGCTGCACAGCTTGCGCTGTATGCGCTGGGCAACTCGGTGCTCTTCCACGTGCTGGTATAGTGTCGTGACGGACGATAATTTTGGGCCCGGGCGACTATTTCAGTCGACTTCTACAAGAGAGAAACGGAGGAAGCAGTGGCAAGTGGACTACTTGATTGTGGCCAACGTGTCTGTAGTAGCGTGTTGCTGCACCGGCCAAGCCTCAAGGTGTAATCTGTCAATAGCAAGCCCATCCGTGTTCAACTTCCGGTCCTGCGTTACGAGATGAGTGCTGTGGAGCTGCCGTTGGTGCCCAGCGCGCGCTCATCCAGCTCGTCCGCATCTTCCAGCCGTAGTCATCTACACTCAGCAGGCTCAATCAACTCGGAGAAAAGCGCTCAGAGTGTGCGGAGCCAGCGCAGCCAGTACCAGCAAGAAGACGAGGATGGAGATGAAGACGACAATGAAAGCTTTCAGTCAGCTGAGGAAGCGCAACAAGAGGAGGAAGAGCCCCAAGAGTCTAGCGGAGGAGGACTCTGGGATGAGGTGGAGCATTTCCTGAACAAACCGTCGCCTAGCCTATCGAATCTATCAGGGAAGACGTCGAAGGCACCAGTCAACAAGCCACCGAAGAGCACGCTGCCCACGCTAAATGCAAGGAGAGCGTCGCCCGATAATCAGGTGACTTACCCGAGTCGGCCTGGTCGTGCTGTTCCGGCAGCTTCAGCAGGAAGAAAGACCATCGACCCGAAGCTTTTGCAGGAGGCCTTCGCGTATGCCAATCAACTACAGCAAATGAACTTCGATGACGACGAAGGAGACGCAGAGGAACAACAGCAATCGTGGAGAAGCAGCAAGACCAAGATGCTGATGCAGCGCGCGGCGCTTGGCAGGGCGAACTCGTCATCATCTTCATCGTCACTCTCGAGTAATGCTGCTTCTGGTGGTCGTCGGGGAAGCCGTGCAGGTGAAGGGAAAGGCTCGTCTGGTGTAAGCACGGATGCCCGAAAGATGAAGGGCAAGCCAGCAGCCTCATCAGCGTACGGTTCTGCAGTGAAACCGAAGGGGGTTCTGAAGAAGAAGCGTAGCACTACTGAAGGCAGTCCGTCAAGTGCAGGCACCGATTCCTCCAAGCCCAAGTCGAAGCCCAAAGGCCACATGGACCCTCAGACGCTTCAAGCCCTCGTCAGCAATTTCCAGAACGGCACGACATTGGACGAGCTTCGTCGAGAGCTCGCCGCCTCTCAGCAGAGCATGGCAATGTCACGCCAAGTCCTCCAAGAAGCCGCCCAGACCTTCTTCCAGTCCCACTAGTTCCTCAGCCAAATAGCAGCAACAACAACACAGTATTCGACGCAGAATCAAATACAATAAACTAGATATTTTCCAAGCGCTCCAGCTCACATCTACGGAACCGTGGCGTAGTCCTTAGCGAGGTGGCTCACCTGATCCAGTTGAACAGCAGCGCGTTGCATCCGCTGCACATCTGCAGTAGCCACACGTCGCTTCTCCTCCACAGATCGCTGCAGCTCCTTGTTCTTGGCCTCCAAAGCTTCTACCAGAGCCTCCAGCTCCTTCTGCTCCTCCTGCTTGGCCCGCAGCCTCTCAGCGCGAATTCTGGCTTCAGGCGTCGTCTTCTCCTGCTCCTGCTGCTCCTTCTCCTCCTGTTTCTCCTCTTTCTCCTCCTCCTCCTCTTTCTTCTTCTTCTCTTCCTCCGCCGTCACCTGCCGCAGCCGCTTCTCCTCCGCCTGCTGGATCACGTCCTCGAGCTCCAGCAGCTCCGCGTCCACGTCGTGCTGCTCGCAGAGCCACGCAAAGATCTCCTCCACCTTCTGTCTGAGACTGAGCACCGCCTGCGCCGCCACTTCCTCCGTATTGTTGCTATCTGGGCCCTCAGGCGTCGGCGGCGGGAAGAAGGCGGCCAGCAGCTCCTCGTCCCCGCGACACTCGTTCTCCAGACACGCGCGAAGGTCCACGAGCGACGCGGCGTGCACCGACACGTCCAGCGCCTTCTGAAGGATTAGCTTCATGCGCTTCATGCGTACAGACTCGCGCGGCGCGGCCGTGGACGGCGCCGGAGACACGGGCGCGTGCATCTCGGCGGCGATGGAGTTTGAATTATGGCGGCGGGGAATCAACTAGCATGGTATTGGTTGAAAACTTGAGGTAGTTTCAGCTAATCAGTGGTACTAATGAGAGTTGGTTTTGACCAATGAATGAGCCGTTCTATATTTTGTGAAAGGGAACTCAGTTCATAACGACCCCGGGAAGTGGCGGATCTTGGAGCGCTCTATTACCCGGTACTTGGACGACGGCATCATGTGGTTCTCGGCCCTGCGACAGAAGCTGCAGCTGCTGATTATCGTCTTCTTCATCTTCGTGGCCTTCGCGGCGTCGGACGCGGCCTGGATGCCCTGGGTACGGACTGACGGAGTAAATACACACGTCACAAAAAATCTTTTTGGTCACTTATTATTTTTATTATTTTGCAGGCGACGCTGGTGATCTTCTTGACGATGCTGCTGATGACGGACCTGTTGTTCCTGAACGAGGGCGACTTCAAGTATGACCCGGACTACAAGGTGCGCACGCGGGCTTGAAAGCGCTTGGGAGGGGTTTTGTTCCTTTCTGATAATGCTTTCGATGTTGTGGCAGAACTGGGCGCGTGCAGTGGACCCCAAGTACTGATATCGTAGCTGCAGTAAGCAGTGGAGACGAGGGGGTGCAGGTCTAGACCCAGAGAAGACAATTGACGGAGTTGATTGATATCTATATAGCAAAAACGATGAAACAACTGGCTTACGCCACGTACGGCACACACGTTCAATGATATGGTTGTCCCCACTATGAAGGGATTGTAGGCGAGCAATCTGCTGGAGGAGATAGCAGCCCCACGTTGAAGAATCCGCATCGTTCAGTACACCATGGCGTAGTATCGAGAGAACACCAACGTCGCGAACATCAGCGCGTCGATGCGGTCTAACACGCCGCCATGGCCTGGAATTAGCGAGCCGGAGTCTTTCACGCCGGCTGCACGTTTCAACAAGCTTTCGAAGAGGTCTCCTAGGCGGCCGATCACCACCGCCACCACTGTAAAAGCCACTTTCATGCCGAATGAACCGGGCAGGTCGAGCATGTCGGACGACACGACCATGGCAACGATCCCAAAGCCGATAGCCCCCAATGTGCCCTCATAGTCCTTGTTCTTGGACAGGTGGGCGGCCAGCGGGTTGTAGTAGGGGTATTTCAGCATTGCAAGTGCCTTGCCAGTGATGTAGGCCCCAGTGTCTGACGCCCACACGACGTAAAGCAACGCGATGAGCAGCTTCCGGTACAGTGTTCTCCGTTCGTCGTCTACAAAGGACACGAGCACCGACAGCGTGCCAATAATGTAGATCAGCCCCACCGCATCCAGTGTGAAGGTCAAGAACGCCTCAGCACTGCTCCGGCACACAGCGAACCGAAACACCAGGAAGAAGACCATGCCGGTCATAACAACTTGGGCTGGTTGGAAGGCCATATTGCACGACATGTCGTTGATCGGACAAGCCGCCGAGTACAGCGTCAGCAGTGTAAAAATCGCGTTCTGGATCAATATCACGACCGCATATTGCCAGTCTGGCGAGAGGCACGCGCATATCGCAGCAACGAAGCCCGTCGAGACCGTGTAAAACCACCGCGACTCGTAGAACTCGGTCACTCCAAGTAAGGGCATCTTCTGCATCCCCAGAAGGAACACTGCGGACGTCATGAAGCACACCATTGTCGAAATACACACAGCTGCCAGCCACTCGCGTCCTCCGAAAACATACTTGGCCATGCTTGTGACTGCAGTTCGTCGTAACCTCTGACCTTGGTCTCTCAATTCACTATCCACCTGCTCCAGCTCTCTCGTCTCCTGCTCTTCCTGTAAACCTCTTGCGGTGGTTAATCTCCTCAGTTGACAGTTGGTGGAGTCGTCGAACACGAAGGTCGCGCTGGCCGTCCTGCTGTGAACAAAGCTGGCATTGTCGCTGCTGCTGCTGTAGCTCCTTGTGTCTGGATGGGAATCCTCACTGCCAACAGTCCCGGGCCTGGTTGCATTGCCCAGTGAGCCCTCCAGCGCCTCAAGTTTTGTCAGCACTCGCAGTCGAATGCGGTTGGCCAGACACGCGTACTCGTACGAGCAGGTGCTGGTCATAAAGCTGCAGACTGAGGAGGTCGCAATAGCTGGGGATAACCAAAGGAAGACGGTCACGGCGGGCGCCAACACGGCGGCAGACAGGGTGCGCTGCACCACGTTGGAGCGCAGGAAGGCGGGGCAGCGACTCGCTTGAGGTGGCGGTGCGCCGCGATGCAGGCTGTAGCTGCCCTCCAGAGGGGAGTTCTGCGCGTCTGCCGATGGTCGAGGCATGATCGGGATGCCGGAGGACTCGTGCAGGCTGTGGTGGCGCGGCGGATGGGGTGCCATTGGCAACACGGAGCTGGTCGATGGGATAGAAATTTAGAATTTAGAAAAGGTAATCGGATTAATGACATGAGCCGGGCTCAACTGTTTTAGTAATTATATTTAGACCAGACTAAATTAGATTAGAATTAATTTCTAAATCTGCAATTCTGCTTCAACAGTGTACAAAGTATATATTAGACTTTGCTGGGTTTGCATCGCTGGCGTTGCCGTGTTGCAGACTGCAGCTCGCAGTACGCATTAGTTCATGTTATATAATTTCATGATCGCAGCTTTCCGTCAATAAATTGTTTAGGACTGCAATGCGTAGTAGCGCGAGAACACGATTGTCGCGAACATGAGTGCGTCGATGCGGTCCAGCACGCCTCCGTGGCCTGGGATCAATGTTCCAGAGTCCTTTACGCCTGCTGCGCGCTTCAACAGACTCTCAAACAAGTCGCCCATACGCCCAACGATCACTGCCAGCACTGTGAAGCCAACCTTCATGCCGGACGATCCGGGCAGATCCAGCAACTCGGACGCCACGACCATCGTGATAACCCCAAAGATAATCGCTCCTAGCGTGCCTTCATAGTCCTTGTTCTTGGACAGATGTGCTGCAAGCGGGTTGTAGTACGGGTAGTGGAAGTATACGAGTGTCTTCCCGATGATGTAGGCGCCAGAGTTCGACGCCCAGACGATGTAGAGCAGCGCGATGAGCAGCTTCCGGTACAAAGTGCGGTGGTTGTCGTCGGCAAAAGCCACGAGAATCGACAGCGTCCCAGTCACGTACAGCAGCCCCACAATGTCCAGCATGAAGCTGATGAACGCCTCGGCCCGACCACGAGTAGATGCAAACCGGAACACGAGAATGATCGCCGTGCCACCGAGAAATACCTCCAACGTACCGATCGCCAAGTTGCAGTCCAGTTCGTTCATCGGACACGCCGTGGAGTGCAACGTAAGGATCGTAAAGACACCATACTTGATCAATGTGATCACCGCGTACTGCCAGTCGGGCGTCAAACACGCACACAGCGCGACCACGTAGCCCGTCGGGATCGCGAAAAACCATCGATACGTGTAGAACTCTGTCGACTCAAAGTCTGCCACCCACTGGATCGATAGTAAGAACCCCGCAGACGTCAACGCACACACTGGAATTGACACAAATGCCGCTGCCCACCACACACGACCGTCAAAGTAGCGCAGAGCTAGACTGGTCACAGCGCAGCGGTGTATCCGGTCCTCCTGATCTCGCAACTCGCTGTCCACAATGGCAATCTCCCTATTCTCCCGCTCCTCCTCGACTGCGCGTGCATCAGGCTGCGATAATCTCGTGGCTCGTGTGCGAACCGCAGAGCTAAACAGCGCCGCACTCTCGACTGACGACCTCGGGTCCAATTGAAGCGCCTCGTCCGTCTCGGACGAGAAGCTGCGGTTACTTCGCGTGTCGTGGAGCGACGTGCTGTTGTCGCAGCGCCGCCCTGCGCTTCGTCCATTGAGAGGCTCCTCTAGCGCCTCCATCTGCGTCAGTATCCGCAGCCGGATGCGGTTGGCCAGACACGCGTACTCGTAGGCGCAGGTGCTGATCATGAAGCTGCAGACGGTCGTGGTGGCGAACGCCGGGGACAGCCATAGGAACACGGTCACGGCCGGCGCCAAGATGGCGGCGGAGATGACGCGCTGCACCGCGTTGCGCTGGAAGAAGTCGCTCCATCGCTTCGGCATTGAGGAAGAGGATGAAAATGATACAGCCGCTTCCTGCTGGTCCTGGCCGACGTAATGCCAGTCCTCCTGTGGCGAGCTCTGCGTGTCTGCAGGCGACCGCAGCATTATGACGGGCCCGCTGTCTGCTGTGGTGCTGCAGTACGCGGCCGCGCTGCCTCGCTCGACGGCCATGACGCTTTGACGCGCACTTGACCACTTCGCGAATGAGCCAAATGAAGCAATTCTGCACTGTTTAGCACACACCGCTGAGAGCGGCCACACTGTCGCATGATCCTGACTGGAGTTGCCGTTGCAGCCAACGGATGTCACCTATGTATACAGTAGATTGGCTAAGATTTACTGCGCTTTACATTCAAAAGCGCAGTCCGTAGTATCGGGAGAAGACGATGGTGGCGAACATGAGTGCGTCGATGCGGTCGAGCACGCCGCCGTGGCCCGGGATGAGCGACCCGGAGTCTTTCACGCCGGCTGCTCGCTTCAGCAGACTCTCGAAGAGGTCTCCCAGTCGACCGAAGAGCACTGCCACGACGGTGTACGCCACTTTGGTGCCGAATGATCCGGGCAGGTCCAGGATCTCGGATGCTGCGGCCATTGCAATGACGCCGAAGACGATGGCGCCTAGGGTGCCTTCGTAGTCTTTGTTCTTGGACAAGTGAGGGGCCAGTGGATGGTAGTGTCGGTAGTTAAAGTACGCGAGGGTCTTCCCCACGAGGTATGCGCCGGTGTCGGAAGCCCACACGACGTAGAGTAAAGCGATCAACAGCTTCCGGTACAGCGACCGATGGTTGTCGTCCACGAACGCTACGAGCACGGAGAGGGGGCCGATGATGTAGACCAGACCAAGCACGTCTAGCATGAAGGCCACGAATGCTCCGACGCCATTGCGAGTGAATGACAAGCGTAACGTTAGGATGGCAACCACCCCGCCGAGGACGATTTGCCGCTTGGACACCGGCACATCGCAGATCGATCTCGTCGACGAGCACGCGGCCGAGTGCATGGTGAGGAGAACGAAGACCGAAGTAATTGACCAGTGTAACCACTGCACACTTCCAGTCTGGAGCAACACACGCGCACAGTCCAGCGACGAAACTCGTGATAACTGCAAAGTACCATCGGTAGGCGTAAAACTCAGTTGACTGGAGTCCTTGAATCCACTGCACCGCCAATAGGAACGTTGTAGTCGACAGTACGCACACGACGACGGCAACACACACCGAAGCTCGACCCTGGTGGCCGCCAAAGTAGTGCAGTGCAAAGTTAGTCACAGCTCTGCTATGTGCTGGATCATTGTATTCACTCGAGGCTCCAGTCGATTCGTGTTCATCAAATTCAAACCATCTCGAAGGGTCTTCTGTCGCTATGGGGCTTGATGGAGCAGTAGTAAAACTGCGTTGTGTTTCTTCAGCAGTCACTCGTCCAGCGTCGAGCAGATGTTGATAGTGCGCGTGACTCCTCGCGTTGTTGCCACCTTCAAGCGCTGGCACTGCCGTCAGTATTCTCTGTCGGATACGATTCGCCAAGCATGCAAACTCGTAGGAGCACGCGCTGGTAGCAAAGCTGCACACAGTTGTGGTGGCGAAGGCTGGCGAAAGCCACAGGAACACAGTAACCAGGGGTACCAGCACTACGGCCGACGCGATACGTTGAGCCGCATTGCTGCGAAGAATCGACCTCCATTGCCGCGAGATAGTATTAGCACCTTGCACTTCTGTTGCCGAAGACGCGCCGTTGATGTACGGAAACCTTTCTTGTGGCGAGCGCAGCATTGGGGCGGAGGATTCACTTGGAAAGGAGTTGAGCTTCAGTGCGGAAAGAACCATAGGTTGGACTATTTCACTCTGAGACCCGACGGCACCAAGGAACCCAAGCCAACACTTATAATATTCAGCATACTTAGAAATCTAGTTCCATCGAGTCACTCCTTCGTAAATATAAACTCTTCATCATTTATCTGTCGAGCTTCTATCACGTGTGCAAGGCGTAGTATCGAGAAAACACGACTGTGGCAAACATCAATGTATCGATGCGGTCCAGCGCACCGCCATGCCCTGGAATCAATTTGCCGGAATCCTTCACCCCTGCTGCTCGCTTCAACAAGCTCTCAAACAAGTCTCCTAGCCGTCCAGCAACCACTGCGATGACGGTGTACGCCACTTTCGTGCCGAACGACCCAGGGAGATTCAGAATATCTGACGCCACCGCCATAGCCACGATGCCGAAGACAATCGCCCCGAGTGTGCCTTCATAATCCTTATTCTTCGACAAGTGGGGAGCGAGCGGGTTGTAGTACGGGTAGTTGAAGAACGCGAGTGCCTTGCCCACCAAGTAAGCACCCGTGTCGGAAGCCCACACAATATAAAGCAGCGCGATCAGCAGTTTCCGGTAGAGAATTCGAATATCGTCGTCCACGAAGGATACGAGAATCGAGAGACTGCCCGTAACGTACACCAGCCCCACCACGTCCAGCATGAACGTCACAAACGCTTCAGCGTTGCTGCGTGACGACGCGAAGCGAAACACGAGAACCACGAGAAAGCCGATGAGGAAAACGTGTGACGTAGCGATGGCGACGTTGCAGTCCCCTTGGTTCATCGGGCAGGCAGTAGAATGCAGTGTGAGAAAGATAAACACCACATACTTGATGAGCATGATGGCCCCGTACTGCCAGCACGAACCCCGTAGCAATCGCAAACGTCCAGCGATACTCGTAGCGAGTTGAGCTCGGAAACCCGGAATGTACCACATTATTGGTACTTATTGGTTTTGTGTCGAGAAATTTTCTGTCAGAAAATGATGAGGTTAGATGTGTGTGCCCACAAGGTTCCTCCTCCCCATTCTGGAATCTGCTGCCTCACGAGTAAACATGCCGAGGATATTTTGTGTGATTCTGGGCGAGGAAGGTGGCGTATGCCGCGTCGAGGTCGACCACGATGCGACTGGGGACGACTTGAACAAGGCAATCAAGCAGGAGAATCCAGACATCATGTGCTCAGCACGCAAGATTCGGGTCTTCTTGGCCAAGGACGACACCACGTGGCTGAACTCGACTGCGGCAAGAGCTGTCCCGCTCGACGACCAAGGACTCCCACGCGGCTACGAGGAGATTCGCCCGGAGCAGCAACTCAGCGACCCTCGACTCTTTGGAGAGGACTTCAATCCTGCACGAGGGGTCATCCACATCCTGGCAACCCTCCCGCCATTTAGCTGCACACAGCTGAAGCCGCAAGCATTGAAACTTCTCGAGGCGGTTATGGTTCGCATTCTCGTACAGGTGCCGACGACCGTGAGCGATGACAATCGAGACTTCAAGGACGCGCTGTGCAAGTTTTACGGGTGCCGCCGGCCAAATGGTCGTGTGCGATGCATGCTGCTCGACGAGGCGCTTCCGCAGTCGCTGGTGGTGGCGTCGCATTTGTTTCGCCGGGAGAATAAAGATTTGGCCGAAGAGCTGCTGAAGATAGCAGATGTCAACGACGCGATGAATGGCTTGCTGCTTTTTAAGCCGCTGAAATACGCGTTCGATCGCTACCAAATCAGTTTTATTGGCGATGACAAGGGCGCCCTCCGCTTGAAGCTATTCGACCCAACTATCCGAGATACCCGCCTCGTTGATTTGAAGGACGGCAGCGGTAAACGAGTGGTGAGCCTTGAGCTTTTGCGGGGACTCCGTAAAAGTACCCGCCACTTTGATGCTGGGACTACCTTTGGCAACGTGGACGGGAAAGCACTGGCGTTCACCGGATTGAAGCGACCGTTCTATAGCTGTTTGAATTTTCAGGCACGGGTGGCTCGCGCGCTTGCACTGAAGAAGGAGTGGGTCGAGCCGTCGTATGACTTTGGCGATTTCTGGTCGGAGGAGGCCTCGATCAACGACAAAATGGAGTTGATCCACCAAAGCATTATGCATGCCGAAGAGGAACGCTGAGCATGCCATCATCGTCACCGGAGCAGGACGTGCCAAGAGTATCTCGTTTTAGCAGACGTCGCTTTCATAATCGTAGTGGTTTCAAGAGTTGTTGTACTCATTAAACTGCGGAATGCGTTATTGAGTGCCAATACCACCCGCCTAGCTGACGCAGACCATTTACGATCGACTGAAGGATACTACGACGATTAGATAGGTTTCGAAATTCACTTCACCCGCACCTTCACCCTCAGAGCAAAATGAGCAAAATCGGGACTAGTGCACTGGAAGCTGCTCTAGATAGGTGCGCATACAGTTTTACAGTCTCCCTGTATAGATAACGTTTGGAATTGGAAAGTTCGCACCTGAACTTAATGGATTCGTACAGGTGAATGTGAGGATCAAATTCTGATGGCTTTGCAAAATGTAGGGATTTTGCACACTGATTGCACACTGATCTGTGTGCAAAAAGTGCAACTAGTGCGAACTTAGACGGCTGTGAAGGTAAAGTGAGGGTGGGGAACGCTTCGAAACCTACCTATTTTTGGTTGAACGTATCCGCGGAGGATGCGGTGAGAGAGATTGAAAACAGCATCAACCACCACTTCCGTTAACCACTCGGTCTCCTAGGCGTGGAGTCTGAAATAGGGTTTGCAGAAGATAATATATGAGGATAATAAAAAATGCCTAGCATGAACTCGTTGGCAAGATGAACTTCTGATTGGCATCCACACCATCACCTACTAACTCCGTAGCCCATGGTGGATTTATAATCAATGAAAGCAGAACGGTATTCCGTGGAGACCTCCAGTTTCTGCATTTTTGAGATAGTGACGCGCACTATCATTGGCGGAACTCGTCTCCCCTGACCAGCAACTTGGACAGTAGCGAAGACGGCTAGCTTCGCGGGCACCCCGCGCGGGTATGCTGCGGCTACGCTCCTCGCAACCGCTTACTACCGCCTTCTATTAAGATCACTACTTGTCACATATTTTCCCAATCTGTGGATTTCACTTTTTCGTCTGTGCGATTTACCTTACCGCATTTCGCATGTACAGTAGAGGGCTGCAGCAGCTTAAGGAACACACTTGGAATTGAACCAATCACATGCACCCTAGTATAGTACTCGAAATTGTATGTAGACAGACACACCCCAAAATACCGGTATACCGATAATTGCGACCCAAAATTTCGTTGCCGCCACCCGTTTTGTTATTGCGCGCGCGAAGGCAACCCGCAGTTTTGAAATGGCGCGCGCGCGCCCAAAAGGAAGATCAAGCCGCGGGGGCGCCGGCAGACATGTGCAGCAGTACAAGGTCAACTCGGAGCCCGTGAACAAGAAGCTCGCCGTCATAAACTACCTTGCTGTCGTGCGCAAAATGCGCGCTACCATCGAGCATTTCTTTCCCCAACCTCGCAGCTACTGCCTACAACTCTAAACGCACGACAATTCTTCGCTGGGCGCGCAATCGCAAAACGCTGGAGGCGGCAGCCGCTGCAGGAAAAGGAGAGCAGAAGAAGGTACGCAACAGGGGGTGGGTGGCTACAATCCTGTCCGCCGAGAATGAGGCGGAGATTGCCCAGTGGGTCGATGAGCTGCGTGGAGACGGCATCCCTGTCTCCGCGCAAATGCTAACCGACAAGGCGCTGGACGTCGCGGAAGAAGCAGAGGTCAAGGAACCTAAGGCGTCCGACAAGTGGGTCGCTGGGTTCAAGCGCCGTCACCTGTTCAGCCTACGCTGTCCGACGCGACAAAGCCAGCTTAGCTTCGCCAACCTCGACGAGATCGCAGCCGACTTTGCTGCTGAGGTCGACGCAACCGTGCGAAACCTCGGCATTAAGCGTGTGTATAACGCTGATCAAACGGGTAACGTAATTGTTTAGTGTGGGCTGATAATATTATTAATGTGAGACGGCGGCAAACAAAAAAATACTTACGAACCTAAGTACGAATTGCGATTTAGTGGCTTTATCGGGAAGAGCTCTGTCTTGCGCACATTTTGAGCCCTTGTTCACTTCGAAAAACTGAAAACTCGAAGAGTAGTCGACACTCAAAAAAAATATCTCAATTTTCGGGGGGTCAAAATCACGCCACGTTTCGAATGATAGTGACTCCAATTCTTTCTCAAAATTCGCGTAGCGTATATTATCGGAAAGCTCTCGTTAAAAGCAATCGTATTAGAGTGTTTTCCGCTTTCTACGAGCAACTTTCACTTTTAAACTTTTGGTGTCCGGATAGGTACGAATTTGGATTGGTCAACTTTAAAGTCGATTATCTCGATAACTCTCAATGGCGCGTTAGTAACATTTTGTTTGCCGTAGTCTCATGTGACGTGAGCTAACCAAATCCGTGGCAGCTGTATTTTTTGAATATGTAGCCGAGAAGACGGCGACGCGCCGGGGGCAGAAGACTGTGTGGGTCAAGTACAGCGGGGCTTCAAAAGAACGGGCTTCCGTAATGCTTCTCGGCGACAGTGGTGGCAATCGCTACACTCCCTTTGTTGTGTTTAAGGTGAAGTCCTCCAAGGACACGGCCATCCAAGAGGAGAACCACGCTCGTCGCTACGGATTCGGCATTCTCAACTGGAAAAACGTGCGCGCGATTCAAACTACAGGACTCGAGGTTTACGGCAACGCCAAAGGTACATGCTGAAATTTTATTATCATCGGGTTATATCTATTGTTACTCATCGCTTACTAAATGACTAATTATGTGACAGGGTGGTGGAATGCAGAGCTGTCCATCGCGTTTCTAAAGCACCATTTTGCTGCACGAGCCCCCCAAGAGCCCATCCTGCTCTTGTGGGACGATTTCAGTGGACACTGGAAGGCAAGTGTTCTTTTGTATGCAGCATCGATCAACGTAGTGCTGTTGAAGGTCCCACCCCATGCCACGCCGGTCTCGCAGCCTGCGGACGTGGCATAGAATTTCCCGCTGAAGGTGCAACTACGCCAGTGTTGGCACAAAGACATACAGGCTCAAATCAAGGCACTGAGAGGCTCCGGTAAGAAGTTCAAGCTGAAGCGGTCGAACCGTACCAAGATCTGCGAATGGGTACGTCAAGCCTGGGACGAGCTGCCAACGGAAACAATCGCGATCGGCTTTCGAAAGAGCGGCCTGCTTCCAAACGATGCATGCATCGCTGCTGCCGATTTAGTCGCCGACTTAGAAAAGATGTCACTGCTCGAAGGCCGCCCTGTGCACGAAGGTCAGGACTTTGGGGCAAACATTATCCTGGAGGAAGCTGTTGCCTAACCCAAAATATAAACCCATTTTTTGGTTTTGGGCATTACATCATTTTTGGGCTAACCTATAACATGTAGTGTATCGGTCTGCGAAATGCGGTATCTCACGAATTACGTCGTTGTTTAGACAGAAAGCATGCAAAGCGCCAGTGATTGAAAAAAATATTGGTCTATACGCCGGATAAATATTGCAAGCAAAATGCAAGACTGCAGTGCGGTAGCAATACAAAATAACCAATTGCATGCGCCGCGCATATTGCAATATAATATTGCAGCGAAACTCAAAATACTCAACTGTGATCACTCGGCGGCTCCTCATTCAGTTCTGGTCACCTTGGCTTCTCCAACACGCCCCTAGCGATTGTCTGCTGTTAATTTCCAGCACCCTGATATCGAGCATAGAGGACTCTTGAAAATTATGTTTTGTGTACATAGTAAATGAGTATTAGCCATCTGTATACCGCCTTTTACCTGTCATAAGGGCTCAGTCAAATGCATCTGGGGTAGGGTAATGTGACGCCGCGCCCAAACGAAATGTATCGTACTTAATATAATATCGTACTTAAACCAGACTTCACACCAAACAGTCTCACTCGGCACTGCAAGGAACGCAGTGGAGGCGGCGTGGCCGCGAGCACGCTTTGAAGACTGTCGTTTATTAGGCACGTGGTAGGGTGCGTTGGCTCGGTGTGCAGCGAGTTGGAGCGTCTGGGAGTGCGTGTGGGGCTAATGCTGGCGTGCTGTGCTGCGCAGGTTTGAAGAAGAGGAAGGCGGCTGGACGGCGGCTCACCACGCGGCCCGTGCGAGGCGCTGGACATTGCGGCTTGGAAGGTTTACAGTGAGATACGTGAGTGCATTGCGAGCAAGTTTAGAAGTCGGTGCGTGCGTGAATCATGATGTAGAACTATGAATTATCTAAATGAAGTACCTCTTACTCTTGATCTGAGCTGTCTTCATCGGAGCCGCTGGTTGTTTCTCCGGGTGTGCGGATGTCGTCGGCAGAGCTTACGCGGGCTCGACGTGCCGGCTTAGTTATCGCAACAGAAGCTAGCTGCATCAGGAGGATGTCGATCTCCGCCATCATATCAGCCGTTGTGTCTTGAATAGGTCGCGTGTCATTGACAACTCCAATACGCTGGAAGCCTCCGATTATCGTTGCTGTCGTCAGGTTCCGCCAGGCGTCGGTGATCCAGGCTGCAATCATATCACGCGAAGGTGCAGCTAATTCGAAGGCACCCCCACCTTTCTTCCGGGTGCGCCGCCGTCGCTGGTGTCTGGGTTGCGGAGCCTCGTCAGCGCTCTCGGGCCCAGATTCTGCTTCTTCTCGGTAAGTTATCATGCTGATAGGACGGCTGGAGATGTCTTGCGTTTGAACCTCATCTTCGTTTTCGTGCTGGTTGTAAGTGCCGCCCTCTTGTTGTAGTTCCTCTTGCACCGGAAGGCCTTGCGCATCAGCAATCACGTCGGGCGAGTGCGAAAGCTCAACACAAAAGCTTGCCGGGGTCCTGTCAACCCGCGTAGACTGCTGGTGTAATGCCGCCTTCAAGTTCCTGGCCAGCTCAGCTTGCTGGAGCACTATAGCTTGCCGTCCAGCCTCCGCCTTCTTTGTCGCAGCCGCTTTCCGCGTCACTTCAGCTCGGTGGTGGTTTGCAATTTGCTCGCGCATTTGGGCAACCCAGGCTCGGCGAAGGAAATCCTTCAACGGCTTATTCCAAGCTATATCCGCAGGCTGGCACACGTACGTATATCGGGGCGGGACCTGCATCAACACAACGTTGATGGACTCTGCATACTGGGTGACCGCTTCGGTCCAGTGGCCGGAAAAATCATCCCACAACAACAAAATGCGGTCATCGATATTCTCTCGCCCAGCAAAATGAAATTTCAGAAACTCAATAGATAGTTCCGCGTTCCACCAGCCTTTTGAGTTACCGTAGATGCGGCATCCAGTTGATCGTTGAAGTGGGGCAATCTTGTTCCAGAGCGTCCTACCAAATCCATTGCGAAACTTGGTGTTGGCAATTCGCTCAAGCTCTTTCTGCGAGGGTCGAGTCTTGAATACCAGGAAAGGTGCTCTTTTGTTGCCGACGGCATCCGCCAACAGCATAGCAGTAGCCCGTTCCTTGTCTTTGCCGGCACATTGAACCCAAACCGTCCTCGTGTTGCGCCGGTCAATTGTCCTTCGTGGCAAATACTCAAAACACACAGCTGCATATTGTTAGCGAAAAACGTTATAGTAAAAATAAATAGTAGCAGCTCAATATACCTGTTCGGTCAGCATTATACAGCTCAGAAATACTTTGCTCGACAATTACCTGCCGGACTGAGGCGGTAAATGCTGCGGCAACTTGTGCAGCGTCGTCCGGGGTGGTCTGGCCTTGGCGTGTCCTAGCCCGAATGGAGAGCTTGTGGCGCCGAAGAAAACGTCGAGACCAGGAAGTTGAGGCTCGAAACGAGCCTGGGCGAAGGCCTGCTTCCGCCGCCACTTCAAGGGCTTTTTGGGAAAGCATTCCAGGTGATACTGGAATGCCTTCTCGGCGAGCCGAGTTGATCCACAACACGATCTGCTCTTCCGCTTCGGCTGATAACACAGTACCTTGGCCGCGCTGACGCGACCTCTGCATGCTGCCATTACCTTCCGTGCACATGCGCTCAATGTGAGCGCGCTCCCTGTTCCATCTGCTCACTAGTTTCTTTAGCTTTTTCATTTCTGAAGGGTTAGTAACATCACCAAAGACTGCCTTAACGCCAGTAGCAAGTTCACCAGACTTCTTAAAGGCATTTATTGCCTTCAACTTATCCGAATAAGCGTACGCAGTTCGGGCATATAGCCTAGGCCGCCGCCCTTCACCTCCTACTCGAGGGCGAGTCATCGGCGACGCACCAAAGTGTGCACCGAGAACCAGTCGCTGCATTGTTCGTACTTAGAAAGTGATTCTACGGTATTTAGAGCCCTTATGACAAACGAAAGTTGTACCTTCCATCATGGAGCTATCTTATTGGCCAAATTACGATAGCCCTTAAGACAAAGCGGCCCCTTATGACAGGTAAAAGGCGGTATTGCAATATCTTACGTGCAGTAACATATTGCAACATGACAGAGTATTGCAGTGTAAATTGCAGTGAAGCCTTTGATTGCAATACCCAATTGCAAGAGAGCAAACACTGCAATCCAAGACTGCAATGACGACAAATCACGCAACTCGCTGCCAATATATTTTTTCCAATTACTGGACAGAAAGCATGCAAGGCACAATAGAAATCTTGGTGCATCACTTTGCTCCATCGAGTTACTCCTTCGTAAATATAAACTCTTCATCATTTATCTATCAAGCTTCCATCACGTGTGCAAGGCGTAGTATCGAGAAAACACGACTGTGGCAAACATCAATGCATCGATTCGGTCCAGCGCACCGCCATGTCCAGGAATCAATTTTCCCGAATCCTTCACCCCTGCCGCTCGCTTTAACAAGCTCTCAAACAAGTCTCCTAGCCGTCCAGCAACCACTGCGATGACGGTGTACGCCACTTTCGTGCCGAACGACCCAGGGAGATTCAGAATATCTGACGCCACCGCCATAGCCACGATGCCGAAGACAATCGCCCCGAGTGTGCCTTCATAATCCTTATTCTTCGACAAGTGGGGAGCGAGCGGGTTGTAGTACGGGTAGTTGAAGAACGCGAGTGCCTTGCCCACCAAGTAAGCACCCGTGTCGGAAGCCCACACAATATAAAGCAGCGCGATCAGCAGTTTCCGGTAGAGAATTCGAATATCGTCGTCCACGAAGGATACGAGAATCGAGAGACTGCCCGTAATGTACACCAGCCCCACCACGTCCAGCATGAACGTCACAAACGCTTCAGCGTTGCTGCGTGACGACGCGAAGCGAAACACGAGAACCACGAGAAAGCCGATGAGGAAAACGTGTGACGTAGTGATGGCGACGTTGCAGTCCCCTTGGTTCATCGGGCAGGCAGTCGAATGCAGTGTGAGAAAGATAAACACCACATACTTGATGAGCATGATGACCCCGTACTGCCAATCCGGCGTAAAGCACGCCGAGAGTCCGACCACGAACCCCGTAGCAATCGCAAACGTCCAGCGATACTCGTAAAACTCCGTCGAGTGGAGCTCGGGGATCTTTTGAATCAAAAACAACAGCGTCGCGGTCGTGACCACACAAATGAACAGCGCAACCCAGACTGCAGCCACCCACTCGTGTCCTTCAAAATACCTCTCCGCGAGCTCCGTCACCGCACACCGATTCAGTCGATCTTCCTGGTCTCTCAACTCGCAGTCCACAACTGCGATCTCCTGGTTCTCCCTCTCCTCCTGCAGTGCGCGCCTAGCCCTCCCCACTGAGTTGCGTACTCTCGTCGAGGCCTCAATGCCAGTCCTCGGCGTCGACAGTCGACACTGCGATGCTTCTTCAACGTCCTCGCCCTCTATACTCAAGCTGCTGCTGGCGTTGCTCCTTGTATGATGATACAGCGTGTCGCTGCTGAACCTTGAGCACCTGGTCACCCCTTCACTGGGGCCCTCCATCGCCTCCAGCCGCGTCAGAATCCTCAACCGGATGCGGTTGGCCAAACACGCGTACTCGTACGAGCAGGTGCTGGTCAAGAAGCTGCAGACTGTGGTAGTAGCGAAAGCCGGCGACGACCAGAGGAACACCGTCACAGCCGGCACCAACACGGCGGCCGAGAGCACGCGCTGCACCGCATTACAGCGCAGGAACTCGGCGCAGCGGGAGGGTGCGTCTCCGTTGCGCGGTCGTCGCGACGAAAGGGAGGGCCGCGGAGTCGGGGACAGCCCCTCGGTGTACGGGAAGCCGACGTGCGGCGACTGCACGGGCGTGCAGGTCACGAATATCGGCGGCTCACTGGGCGCCATGATGGAGGAGAACGAGTGTTGTTGACGGCCTGGAAGTCGGCGGTCATGCGCCTGCCTTACAACGAGAAGCCCAGCTAATAATCTCTGTATGAGTGGCGACTAAAATCTGGACCGTGCGTAGATTTGCCGCATGGACATCACGTGCAGCGGATGAGGATATACTTCGGTGGCGTATATGGTATCATTTGTACAGATACATATGCTGTCTTGTGAGAATAGACAACTTCAACTTTGGATTTTGGCTATGGAGTGTGTCAAGGTGTTGTTGATCAAGTCCAAAATTTGGAGAGCGGCGTCGCTCAGAAAGAGTCTCTGCTCGCTGCCGTTGCCCCTGAGAGGATGTTGGGTCGAGTTAAGCAGAGTGGATGGATATCATTATTACAATGAGATTTAGCTAGGGCCTCAGTTGTATTAGCTCAGCATGAATTTATTTTAATAAAGTAGCGCTGAAAACCTAGGTTTCCATGGCGTAGTAGCGTGAGAAAACTAAAGTCGCAAACATAAGCGCGTCGATGCGGTCCAGCATGCCGCCATGGCCAGGGATCAGCTTTCCAGAGTCCTTCACCCCTGCCGCACGCTTTAACAGGCTTTCAAACAAATCTCCAAGACGTCCGATAACGACAGCCAGCACGGTGAACACAGTTTTTAGGGCGAAAGATCCAGGCAGGTCCAGCACTCGAGAGACCACAACCATGGCGCCGATGCCGAAGACAATGGCGCCAGCAGTTCCTTCATAGTCCTTGTTCTTGGACAAGTGAGCGGCCAGTGGGTTGTAATATGGATAGTTTGCCAACTCAAGTGCCTTGCCCGTAACGTAAGCGCCAGTGTCTGACGCCCACACGATGTACAGCAACGCAATGAGCAGCTCTCGATACAGCAAACGCCGCTCGTCATCCACGAACGCCACTAGGATGGACAGAGTGCCAGCGATGTAGAACAGACCCAGCACGTCTAGCATGAACGAGAGGAACGCCTCGACTCGGGTTCGACACGCAGCAAAGCGGCATAACAGTAATACCAACATGCCAACGAGGAGAGCCACCTCGGGATCAAGTCCGATTCCACAGCTGAAATCGTTGAGCGGACACCCCGTCGAGTACATCGCGAGAACAGTAAAGACGCCGTACTGCACAAGAACCGTGAGCGCATAGGACCAGTCCGGAGCCATGCAGGCACAGAAGCCGGCAACATAGCTTGTCGCAATGGAATAGAACCAGCGAGACTCGTAGAATTCCGTTGTCTGAAGCGTCTGAGCATGCTCGACGGACAGAAGAAACAACGTCGACGACAATGCACAAACCACCAGCGAAAGACACGCCGCTGCCAGCTTCTCGTTCCCGTAGAAGTAGCAGGCAGCCAGGTGACTCACTGCATGACATCGTAGCCGAGGTTCTTGAGCCCGCAACTCGGCATCCACACGCGCGATATCTTGCTCCTCTTGCTCCTCTTGGCGTGAACGAAGATCAGTCTGTGACGGTCGCATCCCTGCGTACGAACCACTGCATTCACTCACGAGTGATGATGACAGGAGGTTCCCTTCACTCGTGGCGTCTTCCTCAGCCGTTTGACTCGATACAAAGCTACTACGATTGCTCCGCAAGCGAATCTCGTTGCTCCAGCGTGAACCAGCTTCATCTTCATCCAGAATGCCCTCCAGAGCTTCAAGTCGCGCGAGAATTCTCAGCCGGATCCGATTCGAGAGACACGCATACTCGTAGGAGCAGGCGCTCGTCACAAAGCTGCAGACCGTCGACGTTGCGAAGGCTGGCGAAAGCCACAGGAACGCTGTTACGAGCGGAGCCAGGACAATGGCCGACAGGATGCGTTGCACCACGTTTAGTTGGAGAAGAGCCGAGCACCGTTGAAGAGCTCCCTTGTAACCCTCGGAGATTGGCACGGCCGCTTCTAAGACGCAGGGGAGATACTCCACCTGCGGAGACATCAACGTCTCCTGCGAGCTGTGCGCCATAATGGCTTCGTTGCGACGGTAGCACAGCTCCCCTGGACTTGACATGTGGCACGTTGCTACCGAAAACGAGCTTGTGGTATTGGACCTGCGGGGCGAAACGTCGCTTCGGTTCAGCCACTCTTGCTGCAGCCGTGAACCGAATCGTCGACTCAGACTCCTGCATCATAACAACTAATTGTTTGGTATTGGTGGTTAAGGCGACGCCGTACCACCCTGTACATTGCCTTCGAATACGAAAGGGATAACCTCAGCACCGGTTTATAACGATTCTTTCCGTGGCAAGCGTCTACCGTCTCCGTCACCATGGCTGGGTGTTGTTAACCACGGCAGCTAAATATCGGTAAATCATTTCGTATTGCTCCTGCACCACGACAACACACCGCATCATCAGCTCAAACTTTCATATGCAGCACACATTGACAGCACCCTCGTACCGGAGTTTGCACCATGCCAGGCCGCTGCGACCTTAGGCGGTGCACCACTCGAGAAATGTCGAGTGCGTGCTCCATGGCTCGAGCATTCTCCTTCGCGTCACCACTTCTACTGGTCAGCACCTGGTGCAGCTGCTTCAGCAAGATATCGATGGCGATGAACGTGCCGGAGCGTCCAATGCCGGCGCTGCAGTGCACGACGACCCTCGCGTCCACCCCGTGCATCCTAGATGCCTCATCACGATAGCTGTTGACAGCGTCCAGCATCGGCGCAATGACTCGGAAGTCACGCAGCACTCCGTGGTCGGGCCACGTCGTGAGCTGGATGTGCTGAATCACGCGAGCCTCCGCGCCCTCCTCCCAGACCTGCAGTTTCCTCACAATAAAGCCGAGATCCTCCGGCTGCTGCTCGTCCACCAGCTTCACCTTGACGCCGTCAAAGTCCACAGCTTGGGCGCGAGGGTCCCAGTACAGGTCGGCTTTGAGTCTCTCCCGCTCCACGAAGTTGGTGAGCATGAGCACCACGTGCACGTCACACTGCCAGATCATGTGCCAGAAGTCTCGGATGGCAGCGGGCACCGGCGCGCAGCAGGCGATGTAGCCTCCGTCGATGTAGTTGGCGTTGATGTAGTCGTCCGCAGGCTTGGCGGCGTTCTGCAGCTTGACTCGCGTGGCCTCGTAGGGCAGTACGTCCCTGTACCGGTTCTTGGGCTTGGTGGCCTTGGTCTGCAGCGTGAGCGACGACTCGTAGCCTGGCGCCTTGTCGATGCTCCAGCAGAGTTCCATGTACTCGCGCTCGAAGCCCGAGGCGCCCGTGCGGCCGTCACGGCGCTGCAGCTTCTGCATCTTGGCCAGGAACGCGTCCATGGCGGCGTCGGCTCCTACTGGCAGACGGCTCTTGTCCTTCAGAGCATTGCGCAGCGCTGCGATACCGGGAGAACGCGGCTCCATGGCGAGCAGGAAGGGGGCGGGCGCGGGCGGGTGCACTGCGCGACTTGCGCCAGGAATGATGGTATCTGTTAAATCGGTGGCGCGGATGTGGACATGGGTACGTTTGTGCTGCTAAAGACACTAACGTTTGGGTAGTGGTAAACTGTACCATTCGAAATCGGTGTGGTGCACACGAATGTTAAAAATAGGGGTGTCCGACCATTACGCAAGTTCAGTTTGCGTCCTCGCCCCGAGCTTCATCCACCACAGGCTCCAAACTTGACCATGGCCGCAGAGTGCAATTCATTTCCCGTTTAACAGTTGCGCGGCACAGACAAGCTCCTTCGCCTACGTCAGACTTGAAGCCATGGAGTCCACTCTGCAGCAGCGGTGGGCGCGCTTCGCCGAGGAGGACCTCAGCACCTTCGTGACGTGCTCGGCGCTGTTCACGGCGTTCCAAGCGGGTAAGGAGTTCCGGGGCGTGCAGGACAAACTGCTGCCTGCAGCTCAGCGACTGGCGCTCGCTGCGCGTCGCACGGGCCCCAAGGTGCCGCTGCTCGTGTGCTCCGCCGCTGTCGGCATGGCCGGCATGAAGCTCTCGATCGCCGCCGTGTCGCACTACCGCCAGGACTTCTCGCGCGATAACGTGCTCATGGCCTTCCCCGTGTGCGGCGCGCTGCTCAACGTGCACCGAGGCCCGCGCGCAATGGCGAAGGGCGCATTGGCCCTTGCTGCGCTCGGCTACGGCGCCGACTACGTGTTCGGCATCTACCACCGCATGAAGTTCGAAGAGGCTCGGCGCGAGCATGAAGAGGAGATGGCGTTGTTGCGCCACTACCAGACTGCGACCCATCTGGAGCTGGAGCCGCTAGCTGTCAGCGCGCGCGAGTATTGAATCGCGTCGTGATATGGCAGTTTATCCATTATCATCCAGGTATTTCGACTCGACGAGATGGGACTGCAAGGAGCAGATAAAGAGCAGCGTCTTGCTCGCCATCCTCCACGTATAGATTGCTGAATTGACCGGTACATTATGTGAAAAATTTAGCGAAAGCTCATGTCGTTTAGAACACCAGCTCCTCATGTGCTTTAGCAGCTCAAGTCGAGCTCCGTTGCTTCCCTTTTGTGATGCTAGGGAGCAAATCATTCGGCGCGTGCCACGGTAAGTACGTGGTGGCCCCACAAAACTCGTCAGATCCGCGAAAATTGCGGAGCTGAGCTGAGCAACCTATTCCGCTGACTCAAACCGCAGAGCCTGAGTGCTATAGCATACGATCGCCATCAATGTCCGCAGCTAAGGCCTTCGACCACGCCGCGCACGCGCAGCACCGCTGGCGGCGCTTCCTGAACCACGACTCGAAGAACTACGCGGGCTTCTCCGTCATGGCCGGCGGCCTGCAGTTCGCCAAGGCTGTGAGCTCGCACAAGCGCGCCAAGGGCATCGCTTATCTGACCAAGAAGACGGCCGAGAAGCTGCCCAAGACGATGATATATCCTCTTGTGCTCGCTGTCACGGGCGCCGAGCTCTTGATCTGGGGCGCGTCGTACCTGAACAACGGCAAGGACGACAACTCGAGCCAACTCGCACGTGACGCCAAGCTCGCGCCGATGGCGTTCGCAGTGTACGGCACGACCCTCAACTCGGTGTACCCGCTGGTGGGTCGTTGGCGTCGCGTGCGCACTTGGTTCCGCCCCGTCAAGTGGGGAGCTGTGGGCCTCGCCATCGACTACGCCGTGACGAAGATCTCGGCGGCTGGATCCAAGACACAGACACAGACACAGACCCCAGCGCTGCTCGAGACCGGGAAGGAGTAGAGGCAACAGTCTCGTTTGAGAAGTTGTGGGCTGGAAAGTGATAGAGGAGAACAGGGACTTGGAAATACAATAGCGGAGGATGTACTTACACGAATTGATGTCCTCTTTGGCGGTGACTTCGCAAAGTTTACTTACGTTAAACTGCATGGCGTTATTCGTGTAGACGAGTGGAAGTCAGCAGAACGGCTCGGATGTTCCTTCGACCACGTCGAAGCAGTGAAGGGCGTCTAAGATTTGCACGATCATTCCACTAGCAGGCGAAGAAGTTGCATCGGAATGCGTAAATCGATCCGCCAACGCCGAGACCTCCGAAGCGACCAGGAGCTTGCCTGTCAGAGCCTCACAGGCATTTTCACTCTTCCTCGGGGCAGCTACAATGCGAACTTGCTACTCGATGCCGACTCAATTCCTGGTCGCCCTCCTTCTAACAGCATTTGCTTTCTGCGGTACCGGTATCGATGCTCAGGAATGCTTCGCTGCAGCCAACACCTTGACCACAGCATGCAACGACACGTGCGGGGCGTACGAGCCTTGGCTCGTGTACAACGCGACGGAGTGCGGGAACTCCAGTTCTACACTTCGGGTGTCAGTTGCGCCGGCGATCTCGACGACCCATGTGGGTACACGTGCTTCCAAGCGTTTGGCGCCTACAACGCCAATCCAACAGAATTTATCTTCCTCGTGCCGTACAACGCGCAAGATCAGAGCAATGACACAATCTACGCCAGTGCAAACAATGACGAAGTTACCGCCGTCGACGAGCTCACGCTTTCAGCCCAGACGACTACCGTGTCGATTCAGGGCGTCAGCAACTACCAGCAGATCGTCAAGGGGAACGTCGTGCAGCTGGATCTCGCCAACGTGCTCCCCAACCAGTCGCAAGTGACGTCGGTGGTTTTTTTTTTTTTTTTCTTGAAGACGTGTATTGTCATTTAGTTACTAGTAGCGCTTGCTACTGCTGTCTACCAACAACTGACGACAAAGCAGCCTGGCCCCACTCGTGCTAAAAGCGTCACGAGCCGGGTGGCTCTCCGGTTGCGGAGAGTCCGATGAAATTTCCAAAGCGCGACCTCAGAGAGGACAGGTGATCGATCTCGCCACCCACGAGGTTCGGTAGATACAGGGACGGGTCCTGCACCCACCTGAATGCGGCCGTAGTAGCCGCTGTCCCACAGGGACTTGACTTGAGCGTGATCGCGTTCGTCTGGCGCGTGCTGTAGGATGCGTGAGCCTAGGCTTCACAACATCGCAAGACGGCAGCATCCCGAAGGACACCGCCCAAATGCCTCCGTGGAGGCGTGGCTTCAGTGCTTGAACCGCGGTCGCCTGCCGCGAGCTTGAAAGAGTGGCAGAAGGCTGGGCCTCCCACCACCGTGGCAGCGACCCATAGAGTTGCTGCCCTCTTGGAGTGCAATCACCGTCGTCACGCGCGAGCTGCTCCAGTGCCGACTGCCTTCGTCAGCCATGGTCACGCGAAAGCCGTCGCCGCTGCCGCCATGCTCCTTCCTGGGCTCCCGAGGGAGGATTCCCCCCAGGAAGGCCAAGGGCCCGGAGATCCTTGGAGGCGACCCTTGGCAGACACTTGCTCGCGACCCGTCGAATGTTGGAATGACGTCGGTGGGTTTGGTGTCTATGAACCTTTCGAGCAGAATTTACGATGTTCCCACAATGGTTCCGAGCTCGACTACCGCGCTGTCCTTATCAGACACGTTGCTGACGGAGTATCCGGGTACTGGACTCGGATCAAGGTGCAGCTCGCCGTGGACGTGATCGAAGCGATCGTGTACCTTCACACCTTCACTCCACCTGTGGTGCTCCGGAATTTAGAGTCACACAATGTGTTGATATCCGCGGAAATGCAAGCCAAACTTACCGACATTAGTGCCACAAACTGTGGATCTGGGGTTGGTGGCTTGCTCCTGAGTTAATATCGGGTAGAAGCAATTACTGCCAGCATGCGGATATGTTCGCGTTTGGTGTAATCCTCTCGGAATTCGACACGCACGCGCTTCCCTATGCGGATGTACCTACTGGATAATGATGGCAGCCAACTCAAGTACGTTTCAGTGATGCAGAGGGTGGCAAGCGGCAATGTTCGACCAACGTTTAGTGATACCTGTCCACCGATTGTGCTGGAGCTGGCGAAGCAGTGCATGGCTCAAGAACCAAGAGATCGGCCACCAGCACTAAAAGTTGCGTACGCGCTCCGGACACTGCAGAGGGAAGCGTTTGACCTATAGCATGCCTAAAGCCCATGAACGTCATGAAGACGGCATTGTACAGCAGGCCGATGATGCCTCCGACGGCATCGAGTACATGTACACCTGGACGAGCACGCTGATAGATGTAGCCAGCCAGAAGATGAAGGCCACGCCCACGTCCGTGTAGCCCAGAACACCACCGCGAAGAGCGCGCCCAGCACGAAGCAGTACGGCAGCCCGTGTACTGCTTCGCCCACCGAGTTGA
This sequence comes from Phytophthora vignae f. sp. vignae, assembly GCA_016169955.1. Taxonomy (NCBI): domain Eukaryota; phylum Oomycota; class Peronosporomycetes; order Peronosporales; family Peronosporaceae; genus Phytophthora; species Phytophthora vignae. The sequence goes on from JABJUM010000018.1 coordinate 867,309, forward strand.
GTTTCCGAATGTACGTATGCATGAGTGCGTTAGAAGTGCCCGCGTTCAGCAGCTTGGAGACTTCTGTTGAGTCTTTGAGCTCACGCACCCACGTGTTGAGCAGTGCGAGCTGCAAGTTCGCCGCCACTTTTCCGTACTCGGGTTCTTCTTCGCCAAACTGAGCAGTTGAGCCAGCGCTTCATCCGTGTAGTAAACACCTCGTTGATCGATCGGGGAATTTTCTCCAGAGCTGGAAATGACCCCTGGCGAGAAGGTTGTCGGTCGCCTTGCTTAGTTTTTCACAACCCAAAAAGTCAACACCTCTTGATACTTTTCCTTCATCCCAGGCTGGTTGTTGCTATACAGTAGAATACAGACCCTTAGCTGCCCCCGACCTGGCAACGACTATTTCACGTACTCGGTCTCTAGGCGTTTGGCGACTGTCACGGTTCTTGGATGCTTCATCGCCACTTCGATCAGCACATCTTTGTGCTTGTAGTGACGTAACCGGGGTTGGCAATGCCACTTGGCATCACCAGTGATTGGAAAAAATATCTTGGATTTTATTGCGGATAAAAATTTAAACTGCAGGACACTATTGACATAGTAAATACAATACCAATACTGAACTGCAGACCCAGACATATTGCAATACTCGATTGGAAACGCAGATAAAATTGCCTGGTTGGTAGTAGTCTACAGCGCATTCTCGCTATCAGTACTGTGAGAACGCTTTACAGCTTCTGCAACAAGTCTCCGCAGATTGGTGTAGCCCGTGCTCAGCTTGTTCATGGGTGCAGCCTTGCACTTGTTGCATGTGTAGGCACGGGCGCCACCAGCGGGGTTGATCTTGTAGTAGTATCGAACTACGTCGGGAACTCGAGTGCGTGCCATGCGTGCAGCGGTTACGGAAGTGGTTGCTAGTCGGAGAACTAAACGGAAAGTGAGGATGGAAGTAGGGGGAGCGCAGGCGTTTGAGCTTAACTAGAATGGTTGGCGTGGCAGTTGACAGCGACGGTTGGCAGCGCTGCCTGGTAGCGAACGTTAGTAGCAATAGATAGCCAGTATGGCTGGTATGAAAATTCAGTATTGGATAGTGCTGGAGCATTGCAATTCTCAATTGGAAGCTCAGGCAATACTGCAAGACACGATTGTACCGGGTGGTCACATTGGCATCTATATTGCAATGGTACGGTACAGTTGCAATGCTTGCCAATACATTTTTTTCCAATCACTGGGCATCACTAAACGTAGCGGAGCCACGCGGGCTGCTGAAAAGCTCGCCCTGCGCAGGAAAAGCATCCACTTTCTTTAAAACGTCGTCGACGAGCAAGCTTTTTGCTTTGGAAGCTGACGGCCGCACTCTCTTCGGCGCCTCCGTCCTTCGTACCATTGTCTCTCATAAAGCGTTTCGAAGTGGCGTCGTTCTGACCTCCAGCAGCGGCCAGGTATTGGTAGAACGGACGGACACGATGAAGAGAGAGTGGGGCCATCAGCTGCTGCCGTCGAGAAGGCGAAAATCTTGCTCGTCGATGACGATTTCAAGAAACTGGGTGTAAAGGGCAAGCTTTTCGACAGCCCGCAGTTTGTTTCGTGGCTCCGCTTCGCAGACGATTGCGCCGAGAAGGGTTAGCTCTAAATTGGATCGTATACGGAACTGATCTGGTGTATGATCAGGACTGTTGATCGGATGTGTGAACTGATTAATGTCAAGGTGCAGCAAGGGTGTAGTGGTGAAGTTGCTGAATTATAGGAATGTGCTAGTAGCTACCTAACAATACCTAAAGTGCGACACTTACTGAAACGGTGGAGTTGTTGGAGGGGGCGACTGCTTCGCTTGTCTCCACGTCGCTCGTATCCACGTCGCTCGTAATATCGGCTGGAATGTGTACAACCTCGGGAAGCTGGATTACTTCACGAGCAACGCGTCGAGCACGGCCACGAGGGACGTTGGCAACACGACGCACATACTCTTGCGAGATCGTCTTGATCACCGTGACGAATGTAGCCATGGAGGGGTGCGGCGTTGGGAACCTGCTATTTAACTCCCGGTTAAACCGTTCGAGAGGATTGTTTGTCCTCGCGATCAGTTCGTTGTCCAGCCCAAACACATTCCAAACCTCGATGGAGTACTGCGCGAGCCATGTGCGTTCGAAATAGCCCCAGAATTCACCCCATTTAGCTACCGAATAGGTCACATCAGCTACCGCGCATCGCCGCTTGATCTCCCGCTTCACCCATTTAATCCCTCGTTCGATGTGGTCATGCTGAATCACGGTCAGTGTGTCTAACACACCATGCGCCATGGCGATTCGACACTCCTCTTCCGGAATAGCGTAGCGCTTCATAGCGCGACGGAGTGCCTGCTTCATATGAAACAGGCACCCTAGCACAATTGCGTTAGGAAACTGGGTTTGAAGCGAATCCATTAAAGCGGCCTCAAAGTCGCAGACAATCTCAGCGGGTTCAATCTGCTGATCGGTAGCTTGCACGATGAAGTGTATCATATCCCAGTAGCTGTCCGCCGTTCGAGAGGTGCTCAGAACGTAAAACACAGGTACGAACACGCCCGACGCGCGATCATGCACCATGAACACGACGCATTGCGCGTAGCCACTCGGAACACATCTGAACGTTCCATCGACGAATAGCGTCGTTCCATGATAGCGTAAGAGCGCTACCAGCGCAGGGTGCGCCCAGCCCAGAAGACGAGTAGGCTTGGTCAGGTCGTCTCGGTTGGGTGTAATGCAGTGAAACTGAAAAAATGTGACAGCCTCATCGAGCGCGAGGGAGAGCGGCGGAATCTCGATTGAACCGTGCACGTTGCTGGAGTAGTGTTGGTTTCTTGCGTGATGCACGCGGCGTATAACTTGCTGCTCCGACAGGCCCCGCACGACATCAGGGTTGTCGAGTAGAAACGTCGTTGCAGCTCCTCCCACACGCGACGTACAGGCCACGCAACATGCTCAATTGCTAAGAGGTCAGCTTGCGCTTTCATTTCAGCTTCAACGTTGGTGACGGAGCTAACTACAGCTGTCGCGCTGCAACTGTGCGCCTTGACGCAGGTGTAGCCCATGGACGCAATCCGGAACTCCCTCTTGCCGCCGCAACCCGCTCGATACTTAGAACATCGGTATACAATCTTGCGCGAAGAAGCCCAGCCGCGAGTATACTTGTACCCCTTGAAGTAACACGTTGTGCGCTCAGCACGTCTCGGGGCGTGGCTGCTCGTGTCTTCAACCGGCGGCTGAGGGCCGCGGTCACTCTCCAGCACCTCGACCCCCACTTGACCGTCTACCGCGACTGCGTTGACACTTTCCTCCATGCCACTTGAGCCCTTTGATGCAACTTCACGACTGATCGAGTAGCGAACACTGCATCTACCATGCCTCCAGCCTACCACTAGTTTCCCGATCACAGATCCGATCATCGACGCGACAACAACCCGATCATAGACCAGATCAGTTCCGTATACGAACCAAAATAAAATCTACCCCGAGAAGAACCCCGTCCACCCGGATTGAAACCTTGGTGCGCCACTACAGTGATGACCAACTACTGGACATGATCGAAGTGGCGATGGCGAATCGAAGTATCGTTGCAGCTGCCAAGAGACTGTAGAAAGAGTACATGAAAATGGTCGCTACAGACTCGGTCTACACCAGACAATGTGTTCTACGGCAGCAGTGCTGCAAGGATCCAGCGGCGCGGCCCTCGATTGACGGAAAGATCGTCGAGGTGACGGACAACCTTCTCGCTAGCGATCATTTTCTACTCTGGACAAAATATCTCCACCGATTTAACGAGATGTGCCCCAAAGAGGAAACCTCTGCGCTGGTTTACTACACGAACGAAGCGCTGGCTCAACTGCTTCGTTTGGCGAAGAAAACCCCAAGTACGGAGAAAATGGCGGCGAATTTTCAGCTCGCACTGCTCAACACGTGGGTGAGTGAGCTGACAGACCCGACAGAAGTCTCCAGGCTGCTGAACGCGGGCACTTCTAACGCACTCATGCAAACGTACATTCGGAAATTCATCTGGGCGGTGAACAGCGCGGGGGATAAACTCTTCTTCTTCAACAAGGCAAGGCACCCTGGCACGCAAGCGTCGACGAACACGATCCTGAACGCTCGTTACGGAGACGAAGCTGTAGCGAAGATGATTCTTGGGTTAAAGCTAAAGCTGGAGCCTGGCACAGCAAAACTCGCAAAAGAAATGAAAACGGCTCAGCTCAATGGGTGGCTGAGCAGTCAGAAGTCTCCCCACGCCGTGTTCGAGCTGCTGAACTTGAAAGAGGCGGGCGACAACCTCTTGGCGGCGCCACTATTCGACACTTGGGTCGCCCATCGAACGCTTTTTGGGAGGAAATACCCGCGAGAGAAGACGAGCTTGTTTGAGGGGCTGATGAGTTCGACGATGACGCACTCGTCAGGATTATTATCGTCGGTAAGATGTATACGAGCACGTCGCGAAAAGCCAACACTTTGCAGGAGGCCCAATTTGCGAAGTGGCTGGAAGAAAAACAAGCTCCAGCCACTGTGTACAAGTGGCTCGAGGTAAAGGGGGCACCTGTAAACAGCGCGGAGAGACGGAACTACCGTAAGTACTGCGATGATTACAAAGCGAAGTATGAATAGGCATACTAGGCTAGTCAGGTCTGAACTGCCTTCTTGTTTATCACAATGGAACATGGCGACAACATTTTTTTGCCTTATGGTTAAATATCTTAACTTAAGCTTCCCTTGTGGTCGAGATCAGATACCTCAAAGACGATATGCAATCAAACTCGACGTGTGGAGGTGACAAGATCGACGAGGCAGAAAGTTGCTGCCATGAATGCCACGCGCCAACAACTTAACTGGCAAGACGCTGAATTTGGAATGCGGGTTTCCTGTGCCTACCTTGAACGGTCAGTAGTTCTTTGATGCCGTGGGTGCCGCCTGCAGCTCAGGACGCCACTTGGCGCATCGATGGTATTGGACACGATGCTGTAGCACGCTGTAGCTTTGGCTTTGATATGGCGCAATGCCAGTCTACGATTTCCCGTTTAAATCAAATTTAAAAAATGAGTTTTTCGCAGTTGGAACAAGTCGCTTATTCAGTGATTGTTCTAGGATTTGACGTTGAATGAGCGAGCCTAGTCGACTGGTAGAATTGGTGAGGAGAACGATGTACTCAACAAATTTCCTGCCACGACGTTCGATAACACGATATGTTTGATGTTTTGCCTACCCGACTTCTACATGTAGGCGTACAGTTATCAATAGATTTATTGTGTTTATTTGGTGTTCAGGACGCGTTTGCTGGCTTCCCTGGGCTAAGTACACAATGTAATAAACTGCAGACCTTATGTTGTACACTGTACGCATTGCCCTCTGAAATTCAAACTACTCAACTCGGCTTAAAATGATCTGCGCTAAAAAAAAAATGGTAAAGTGGGTGACACGACACTTGTATCCGCTTTCCAAACGAACAATTGATGTGCATTGGGCGCCTTCCAAAACCTACATAAAACGGTTTAATGCGGCTCCGTTTAATACACCCTTTTATCCGCCCGTTGTCAGCTTTTATCAGCGCTGCGCTGAGGGCTCCGAAAAAGGTGCCCAAAACCATGACCAAACTGTTTTATTTGTCCGGCTAGTTTTGCCCACAATCATAGAAACATATGAAATAGAGTATACAATGATGTCATGGACACTTCTACATAGGACAAAATTAGGATATTTTCTCTATGTCTAATGATGTCTAAACAGGTTGAAGTTAGCGAAGACCCCTGAGTGCAACCGCGATACCCTCCTCCTCCCAGCTCCCCCCAGTCTTGAAATCTGTCGAAGCTCCAAGCATGCCGAACGCTTCAATTCTGCTGCTGGTCCTCAAGGCGGCGCAGAGAGGTCGTCTTCTTCGGGCCGCTGTCTACAAGGATATACGGCCATGGCACTGGATCCCACCTTGGACCCGGGGAGGACACGAATGCCAGAGTGTGACTGCGATTGCGACGAGGAATTCAAAAATATTTGCTAGATGGAGGTTGGCTTTAATGGCATAGTGAATGCAAGTGTTTGTTTGATGCGGTTGCTCGTTGAGGGGTCGATAAAACCTGATAAAAGGGTCATCAAACTAATTGTTTGATGAGACCACTTTTTGGTCTCATCAAACAATTCAGTTTAATCAGCTCGTTTAATGCACTGTTTAATGCACCCTAACCCCAGCGATTAAACTTTTTTATGTAGGTTTTGGAAGGCGCCCATTGGTCAGTTTGTTATCTTTTGTTCTGTGTCAACTCTCCCACGACGTTCTTAATTGATAGTGGTTCCGATTGATCTTGGCTGGAAAGGCGACTAATGCTTGCAATCCCCAGGCCTCTGCTTAAGGGTGGTGGCAGTCGGGGCTGCGGGGGTCCTTACAGCCGGCATAGTTCCTGGGGTCCGTCGGGTCGTTCGGGTTCGGTTTTCCGTGCACGTACGCGCTGACAGTCGCTTGGCCAACCAGCAGCGCAACAGCGACGACGGCAAACTGGAGGAACTTCATGTCGCGCTACTTGTGCTTGTGTGTGAAGAGTTGCTTCAGGGCTCCAAGGCGAAAAGATAAATGACACTGGGACACTGACACAGCCCAGCCCACGGAAGTCGAAGCCACGCCTACACGGCATTGCGTGGACAACACAGTTGTCTGGGAGCTGCTTACTCGCTTACCTGTTTATCGAAAATCAAGCATCATTAATGTTTATTCTACTTTGCATAATCATCTGAAACCAATTGTGCAAACCTCATGACATCGGAAGTCCAAGAACCTGTCGATGCGTTCATTCTCGGTCAGGTACGAGCGCCTAGTTGAGGCTGTCCGTAAATAAATTGTAACCTGCAAATTGATGAGCTCAATGGTTCACTGCCAGCTTCAAAAAAAGAGCGCGCGCAAATGCTAAAGGCGAGTGAAACATACTGAATGCGGCAAAGTTGATCGCGTTAGATCTGTTTAATATTTGTATTACAGTAGTACAACAACGGTACGTACTAATTGATAAGCTCCACGAGCCATGAACATATTACATGTAGCGCCGAGTAAAAGTTGACCTTTTTAAAAGAAGGTACATGTACGGATAAATGCTTGCGTTAAGCGCGATCTCACGCCATCCGTCATGAATATTTTTCAGCCGCTGAGGCCAAATATGATTCAGGTGTACCCACCCTTGCACATACATGCAAGCAGGAAGTTCTTGTCCCCCGATTCTCGTCAGTCAGAGGACACAAATTTGGCTGGGCCGTGCTGGTTTAACTCGCAGCAGCACTCGACCGGGTTCTACATCTACTTCATTGCCTGAACTCAGCGATAGAATGCTCATCGATCATGGATGCCGGTATCGGTTATACGTACCGTATTATGGTACTATACCTTGCTCTAACACAAATAACGCAAGCTCGATCACATTGAATATCTCTGTTACACCAAAGAATGTTATCCGTCATTGCAGCTTGCGTTATCTGTGTCTCAGTAGCAAATAACGCAAGCGGTTATGACGGCAAGCTGTAGAGATGTGCAAAGAAACGTATGGTTCCAGTACTGTAGCAAGCGTAGTAATCGCGCGTACAGCACCTATATATTGCATTCCTATCAGCTTCAGCAGCCTCCCACGTTTGTAGTTGACTCATTCTACCAGGCGTGTTTTTTTTTTTTTACTTCCAGAATGTATTGTGGAAACCGATGAGATTGTCTAATTGGGATATAAATCGGTCGGATAAGCAAGTGATTAAGCTAAATCGGATAGGTTTTGCTAAACCAGACCTCCTAATTAGATCGACAGACTAAGATTTGTACTCTGATTTGACACAGCGGTCTAGTGCGCTTACAACGCCATGTGGCAATCGGATTTAGCAGCTCCGTGGCTTATAAAGCCCTGGACGGCTGATTTGCATGCTAATCGGCCCGAATGTCCGACACCCACTCGGCATTCGGCGTCCGATTTAATGCAAAACCGACAGACGCTACTGCTTTACGAAAGATGATTGCACTAATACATACTTGCACTACTCGTTAAACAGGTAGCAGTACTCATTAACTGCACACTAAAGTGCATTTAATGCTCACAATACTGTTAATCAGTACAGTACTGTAGTAGGTGAACGAAGCATTCAGCTAGTTGAGGAAAAGTGGTCGTTCCTCATATTGCTGGCGGTTCACTACGCAACCCTATTTTTTATGAACCTTACACGGATTTATACCCTTGTCATTGCCATATGAGATCATAATACTCCACCATTTTGTACCAGTCAAATCTCTCATGAACGCGGCTTTATCGGCTAATCCGCTCGGACAATCTACCGTACCTCACAGAAAGAATGGTTAAAATTTAGATTGCATTTCAAAACCTCAGCAATTCTTTTGAAATTAAAACGTAGTTTAAGCCCATCAAAACGCGTATAACTGCTAAATATTAACAAGAAGAAAACATTTTTGAATAAATGAGAGCTTTTTAACGGTAACTTGAATGCCAAATGAGAAAGACCAAAAGTAATCTTCGTCTGAGGTACGGTAATCGGTTTTCACAATATCCATAATACAGATGTTTACTATGTGATGGATACATTTTGAAAAGTCCTGGCATCCTTGCTTTACGCTAATGACAGGTGTTTTATCATACTGTCAGGATCTTGTTCGTCGACGCTTGCGTGCCAGGTGCCTCGCCTTGAAGAAGTCCACGTACTTCAGCCACGTTTCCAGCTGCGCTTGCCGAAGAGTTTATCCCCCGCGCTGTTCACCGCCCTGTTAAACTTCCGAACGTACGTTTGCATGAGTGCGTTAGAAGTGCCCGCGTTCAGCAGCTTGGAGACTTCGGTCGGGTCTGTCAGCTCACACACCTACGTGTTAAGTAATGCCAGCTGCAACTTCGTCGCCACTTTCTTCGTACTCGGGTTCTTCTTCGCCAGACTGAGCAGTTGAGCCAGCGCTTCGTCCGTGTATTAAACCAGCAGTCTCGATGACAGAGGTTTTCTCTTTAGGAACATCTCGTTGAATCGATCGAGGTATTTTCTCCATTGCTGGAAATAATCGCTGGCGAGAAGGAAATCGTGCTGATTTCCCCATCAACCACACTAGTACCTGAAGTCCACACCGTTCGATATTTGTCCGTCATCCCAGCCCTGTTGAGTATCATGCTGTACTGTAGAATGCACCGTCTGGTGTAGACTGAGTTCGGAGCGCCCATTTCACGTACTCTGTCTGCAGCTTCTTGGCGATCGCCGCGGTACTTGGACTCTTCATCGCCACGTCGATCATATCCAGCAGCGCTTCTTCACTGTAGTGGTTGCACCAAGGTTGGCATCAGGAGTTTGGGGTGGTCCGGGTTCTGCTGGGCGAACTCATTTGCGTAGCGGAGCCACGAAACAAACTGCGGACTGTCGAAGAGCTCGTCCATTGCAAGAAAGACAGTCAGTTTCTTGAAAACACTGCCGGCGAGCAAGCCTTTTGACTTCTCAGAAGCAGAAGTTGACGGCCCAACCCTCTCTTCATCGTGTCCGTCAGTTGTGTCGGCACTAGGTCTCATAAACCGTCGCGAAGAGTCTCCAATGGCCAAACGAGGTGCTGCTGCTGGGGAAAAGGTGGGGATGTTCGGGGATCTCAGCGCGGCATTGGCGCTTGAAATGATGGCGGTGGCGGCGAACACTATGAAGTAGCGAAGAAACATGGCTGGAGGGCCCTTCAGCGGTGAGTACCGGGTTGAGAATTACAAATTGTGAAGGATGTTTTTAATACATCCTGAATTAAAATTCATGTTACGTTCCTCGTGATGCTGAGATGAGTTGATGAGTTGGAGGCCAGTATCATCTGGTGCTGTGTGAAATGAACCGGTAGGTGACAACACTCACCACTCACCAGCAACAGAATTTCCTCAAAGCGTATCTTCCGAATGCGCAATGTAAGTCTTTTTTGCCTCTAAAAACCTTCGTGGCTGACTTTTGGGAAATCGAAGCAGTATTACGTCTCGTACAAATGTTCTTTGGTACGCATGGTGGGGCGCTGTTTTGCTGGCAACGGCACAGTTTTCCCACCTATACCACCCTCGGCTACGAGCAACATCGTACCTCGACCCCGTGAACCTCTACTTCATCCCATCAAAAGGGAAACACTGGTCAAGCGCGGAGAGTACGCCCATGCGGATTCCAAAGTAGAACATACGTCGCCGCAGCAGTTGGGGCGCGAACTTCGCCGGCAGCGGCTCGGAGCCAAAGCCCACCAGGCACTCCATGGCGCATCCGCCCTTGTAGTCGGTCTTGGTCTGACCATTGCCCCTCCGCTTCTGGCGGGGGGTGAGGTGCGTGGGGTTCGTGTTGAAGAGCACGTTGTGCGTGGCCGTGCCCAGTTTGTCCATGGCAACGGGGAACGGGTTCAGCAGCGCCTTGCCGTTCACGTAGAGCAGCTCGGACGTCTCGTCCTCCACGGGCATGTACTGCACGATGCTACCACAGAGCGAGTCTTCGTGCTTCTCCAGGTCCTTGTTCGTAGAGGACGAGATGGCTCCCACTCCCCAGGGCGAGAAGAAATACTCCTGCTTGGCCAGCTCATACGCGATCCAGAAGCTCTCCTTGTCGCCGTACGAGAATTTATGAACAAAGTGCTGCTCCGTGATGAGGAAGAACAGCACGTCCATGGCTTTGCCCGCGCGCGACTTGTCAATAGCTACGAGCGACGAATCCTGCTCGTGCGACGTCTGGCGGCGCCACGCGTACGACGTCTTTGGACTCAAGTGCGCGGACGGCGTGGATCCCGTCGGCAGGCCGAACCGGGCGTAGTCGAACTCGTTGAGCAGCTTCCTGAGGTACTGCTCGCCGTCCACGTCCTGGTTGAAGAACTCCTTGCTGGACAGCACTCGGTCGTAGAAGAAGGTCGTGCCCGTGCGACGGTACCCCTCCGTAGTCCGCAGCACGGCCGGGTCGCGCATGAAGATGTCGTCGATGTCCACCAGCAGCAGCTCCTTGATCTTGGTGTGGTACACAGCCAGCGGCTTGATCCACCAGCTACGGAAGTGCCTGGCCCTGTCCTCCGAGAGCTTGCCCTGCTTGACGAGGTCCGTGCAGACGTCCACAACCTCGAGGTTATTGTCCGCCTCGAGAAGTAGTTTACGCGACGAGTTGGACATTTCTTCCGGGAAGCAGTGGTAAATCTGGATCAGCTCCTTGTTGCCCAGGCAGCGCAGCTCCCGCACGAGCGACAACCCCAATGGGACGGCACCATTGTGCATGCACATAATAATGCCCTTGTCCGTCGAATACGAGGAGGACAACTGCCCATCTCCCTCAGCTGTTACCTCGTTGTCTTCGATACGAGTTAACGTGTCCCCTTGGGTCTTGGTGGACGATTCGTCCCGCGTCTTGGTGGTCTGCTCTACCGCCCTCTGCTCCACATGGGAGAACGAGTAGATCGTCGCCACGAGCAGCAGCAGCGGCACCGCGTAGTGCCACAAAGGGCGCTTGGCCCTCACCGCTCGAGCTGAGGCTGACGGCCGCCGCGATCGCGCCGTGCCGGCCTCCAGATCCTCGCTCCGGCGCCCAAGGGAGGACGGCGCCCCTCGGCTTGTCAGTTTGTGCATTTTGTTTAATGGCGAATCTAATAACACGTCATTTTTGTGTCGGACTAAAAAAAAACAATATGTAGTGATTGACATGTGAATTCCTAGAAATGGTTGATAGTCCATCAATGCTGCAGTCATTCCAGTGCATATTGACGGGTTACGGCACGGGCGAGGCCCCGCTAAGTGCGTGGTTCTCCTGGCTCGCAGCGTACCACGGGCAGGACAAGACTTGAGTTAATGCTCCGGTCTGTTTGTCCACGTGCCAGCGCAGCAGCAGCAGGTTGAAGGTGCGCAGCATCTTTTTGGGCAGCAGGCGTCCCAGTAGAAGCAGCATGACGGACGAGGTCTGGTACACGTGCTCTCCGTAGTACAGATAGCCCGTGAGTAGGAGCGCCTCGACAGTCGTGCATCTCTTCCCCTTGTACATGACGTAGGCCATGTCGTCGCAGTCCCGGAACAACTTTCGGAATGGTCCTCCAATGCAGTTCCGTTCGAAAGAAGTGAGACCGTCGTTGACGGACTTCTTCTTGATGATACCATCCACTGTCGGAGCGGACCCATTCGGGTTCGGCACTGACGTTCGACTGGTTCGGCTTTGCATGAAGCTGCCTTGACCGGTCAGCGCCATTCTGGCGGAAAGCACGGCGCTCTTCACCTTGGGACTCAAGCGCTTGACGATGACGGAAGACAGAGCGGCCACGATACCCAAACCCACCGAGAAGATAAAAATGAAGACGATCAAGTTGGTCTTGTACACGACGCACGAGTCATTCAGACCGCAGTATTTAGCGCCACGAGCGGAAGTTTTGCGTAGAATTTCGCCGTTCTGCGCCGTGATGAATTCCAGAGGAGTCGACTGGACGGACAGCAGAATGGCGGCCACGGTGGAGGTAATGACGATCTGCATGGTCTCCCACGTGAGACGGAAGTGGCGATCCAGCTGCTGGTCTCCCGACCGGGCCTTGGCCAAGTTCACGAACGCGTACGAGAAGGTGAAGATGCAGCACGTGAGGTTCATGACCGACTCGGTCGACAACGTGCCCGTCGAGAGCCCGAGCATGTACACGTCGGAGTTGTAGACGATGTGGTACGTGATCTGCGCGAGGTAGACCACCTGCATGCGTCCGTTCTGGCAGCGATAGGCCCAAATCTGAGTGAGCAGCACGGATTGGTTGTGTGACATCACCTGGTAGAGACTGATCATGCCCATGAGCAGCATCTGCATGACCACGATGCCCGGTAAAATACTGAGCGTGACGGTGTCGCCGTAGCGGCTTCGGAACGTGTTGAGGTTCATGCCAATACGGCTCGGGTTGTCCTCATCGATGTAGTTGACCCACTCCCAGATCGAATTGTAGTAGTTGTGGATGCAGACGTCGCCCGTGGAGCACATTGGAATGTCGTCGGGGGAGTGGATCATGAGTCCATAGGACGACCAGCGCTTTGACACTTCGCAAGTATCCTCAATGAAGATGCCAGTGGAATTGACAGCACGAACGCGACAGCCTCCGTAGTAACCTTTGAAAAGAGGCTGTAGCACCGAAGCGAAGCCGTACTTTGTCGTCCCAGCCGGAGCAGCGCGTGCCACTGGAGGAATGCTGCTCTCAAAGTTGTACGGGAACAGCTTGAGCAGGTCTGGAAATATTGCTAATGGGTCTTCGCCGTTTGTGGCGAGTGCGAGCTTAGAACCAACTAAACTGTCGTCTATAGTCACATCGGGACGGCATTCCGTGTAGTCTGGGAAGACATTGAAGTCGATGCCAGGGATGCTGGCAAAGTTGGTGCTGCCCTTCACAGTCGGGTACAGGAACAGCCGCGTGATGGTGTAGATGTTCCATCCCGACTCACACGGAGCTTTACCAGCCACTGCGATCTCAAGCTCGCGTCGGAATTGCGGTGCGATGTTGAGGTTCAGAGTATTCACGACGTCCAGAATGTCCTGAGCGCTCCCAGCGATACCCGCAGTCATGGACCCCCACTCGTTCACTCCACTCTGGCAGTACACTCCTTTCGCGTCGAGTTTCTCGCCGAGCTCGAGAGCTTCCGCGCTTAACGTGCTGAAGTCGTATAGCGACAGATCTGGCGAGCGTCCAGCGAAACTCTTGAACGTCGTCGCTCCGATGAGCGCGTCCTGCGCGAAGATGCTGTACTTGATCAGACAGACCTTGTTAAGACCCAGACACCCCGAGCAGCCTCCAGCCATAGTCGGGTCTTGCTCCGTAAACGCGTAGATGCTATCGTTGACTAGAATCAGGACGTTTCCGTTTGACAGGTAGCTGGTCGACGTGAAGACCACCAGTGAGGCTAGGGGCCACACCACAATGCGTCCAGCCACGGCCAACAGCGCCCCGAAAACGGACGGCTTGAACAGGCTCGTCCAGCGATGGCCCTCGCGTTCCTGCCGCTGCGCCGCGTGATACTCCTTCGCCCAGCTCTCATTGTCTTGGGCCTCGACCTTGTACTTGTCGCCCGTAGTCATCGTAGGACCTGGTGGCTCGACAGACAACAGCAAACTGACCTTCGCTTAGTTGACACCTCGACGGCCGACAGTCTATCTAGGGCGAAAGTGGTTTCAAGTCCAGGTGTCCGTTGCCCAGGCGTCAATATCCTCCTCAGGATGTTGGAAGGTGGGGCTCGGGAGGAAATAGATAAGCAACTTCGTTCGCTTCAAAAAGCCAACAAAGTTGAATGGGTCATTTTTAGACCCCTTGGAAACAGTCTCGAATTAGCTAAAATAAAGCCGGCACAACCTCGGTTCGGGTTATTCTGTTCGTTGAGTAACGAACCACAGGCGCGGAATAGTTCAAGCCAAACTACTTGGTTTCACTATAACCAGAATGAACGAGTCTCCTCAAGGCGTGCCGGACGACCCCAGCGTCGCTGGAGGCGGGCGAGATGAAGAGACGATGGCAGGTCGAGATGACAGTGATGGAGACGAGCAGATGACCGAGCCCACCAACAATGACGACCTGTCTGAGCAGCAGCAAGAAGGAGCAGAGGAAGAGAGCTATATTGAGGAAGGAGAAGTAGTGGAAGCGTCTCAAGACTGGGATCCAAGGTCGCAGCAAAGATGCTCCAGACGGGGAGTCTCGATACAACATGTTCGAAGCAGCAACCAGCAGTCGGACGACACGTGCCGATACGAGTAATGAAGCCAGCGTGCTCCCCCAGCGCAAGTTCGAGATCTTAATCAGTTCACTGAAGGAGTCGTCCCCAGCACGGCCGCTGACAACGGAGCTCCGACTTGTCGTGGAGTTGTATGAAGCGGCACTCCTGAGAAACCACTTGCAGGAAGAGAGTGAGCGAGGAGGCGTCAACAAGACGCTGACCGTCAAGGAGAAGCAACGCCTGCTCAAACGGGTGGGGCTTTTCATCAAGGAAAATGAGGCGGTTCAGCAAGGCGATTTGAAAACGGTGGTTCATCGAGGGCTTTTGTGTCATTGGCAATAAATCGAGTCAAGATGAACATCCTATGCTTTGCAAAACTCGTTGAACATCCACCCATTGGTTCACACTAACGAATGCCTTTGATTGCCAAGGCGCTACGACCGACTCGCCACGCATCTGGTGTAGGTTTCGATGGCAGGGGCGGAGGCACTGAGCCGTGGGTCGTGCCCTCAATTGTATTGCCGTTGCAACAAATCAGATCGAAGGCAACCCCGTGTACGTGCAGCACAAGACCAAGTTTAGTGGTCTGGCATTGCCATCGCCGCGGGAGACGGGCCATATACAGTCCATAGCCAAGTATGTTGTAATCCATAACGATATACAGACAGACGTAGTTTATAACTGTTTAAGCAGGACCAACTCGTTTCACTTATTTGCCTTGCCGTCCTTGGCCAACAACTACTCCCAGTGATTCCAGCAGACAGCCAGCCGGGCGACTACCGCGGGCGCGTGTTGTTTCAACATGCGATCCGTAGGTGAGGCTGCAGCGCCGCGTCGCTCTCGTTGTCGCCTTCCCTCTCGTCGAGTTCTGTTATCTTCTTCAACTGCCATCCTACAGTTTAGCCCCACATCCAACGCCTATGCCGCTTCAAAGTGCGAGACTGCGCATATTCTCTGGATTTTTATCCAGAGTTGTTACGTGGATCCCGAAAACCCACCCATTTTTGAAATGATAGCATCACAGTAGATTTATAACTGGCTTAAAACGATGCAATCATTTCACGCCAAAATGGAATGTTGCTTGTAACTTAATACTCATCGAACAAAGTGATGGTCACGAAACTCACTCACTAGAGCAACAACCAGAAAAACCCTCAATACTATACATACAAGAATATTAAATACTAAGGGCTCACCAAAGTACATGTAGCTGACGCTAAAAAATATGGCAGGATAATTGCTAGCTTAGACTATGCAAGCAAAAAGCAGAGCACGATGTAAACGAGATGGGCCTATTCGGAACGCCAATACATATAGACATTTTTGCTAGCCTCCCTCGTGCATCAACGGCTACGGCAACGGCCCCCACTAGAACTTTGCGTAGGCTGGGATAGCTTGGTAGTTCCCATGACAACTTCACCTGCTCTCAAGCGGGAGATACGCATCTCGATATCAAACGTGCGAACTTCTATTTCCACGGGAAATGCTCAATTTTGCAAGCTTGTCACTGTGTGTCGTGTTCTTCAGACAGTAGTCCAGTCGATTTTGCGATGTCGCGGTAGTGCCCAGAGATATTGTAAGCAACGCAATCAGAGTGTTTTATATGATTATCAGTCACTGAGTATGACCTCTTTGGGATAGGACTTTCATGGGCAGGTAGCTGCCCACCCTCAACTTGACTTCATTTTACAACTTTCACCAGTCTTCAAGGTAACTCCCCTCACCCACCTAATCCCCTAGAATCTAGAGCGTATGCGGTCGCTGCTTGTTGGCGTAATTATCCTACTTCTGGCCGACAGCGTGCTCTCAGCCATAACGAAATCATGCTTAATGGAGCTCAGAACAAAGGCGCTGGAGGCAAAAAGTTTCGGTGGCAGAACTCTGAGAATGATATATTTATCGTCGATGATTACGAGGCCTATCTTCGTCTAGGCACCATCCAACTGTGAGATCCAAGAGGTATCCAATACGCTAAGAAAAGAAAACAATGCAATGCAATGATTTACGTGTTCACGTAGCCAAATTATATAAAGAAAAAGTTCGCGTAGCCGAATTATATTAAGGATAAAGAAGAAGAAAGTTGTTATGCAAAATCCAGAGCTTCCCCGTGCAAAGCACGGCTTTGTGTTAAAAATAGACGAGTAGCTTTCTTGGCTTCAAGACGCCAGGATGGGTCATTTTTAGACCTTTTGAGAACAGTCCCATGCTGATGGTGACGATTCTCTGTGGTCAGAAATTGAGATCATTCGAGAAACGCGTGGATCTCGTCTTGCTCTTAGGAATAAATGCACCCAAAACTGCTACAGAAACGTGGCTATTGCACTTGGCCGATGAACAAGAATCAAGCCTCTGGGCTAAGGAAAAAAAAACAGAGCTGTGTTTAGCCCTATAAAACTGAAAGCTCTGACGGCATATCCTAATTATCGTTCAAACTACATGTACGAAGTTTTTTTTGGGGGGGAATCCTCCCATCATTTCCGAACAGAAATATCGCGCTACAGAGTGGGTTGCCCTCTAAGTTGGAAGTATTGTGTACTATTGTACTCTTCATAAGTCCTGACACCAATTTTCAGCCACGCACAAAAGGGTCTTCCACTGCGAAAACCTATATCGGTATTTAGATATATAGGGTTTTCGCGGGCGCTGAATCCGAAAATGAGGTCAGATTTTGCTAATTCGTAGCCGTTTTTGCGCTATAAGGGTCTAGAAAAAGTTATTCCAACGCCTCGAAAAGCTCGTCGGGAAGAATGGACGTGTTTTGCAGAAATAGAGAGCTATCATTGGTCAGAAGGGCTGTTCATCTGGTTTACATGGGAAAGGCAAATCGCTATTGCCTATCGTCATCTCGTGCTGCAGTTTGGCCATTTAACATCTGGTCCGCATCTCATTGGCACACATGAATTTATAGAGGTTTAATATTGCATGCTTGTGTAACAGGCCTCAACATGGACACATAATACATGTAATCTTAGAGGTAATTTTCATAACTGTTACATATCAAATTGACCAACAGGTACCCCAAACTCGGCAACCTGACACACGCAGTATTGCGCCGATACGCGTGCAACCGCCATGGATCGAAAGCCAAAGCAGCATGCAACAAGGTTTCTCGTGCACTTTTTGCTGATTAGGCCTACGTTTTCGTGTAGACCGAAAAAACTGTCGATCTTCACAATCATATTTTTCTCTCCTGTAGTGAACTCTTGTTGCTTGACCTGCATTTTCGCTTCATGTCCTAGCAATAGCCGAGAAAAGGAAATTGTGCTGGATAGAGGAGACAATTCTCTATCGGTTGTTGCTTTCAGCATTTGAATATGTATAATATTGACTAAGCTACGGCCCATAAGTTCACAGGTTAAAAAAACTGGTGTCAGGACTTATGAAGAGTACAATAGACCATCTTACGATTTGATTTCCATAAACATGATTCTCCTTGTTAAGGATTTGCTGGTCCTGTCTACGAGTGCGGAGAAAGGCAACTTGCAGTGCGTACTAGAGTGTTGGTCATGGAAGCGTCTAGGACATTCTAGAAGAGGTCGGTAAGCTGGCGCTGTGTATGACACGTGAACAGGTTAGCCAGGAAACTCTTAACTCAATCAATCACTTTCCATTCTGCGCTGCAATCGACAAGTCCAAGTTAAAGGTTATGAGCTCAAACGCTTCCAACCCGAACGAGATACTCGCCGACGACAACTACTTCATGTGGCGTTGGCGAGGAAGGGTCTCCAAGCACACATCGCCGCAATGAAGCCAGAAGACGCAGCGCGCCGCGAGACGGAGGAGTAGAAAGCCGCCGACATGAAGGCGCTGGCGGTAGTGGCGAAGATGCTAAGTCCGACGTACCAATCCATGATCCGGGACACGGCATCGGCGCATGAGGCGTGGGAGACCCTGCGTGCTTTGTTCGTGAAGCAGACGCTCCACAACCGGGTTCAACTGCGGTAGCAACTGCACGAATTTGCGCTGGGCTCCGGAGAGGATCTGATGAAGCACATCGTACGCTTCGATGATCTGTGCGCGCGGTTGGCTGCTGTCGGCGAGACGATGTCTGAGGACGAGAAGTTGGTCATTTTACTGGGAAGTTTGCCCCCTGAGTACGATGCGATGGTTCGCATCATTGAGCCCCACGACAAGGTTACGCTGCTGGACGCAAAGGAGATGTTGCGTCGTGAATTCGAAGTGATCAAGAAACGCGAGGAGAAGGAGCAGGCGTTCAAGGCGTCGACTCGCGAGCGTGGTGGTCGTGGTGGCCGTGGACACGGAAACGGTTCACGTCGTGGTGGTCGGAATGCCAGCGGTGGCGGTCGAGGACGTCGGCCGAACAAGAATGAGTTTCGCGGAAGCTGCTTCAACTGCAACCAGTTTGGCCACAAGCGCGAGGACTGTCCGGAGTTGAAGAACGACAAGGCCGGAGATGAGTTTGTATTTTCGGCGACGAGCAGTGCCCAAGTACGTGCAACGACGTGGTTGCTCGACAGCGGTGCGAGCTGTCACATGACAGACGAGCTGGTGGACTTCGTGGAATATCAAGAGTCGAAGTCGCCAATTAGTATCACGGTCGCAAACGGGCAGCAGCTACCCGCAAAAGGAAGAGGATATGTGCGTTTTGTCCTCCAGAGTGGTCGGGTGGTCAAGCTGACGGACGTCTTGTATGTGCCTCAGCTGGACAGAAAGTTGGTATCGGTCCCGGCATTGGCAGCGCGTGGAGTGCTGGTGCAGTTTGAACGCGATCGCGCTACGCTCATCGTGAACGGGGATCCGTTGGAACAAGCTCAAGCTGCTCAAGCGGTCGGCAACACCAAGCAGGGCACTGACAATACGCTGTGGCACGACAGGTTGGGGCACGTTTCGGCGTCGAAGATGTTCGCGATGTCGAAGGTGTGTGGTGGCCTTCCCGCTTTCGACCTTGGAGATGGTCGTATGATCGCTGTTTGTGGTGGTTGTGCCCAAGGCAGGATGACGACGAGTCCATTTGCGCGCAAGTCGGGCAGTGAAGTGAAGACGCGTCACCCCCTTGAAGTTGTTCATACTGATCTGATGGGTCCCATGAAGCCAAAATCCAAGGGCGGTGCTCTGTATGCCCTCACGTTCATTGACGACTACAGCAGATTCGTCTACGTGTACCTGCTTACGTCAAAGGCACAGGTGCTGGATCGGTTTCGCGAGTTCAAGGCTCTTGCTGAGACCCAGACGGGTTACAAGGTCAAGTGTCTCCGTAGTGACAACGGAGGTGAGTACACCAGCAAGAGGTTCAACCAGTTCTGCGCGTCGAGCGGGATAGTGCATCAGACCAGTGTTCCGTATTCGCCGCAGCAGAACGGCTTGGCGGAGAGGATGAACCGCACTCTCGCCGAGATGGCTCGATCGATGATGCACTACATGGAGGTTGATCGGCAGTGGTGGGGTGAGGCTGTAATAACAGCAGCCCACATCGTCAACCGGATTCCGAACAGTGCGCGCCGCGACAAGTCCCCTATTGGTGTTCTTACGGGTGAGCAACCCTCGCTAGATTACCTTCGGGTATTTGGATCTAGTGGCTACGTGCACCTGGACAAGAGCAAGAGGACGAAATGGGACGCCAGGTCGCACCGTTGCATTTTCTTGAGGTATGCCGAGAACTCCAAGGCATATCGCGTATGGGACTGTGAGGATCAACGTCTCGTGAAGACTCGCACGGTAACGCTGGACGAGCACCCGCCTTCTCGCTACCGCGATGTTGTTCTCATTGATAGTGGGCGTGCTTCGAGAAACGTGACTGCGGATGATGACGACGACTGGGGTGCTTCGTACCTGCCCACACCTCCTACTGAATCCACTGCGGACATGGAAATTGATGAGACGGGTGAACGGGTGACGGACGTGGAGGTGGAGCCAGCACAAGGCACGGTTGTTTCGCTTGTGGGGGGCTCCTCGGTGATGCAGTCGGATGGTACCATGCATTCAAGCGAAACTCGGACAAGAATCCCTGCAAGTGAGGCTGATTTGCGCGTCGATCGGCGCAGTGATCTAGTTTCCACTACCTATGAGCCTAGTCAAGCCCCTCGGCTCCCTGCGCCCTCCTTCTCTCGAGGGATTGCTGCATTAGAATCGACCAGGACCTTGCCGTTCAGCGAAAACCGAATCGTCTTCAGTGGTGGATCAAGACCTGGCCGCGCCGCGAGAAGTGACCAGGGTCGACTTCTGACCAATGGAGATGATGATCGTGCTGATGCCGGAAGCGGTAGCGGTGGCGATGTTCCGTTGCTTGCCAACGAGCCACACATGAGCCCGGAGCATGACAGCGAGGTTGGAGAGCCAGACCCCAAGCGCCCTCGGCTCGACGAGTATGAGGTCGCCTTGGCCGCGACGGATGTGCCTGGGAGTTATGCCGAAGCCATGTCTTCGCCGGAGGCTAAGCAATGGAAAGAGGCCGTTCGAAAGGAGATCAGGGCCCATATTCGCAATCACACTTGGGATATGGTCAGGCGTCCTCACGGCGTGAAGGTAATCGGCTGTAAGTGGGTGTTTGCCTACAAATTCGACGAGCATGGAAATATTGTGCGCTACAAAGCTCGGCTCGTCGCTCTCGGTTGCCTCCAGACTCGTGGCGTCGACTACTATTACACCTACTCGCCAGTCGCAAGCGCCAACACTATCCGCGTGTTTCTCTCTGTATGCTGCAACAAGCGTCTGAAGATCCGACAGTTCGACATTGAGACGGCTTTTCTAAATGGAACGCTCGACGAGGATGTGTACATGGCGGTGCTTCAAGGTATTCGTGCTGATGGAGGTCTGGCGTGCAAGCTGCGACGAAGTCTCTATGGGTTGAAGCAGGTCGCAGCTGTGTGGTTCAAGACCATCCGGGCAGCATTTGTGGAAATGGGCTTCGTCCAGTGCCGCGCGGATCCGTGTCTCTTTGTTCGTCTCGGCAAGAACGGTCAATCCCCTGTGTACATTGTCCTATATGTGGACGATCTTTTGGTGGGCTGCGCTACGGACGCTGAGGCCGACGAGATTTGTGCTGCACTAAGTTCGCGGTTCACGGTGAAGTCGCTGGGAGATGCCCGATACGTACTTGGAATGGAGATCGAATACGCACGTGACAAGGGGGAGTTGGTGGTGAGGCAGACGCAGTTCATCAAGCGGATGCTCGAGCGCTTTGGTCAAGTTGAAGCAAACTCAGCCCGAAACCCCATGGTGCTTGGCCAGGATTTCGCCCCCGACGACTCCCACGACATGTTCGAGGATGCACGCAGTTACCGCAAATTAATTGAGTCTCTTCTCTACGTTGCGAATGCAACGAGGCCTGATATTAGCGCCGTTCTCTCATCGCTGTCGCAGTACCTCGACTGTCCGCGCGAGATGCATTGGCGTGCTGCTCTTCGGGTTCTGCACTACCTGAAAGGCACAGCTACTCGTGGCATTCGGTTTTGCTATGAGTCGGGAGACCGAACCGGTATCCGAGCCTATGCTGATGCTAACTCGGGCGGTGACAAGCAGACGCGTCGCTCTGCATCGGGTGTTTTGCTGCTGCTCGGTGGTGGACCAGTTGTCTACAAAAGCAAGCGCCAGAACACAGTCGCCTTGTCGTCTGCAGAGGCAGAGTAGATGGCACTCTCCCTTGCTGCTCAAGAGTGCTCTGGTTGCGGTACTTGCTGGTCGAGATGGGTTTCAAGGATGACGGTCCGACCACGCTCCAAGTGGACAACAAGTCGGCGATTGCAATGGCTACAAATCAAGGATACACACCGCGGGCCAAGCACATCGATCTACGAGCGCACTTCGTTCGCGACCATGCCGAAGCCGGTCGGATCAAACTGAAGTATGTGCCCACGGACGATCCGCTGGCGGATTTCCTCACCAAGGCGGTGCCAACACCGCGTCTGATGCAGCTGTGCAATGCAAGCGGGGTCGTCGACATGCAAGTTGAGGGGGAGTGTTAAGGATTTGCTGGTCCTGTCTACGAGTGCGGAGAAAGGCAACTTGCAGTGCGTACTAGAGTGTTGGTCATGGAAGCGTCTAGGACATTCTAGAAGAGGTCGGTAAGCTCGCTCTGTGTAGGACACGTGGACAGGTTAGCCAGGAAACTCTTAACTCAATCAATCACTTTCCATTCTGCGCTGCAATCGACAAGTCCAAGTTAAACTCCTGAATTTGTATGCGCAACTCGCTTTTTTTGTATCAAATCTTCTGCGTCACCTTCTGCGTTTGGCGCATACAAGTTCGAATAAGCGACTGAGTGGTCTCCATACAAATCGCTGGTACTTTTGAGGTAACCCAAAGTGCCCCAGAATTTGTATGCGTATGGCGCAGAAGATAAGTACCGTGAAAGTCGCAATTCTGACTGATGTATTTCATTTGTTACAGAACTCTGCCTGAGTACCGAACGCCTGATATATATAAGGGCTCTAGGTTTATAAAGTGATCTCAGCGTTACCATAAAAAAGGCTGTACTGAATTAGTTTAGTTTAGAAGGACTTTGAGGCTTGCTTTGTTAATCAAGCCCAAGCGAAGCCAGAAGTGCTGAATTGTTTCAGCGCTGACCTTTGACCAAACGTGTTCGCACCACATCAGTGCGGTTAGTAGCTCTAATTTGTAAGGACTATCTGCTCCCTCTCCTAGTTGATCTAGTGCATGCATCATCTTTTCAAAAAGCACATACCGTATAATACTTCTAGCATCCGACAACCCACCAACCGTCACGGTGTAGGGTTGACCGAATTAACAAAAAAACAATAGTTTTTTTTGGCGATGTACAAAACACAATTTTAGTCAGTTCGCTAACTAATCGTCTGGAAGGACCTCGAATACCCCCGCTGCCGCGTTCTCAACTACATCTCTGTCATCTTGCACCTCTCCAAGTTGGCGATCAAGCTGCCCCAATTGTAGCAGCGCATCCGCGACAGCAGTAGACGTCTGTAGAACGCCAGTAGGTAGAGCGGCATTGGCTATCTCGTCAGTAGCAGACGCGCCCTCCCCGGGCGCTGGCGCGCCATTGTTGTTTTGGCGCGCTTCGGGCATTAGAGCTCCAGTATTAGGTACGCTACACAAACATATTCCTAACTTAGGCTAAGTCTAGGACTGTCGGATGCTAGAAGTGCTCAACAGTAACGTGCCACTCTTTTCAATTAAGATGCTCCTATTGGCTGAAATCCGTTTGTCGGATGCTAGATGTTGTCGGATGCTAGAAGTATTATGCGGTACCTTTTGATGAAGTAGATTATTCCATGGTCCATTGACTGAAAATGTGAAAGTGGAAAGGTATAGAAGACCGCACAGGCAATCAAAAGCGCGCCAATTTTCAACTGCACAGCTTAGTACCTCCGGCCAAACAAAGGTATCCTGGATTTTTACATCAGTACCTTTGCCCATCTCCGTTCGACCAGTCGTTGGACCTTGAAGTATTAGTTATATGAGGTTATGTATTGTATACCCGTTCGGTATTAAGGCAGATTTCTGTTACAGCAGGAAAGCTCACTGAGCATACGCGGACTCCGCTCCCAGCGCGACTCCGATCAACACCATGCATGAGCCCCTGTGCAACTCAACTACAGGTGCGCTGTAACCATAAGCCTGCATGGTCTTCTGGTGCTGCTGACCGCGTATTGCACACATAACTAACATGCTTCGTGCCATTAACAGATCATTCAAGGAGAGAAGCAGACTCGAGTTGACGATGCGAATGTTCTCCTGCTACGCGGCATCAAGCACCTCATGAACAAGCTCATCTGTTTACACAACCCTTCTTGGCTAGATTAGCAGCGGCGCGTTGCTCCACACATCGGTCATGAAGAGGACACTACTCACCGCCAGCGTTGCAGGTAAAAGAAAACTGCCCTCGTGCAGCTCGTACCAACAAAGCTAACAAAGTAAGCGATGTGATTGTTATATGCTATAGGGTGATTCGAAGGAGCGAACGCATCCAGATGCAATGCGAAGCGCATGTGCGTAAAGAAGCCAAGCCACGTTGAGTGTATTTATTAGCTGTAGAATAACGTGTGACCTTAACTAATGTTTCTGACCGTGGTGTTTACGAATTGGCAGGAGGAGAACTCCGTCTATTGCGACGAATCTCTTGTAGCGCACTTGACCACATGAGTTGGCTAGTTCGGCGTTGACGATTTTTAGCCGTGACGTCGCTGATAGGTAACTCCGGTAGTACACTTAACAAAATGGAGCGCGCTTGTTCAATGGTTGGACGTTCAATCAGGGCCGCCGAAAATAGCATGGCCATAAAAATAATGACCATAAATAAGTATGGATAATGTATGTTGGCCGTTTTCGCTTGGCCATAACATTATTTATGTCAAGAGGTCCTAGCAATAATTGTAATTGGGCAAATTATCAGAAACAAATCTTGAAATTTAGAGAGACCAATACAAACTTTAAGTAATACAGGGTCATGATATTTCAACATTATTTATGAGACACATTTTCTGCATGACATTATTTATGTCCTCTTCTTTCTGGCAGGCCTACCATTATTTATGAGCCAGCTTGGCTTACATAAATAAAAATGCCATAATCGGCGGCCCTGCGTTCAATCCACACCGATCTAGCTACAGCCCTTGTTTGAATCTCCATCATCATGCATCTGTAATGAGAGAGCCGCTTACGTTTCTTGCTGTTTGACAGATCCTGCCATTGCAAAACTCGAAATGGACCGTACTCTCCTGAAGGATCCCCACAGCACCAGTGCTCCCATGCCCGCTCTAATGTCGTGACAGGAATGGAGAAATTCAAAGGCACTCGCGTCAAACGAGAGCTCGACAGTCCCAAGCGAGTAATTGGTACGGCTGGACTCGTATCAGTGGGTTGACGCGCATCTACACCATTTCCGGGTCGTTCTGCCCAAATGCTCGATTCAAAACAACCACTCAAAGAAAGGACGGGTAGGATACATGTATACCTTGACGTATACCTACGAATACACTTCTAGAACATTCGATACAATGCTCGATTCAAAACGATCACCGCCATTTTCTAAACGACCACTTTTGCATTTTCACACTTGTGCAATGGGGAAAACATACACGGAGGCTGAGCGCGCTCGAGTTTTGGCCGCTGCCGAGCAAGGGGAGAACTGGAGGCTGGTTGCCCTGCATAATGGGGTTCAGCTGGAGACTGCTCGGCGGTGGTTCAAGCAAGCGAAGCAGACTGGGGACTTCACGCCGCCGAAAGACATGAGAGGAGGGGCCTACAACCGCAAACTCCAAAGCCACCACATCGATTTCTTAGAGGAGCGACTGTCCGAGAACTGCAATCTAACCTTACAACAGATGCATGCGCTCCCTTCTGTTTGATGAATTTAGCGTTCAAGTTGGGATTGAGGCGGTGCGCGCGAACTTAGAGGGAAGCTGCTTCACGGTCAAGAAGACGCACAGAGACAACAATTACCGGAACACACCGGTAAACAAGGCGATGAGGCAGGAGTTTGCGATGAAGATGCTACAGTATGTGGCAGCGGAGAAGAAAATTCTCTATCTCGACGAAACCAACTTCAATATCTGGGTCAGCCGCAACTACGGGTGGAGTAAAGCGGGACAGCGGGCGGTGGACATGGGCATGTCGTCCAAGGGCAAGAACATTCACACCATCGCGTGCATCTCGCGTGATGGCGTGGAGTACCATGAAGGCCGCTTCAGCTCATTCGACAGCGACGCGGCGAACGAGACTGTACGAGCGCTGCTCCGCGATCAAGCTACGCGCGGACCGTTGAGCAATGTCGTTGTTGTCCTCGATAATGCTCCGTGTTACACGAACGTGGAGGACGTGTTTGAGGAAGCTGAGTTTGAGGGGGCTGAGTGCTTGCGTTTAGGGCCTTACTCGCCTATGCTCAACCGCATTGAGAACGTCTTCTCCGTGTACAAGGCGGCGGTGAAGAGGTACATGGCGTCCAACAGGAGCAGTATCCTAAGCGTTCCTCGGGGGTCAACAATCTCAGTGCACCGTTCAACGTTCCTCCTACATGCTGCCAATGTGATCTCCCCCGAAGTGGTGACTCCTGCTTTGTGCAGCAAGTGCACCCACCACACCTTCGCTTTCATCGCTGACGCGATTCTCATGAAGGACATGCAAGTAGGCAAGTAAGTGTACCAAATATATGGTACAGTGGTCGTTTTGAAAATTGAGGTGGTTGTTTTGAATCGAGCAATTTGAGCTGTACGTCCGACCTGCATACTGCCCTTTTTTGAGTGGTTGTTTTGAATCGAGCATTTGGGCAGAACGACCCGGAAATGGTGTAGTTCGGTAGTTGTGTTGAGGTCGCTATCATCAAGCGGATGGTGTTGCTGGGGGCGGCAATCGCGCTGCATTGACTGCAGCAGATTAATGACCCCGCAATCGGTAAGTGCGCGAGATATACTTGCGTCGAGTGATTCGGGCGTGATCGATTGCAGCTGTGACGTTAATTCATACCTCATAGATGACACCAATGATGGTGCAATAGCGTCAACCGATAGAGTTTGCTTGGTTGTCAAGCTCTTCCTACTACCGAACTCTCTCAACTAGGTACGAGCAGAACAAACGCATACAATTTCTGGCTACATATGAGAGGTCACGGTGTTTATACGACGTGGAGCAAGTTTCATCGTTTTGGTTGGTCTTACACGGCCTTACCTAGTCTATAATTAAAAGCTCAGTTCGGAATTCGCCCGAGGATACGCCGCCGCTGCTTCTCTCCCCGTCCAAAATGCGTCCGCACCATGCTTTATTGGTGGCAGTGTTCACGGTTTTTGGTACACTGCGCGACAAAAGGTTTGGGACAGCGACACTTTGTACAATATCTCAGCTTCTAGAAGGAGTTGTCGGATGAGACTTAGATATGTTCCTCCAATCAGATTGCTTTAAACGCGACATATGACGCGAGCTCGGATTTCCCATTGGGTAGGGTGGCTCCCATACAAATATGTCGAATTGGCACCGCGACAAAACTTTGGGACAAATGTTTATCTTGATTAAAGTATAGGTGCATGTGATGGTGAGGTCACGTTAACTATCAGGATCAAGTAAAACAAGGTCGCCAGTCGCCCTTAAGTGGGTAGTGAGCGTGAGGGGGTGCATCCCTGGTGCCCAAATCGAGTCAACACAATGTGTACTTATAGTTTATCAACTTTGAGTGCCTCCTTACTCTCCTGTTGCGCTCTAGAGGCCTTCAGGAGCTCCTCAAAATACGAAGGGCACTAACCAATAGGATTTGTATTAAAATACGCATTAACGGTAATATCATGTCCGTATTGTGTCGTGAGGGCCCAGATACATACTCGAGACAGCTCATCTTTCTGTCTGTCATTTTATACTTCACCTCTGTAGTCCTAGTTACCACAGCGGATCCTCAAGTGTTGCTTGACGCCCGTAATGCGCGCTTCATGCTGCTTCTTATGCCCAAAACTGCAAATAGTTGGCCTCGGTGGACCTCACCATCACATGCACCTATACTTTAATCAAGATAAACATTTGTCCCAAAGTTTTGTCGCGGTGCCAATTCGACATATTTGTATGGGAGCCACCCTACCCAATGGGAAATCCGAGCTCGCGTCATATGTCGCGTTTAAAGCAATCTGATTGGAGGAACATATCTAAGTCTCATCCGACAACTCCTTCTAGAAGCTGAGATATTGTACAAAGTGTCGCTGTCCCAAACCTTTTGTCGCGCAGTGTATCACCAACATTTCACTAGCGGCAGCGCAGACTAACATCTTGTCGTTAGAGCCGCGTGACGTTCTACCGCCAGCTTTCGTCACCGCTGACGACCGCGTTTCCACTCAAAAGCGACCACTAAGACTCTCCAAGGACGACGAAACCATCGACACCGAGGAACGAAGAAGTGATACGAAGTCAATCATGTCAAAAATCGCGGACAAGATCTCTATAAAGATGAGAATGGCGGTGTGGCTCGAGCTTGACAAGTCCGACGACTACGTCAAGAAGGCGCTGAAGACGGAGGGGCTTTCTGGGCCGGCGCTGACGTCCCACAAGAATTACAACCGGTTTGTGAAATATGTCGACACGGCGGAAAAGTATCGGCTGGATAAATGGGCTCGCGGAGGCTTCCCCACGTAAGATATCTGGGTCGAACTCGGTTTGGGTCGCGTCACAAGCCTAGCGCAGCTTGGAGAGGATCAAGAACACGAACGCGTACAGAATCTACAACCATTATGTGAACGCGTTCGACGACAACGTTATTTGGACGATGGATTCTGGGTATCATCTTCCCAAAACGTTCGTGAGTGACAAGGCTACTGCCGTTGAAATGACGGCAAGAGCACG
This sequence comes from Phytophthora vignae f. sp. vignae, assembly GCA_016169955.1. NCBI lineage: Eukaryota > Oomycota > Peronosporomycetes > Peronosporales > Peronosporaceae > Phytophthora > Phytophthora vignae. Next base: position 896,206 of record JABJUM010000018.1, read on the forward strand.
GACTTGGGCTGAAGCAGGGAGATTTGGTGAGTACGTAAGGATGATGCTGGGCCTGAAGGGACTGGAGGGGACCCAGCTCGCTAGAAACAGGAACTACGCGTACTACATGGAATACCTGACTAAACGCCAAGCCAATCCACGCTATTAGAGATCCCAACGATCTATCTCAAGTGTGAAAGCACTACTGGAAGTACAGCTAGGCAGGACTTTGGGTCTACACTTTCTTTTGCTGCGCATGCATATCCGTGTGTGCTGTTTTTTTAGTTTTAGTTTATGTCACCCATAGTTAAAGTACATATGAGAATTTTGAGGCACTTCCTATCTAATTTACGGTAAAAAAAAAAGATGGCGATGCTATCAAAGTGCGAAGTACGGTATTTTAACAGTTTATTTTAATTAACTCTGCGGGACTCAGAAGTCCAGACCTCAAAATGCTGGTTTTCGGGGGTAGGTCGAAAAGATCGATATTTAAATCGAAGCCACTTCCAGCAAGTGTTAATATATATGTGAGAATCAACGCTAACCATTTAAAGTGAGGGTAGTCACTCTGTCTAGTTCAACGTATCGGCTGAGCAATTCGAGCTCAAAGTTGGCGCTTGCCGCCACCAAGGCCGAGATGTCTTCACCTCTTTGGTCGATGTCTTTCTATAACACCTAGGTTTCGCCAGATCGCACTGTGTAACTAGGTTATGTAACCAGTAGTCCATAGTAAATGCATGTATAGAGTAACCACAAGTGGTCCACATAGTTTTCAACGGGAGGATGTGATGCACATCACGTCTACTTACCAGGTTTCCTCCTCGAAGTTGCTGTCTTTGCGGTTGTCCTGTAGTAGCTGCATGCATGCGACTGCTGTAACAATATCCTAACAGCAAGCTCGAATTGCGGCGATTCTGTAGACGTTATTCGCTCTCTTATAGGCGCTTTAGTTCTTTCAAAACAACCGGAGACAAATCATCAGGTCAAGTCTCTGCAGGCGACCATTATTTTTAAATTCTGCGCGCGTTCCTTTTCAAGCAAGAAAAAAGTAGCGTCCACTTCGAATATTTTTTCTTAAGCATGTGCAACACGCAGTGTCAATGCGTCTTCAGCAAGTTTAGCAAAGTTGGTTTTGACTGACCCCCAAAATCTGGTCTGATTTTCTGAGTCCGTTAAAGTTAATAAACCAAGAACAACTATGATACAAGATTTACTGACACGAAGTACCAGCACCATAGAGCGATCAAGGTGCTGCTCACAATAAAAAACACTTGTTTTTTTCAGTTAGATTGGATCTTAGACACTCATGCCCAAGACCTACAGTACAGTGTATAGAAATCAGAAAGAAAGAGAAATACTTTCATGCAGAAAAACAGCAATTTAACCTACAGTTCGTAAAAAATGGTTCTCGTACGCGGCTTCCAAACTCCCTACAAAGTCAAGGTCCGTAATGCGTATGCTACCTCCGGAGCAGTGGGGCGGTCATCGGGGTCATGAGCGAAGCAACGGTCTGCCAGAGCACGGATCTCTGGAGGGCATTGTGGCGAAAATCTCGGTCGAATGGCCCCCATCGCGATCATATGTAGAATGGATACATTGGTCAGCGGATTGTTGTTCGGTCCTCGAGCGTTTCATACGGATAGCGTGCGTATCCAATTGAGATAGCACCACTCCGAAGCTGAAGATATCTGCCTCCTGGTTGTAGTATTCCTTGCCGGTCAAAACCTTAGGAGCCTCCCACCTGCTCGTCCCCACGTCTTGAGCCATGGTGTTCTCCGACATGATGCGAGATACGCCAAAGTCCGTCAACTTGGCTCGCATTTCTCTCGAAATCAAAATGTTCCGAGACTTACGGTCGCGATGAACAATTGGGGGGATGAACGAGTGCAGGTACACGAGCGCCTCAATCACATCCATCGCGATCTCCAGCTTCCTGGTTGTCCAGTGTGACGATAAATGAGGAACTCGCGGAGATCGCTACCGACCATGTACTCGGTGACCGCTTGCAGATCCGACTCCATCGTCCAGGCTGCTCCAACCAGCTCGACGATGTTGGGGTGGTCAAAGTTCGCGACCATTTTGATCTCCTCGAGCAAATTTTGCGCGTTCTGCTGCGACTCTCGCAAGCGCTTGGAAGTCAGCAATTGAGCCCCACGATACTTGACGAGCCACACATCCGCGTACGCTCCACCGCCGATTTTCTTCACGTCCTCAATCTCGTCAGCTGGATCGCGAGAAGGTGCGGGTCTTGCCATATCGATGCGCTTGAGTCGTTCGTCTTCCTATTAATAGTCGGAGCTTGCTTTGAATCTGCTTCTTCGTCTGTCATCTCCACAGCGCCGCGCCGATGAGTGTCATAACGATTATGGTGCCGACCACGCATCCAGCAAGGACGCCACCAGAATAACCCCCAGGGCACGTATAGTCGTAGCCGTACAGCCTCCTCCCCGTAGTGGTGCGCTTCAGTGTACTGGAGGTTGCTTCTCCGCCGTCAAATCTCTTTGCAGCGCCACTGATGCAGAGCCAAACTCCGCCGGAAAAGATTTTTTCCATGCCATTTTCGGCGGTTTTCCATACCAGTAGGATTAATTGCATTCCACCGGATGGATTGCATTCCAAACGGATTAATTGCATTCCATACGCAATCAATTATATTTTTGGGATGAACGAAACATTCTATTTGAACCGCCAGAAGGAATCACACATATGAGAACATTAGATTCTCTGTTAATGGTCAATATATAAAATAATGTTTAGAAGCCTTTCAATACTGCTATTCCATAAGTGCCGAACAATCTGCAGCTCCTCGTTCTGCGCCACTTAGTAGTTCATTAGATTGATTTCGTATTATATTACAGAAAGGTAATTTAACTGAGTATTTGCGGCTCATATACTGATAATCACTGTTGCTTTCCAGGTGCACTAGCAAAATAGCATTTTTACTCCCTGTTCTACCCGAGTGCTGTTTTGCTGATTTTAGTTGTGAAATAAACTAGAATTGTAAACTGCCTCGGTCTGGCTCGCTAAATCTCGTTGTGGTCTTTTAAAATAAGGCGAAAGTCGTTGGACCCCTGTGGGACCGCTGGTGGTGAATGATGGTGTTGATAACAATCGCGAAGGTAGGATGTGAAACGGTTGAGTGGATTTCTCGACAGAACCCATGGACCAGTTGACTCGTATCAACCAAGATGCTGACCCGTATCAATCAAGTCCGCTCCAAGTGCGGCATGGCCACGTATGGATCTGGGCCGGCAACTGCTAGATACGAGCCGTGCGACGCAAAGGCTGAATATGAAATATGAGCGACCTTCGCGTCCACCTTGGTATTGGTCGATGAATGTCCGAGACCCGGGATGTCTGGCATTAGGCATTTCAGATCGGAACCAAATCCAGAGTCTGAGCTGGGTGAGTTGCAGTATGAGTCCGGCCTTGAGTGTGGCGATTGAAGTCTCCACCCTAGTCAATGTACTGAGTTGTCGGATCCATTCTAAGATGGTGCGGATTTTGGTGCGGCTCGGGGTATTGTGTTGTTACTGGTACCGCTTCATTGTGGGCCTGGTGATCGGGTAGTCGCTAGATCTATAGATGCATGAATGCTTTCTTTCATAGGATCAAACCCAGTTACGAACTCCAACTAACACAGTCGTTGCTTGACTCGTCGAGAAGAGAGGAGAAGCTGGATGGAACCTTGCCCTAGCCAGGACAAATAAAAGGCAAACTCGGGTCAGACCGAGGCCAACCGGGATTGCAGGGGTGTTCTGGTTATGAACCGGAACCATACAGAGAAAGAGAAAAGGCTGTATTGGATGTTGTGTCGTTTCTATTTAGGAAAACACGCGGCACTTCGGGCGGTGGATACGTGAAGACTAGGACTTGCTGAGTGGAGAGCAAGTTTCATCGAAACCTTCAACATAAACAGCAGCTGGTGTGGCGACGCGAGTCTGGGCCCACAGCGTAGCCGTGATCAAAAGAACCGTCAAGGAGATCGCAGACTGAGGAACACACGTCCGGGTCGGATTTAAATCAAGCGTTCCAGCTTCAGAACCAAGCGATGTGGAGTGGTGGTGTTCGCTCAGTGGAAGGAGCTGAGAAGAACTCTCACAGCTCTATGCGAAACTAGGCCAAGCAGTGCAAGGGGCTGAGAGAAGACCAGAGGTCTTGAAACGCACAGGCACTTTGTTACACAGAGCTGTGGCGTAGCGGAATCAGCAAAATTTGCGAGATCGCCAATCCAACTTACCAACAACGCCCGGACACCGACTAACGGAGGGGTCCCCCGAGGATCCGTGATCTTGTGTGCTGAACTTCTCACCTTGTGTACCCGACGGTAGGGCTGAATCTTGTTCTTCCGGTGTCTGCTGAAGAGTCCAAGCGGTGAAGAAGCAACGTCTGGGTGAGACGCGGGGATGTGGGTGGAGCAGCGCGGAAATCTTCACTCTGCTCGCGGTAGTAGTTCCCAATCCAATGGTAGGCGACTTGGATCGGGCGGCCTGGATCTGGATCTGGCCGTTGGGTTGCCTTGGGGTTGTTGTTGTCCTTTTCGTTGCCTTCACAGGTCTTCCTTGGTCGTGTTTGCCGCCTCCAATGACGGTGTCGTTGACAGTTGAGAAGCGAAGGACACACCGGCCAAACAGATAACTCCGGGTGACTTCGTGGTCGTGTCACGCTCTTCGTGAGACGAGAAGAATGGGGGTATCCAGCTGGGCAAACTAGAGCGGAACGAGTGGCTCCCTCGGCAGAAGTCATTTGCAACCTTCATACTCATATCTATGCAACGCTCACCTTGCGTTGTTGCGTCCACACTCTACGCCAACGCATTAGCAACGTTTACCTACTTTACGCTATGCTTAACCCAGCATGTCAATTTCTTTGCTTACACAAAAGAGATTCCTAACTCACATATATCCTTTGACTTCATTCATTCCGAGCCAAGACCTCTGTATATGAGTGCGTATCACACGTGGCCACCATGGGTATTCTATTCTTCCTATCGGGATCGGCACCTTACGTCCGGTGAATTTAAATCCAACACTGCTGGCGTGGACGGTGAAGTCGTCGGGGTGTGCGTAGCTCTTGACCAACTACAACCGGGACTGTGTATTGAAGATCGAGACTTCGTTAGGATAGATACCACCCACCTACACCCACACCCTTGCGAAATGCAGAGCTCGATATTGGGGTGTGTTTACGGGAAACGAAATGAAACTATGACCATGGCAGTCGAGGAGCTCGTCAACACGACTGATTAATTAATTTAATAGTCAGATGTCGGTGGTGGCGGGGGGGGGGAGGGGGTTGTAGTATTCGACAATGCCGGGAGCGTAAGTCGGTTACTAGTGCAACGAAGTGTTCATTGTTAGGACAACGTAGCATGCAATGAGACTAGATGTAGTATGGTCTTTTGGCGTTGCGAACCGAGGGCCTGCTACATCAACCTGTCTAAGCCACTTTCATTTGCAGTTTGCATGGTAAGCATTAAATACGTTCATTTGATTTTGGTATGGTATGCAATTAATCCGGTGGTATGGAAAACCGCTTTTTTTGGCATGGAAAATCGCTATTTTTGGCATGGAAAAAATCCGCCACCAAACTCCGCGAATTTGCTGCAACTCCGAATCGCACGGAACAGACACTCAGGGATGGCGGACAAATTGTTGTGCGACAAATCGCTATAATGGAACACACAGTCATGTTAATGTCTTGAAAAAGGAAAGTTGAACAGCAGAGACACCCCAACAGAAATTGTAGCTTGGGAAAATATCCTTCGAACAAACGCATGTAGACTCCTAAAATTTAACCAACGACTCAAGAATCATCACCCGGCCTCGCGGCACAACGTAGCCAGCAATATAGTCACATAGTCGAAAGCGACTGAAGGGAAAGCAGAGTTTGCGTTGGAAACACTGTCAACAGGTCGTTCCTGAGACGCAACCGAGTGTTCGTCGCTGGTAGAAATGACGGGAGCCGGCCAACGGCCGCCGACATATTCAGGCTAACCATCGCGACGTCTGTTCCTTGAGGTGCTTTAATAGCGAAGTCGGATCTAAATTCTACCGAGGACACGTCGCCTCTAGTAGCACGGTGTGCTATTGGCGGCGTTAATTAACAATTTCGTTAGTACACGAAAGTTAGTTCAGTCATAAACCGCAAAGCGTACATTTGTGTAATGGCAAGCCCCAGCTCCAACGCGCCAACTGCGTCAACGCTTTGACTATAGCCGCCATCGAAGAGGATGGTACATGTAGCATTTCCAGGTCCTCAAGGCACGAATACCCGTCCGAGTCCCTGACGATACAGGTGTGCTGTCAGAATCCTGACCCCCTCGACCCCCTTCGCCAGCAGCAAGAGCAATAGCGTCCACTCCAGCCCTGCAGTCGTAGATATGCCACGCATGGAGACTGGAATCGTCTTTGGCTTCACTTGAGTCGGGCACTGCAGTTTGCAAAGTAATTGATGACATACTGTAGCAATGAGATACACCGAGTTGACCGTAGCATCAAAGCAATGTGCAAATCGGATGGGATCACGATCCAACAAGGATGAAGCCAAAAGTTTGGAGTTGAAGCGATGCACTACTGGATATTTGCTCGCGGTACAGCATTGCAATACTAAGTAGATTGAATAATGGATTTAGGCTTCGTGCGATCAAGTTCGCGCTCATTTTGCTCGGGACTGTAGGCTTCAGAGAATCAGCTCTAAGCTATCGGTGTAGCCATTCCGAGTCGGTGGTTCTCAGCGCTTGCAGTGTACCAAGTGCACGACATGGGGTGCGTCAGCGTGCCTTCGTGTGGATCCACACGCCATCGGAGCAAAATCACATTGAACGTGCGTAGCATTCGTCGTGGCACCAGTCGAGACACCAACAGCATCATCACCGACGCCGCCTGGTAGATGTGCTCGCCATGGTAGAGATATCCCGTAAGCAGCAGCGCCTCAGCCGTAATGCATGTCTTGCCATTGTAAGTGACGTACGCGATGTCTTCGCAGTCTCGGAACAATTTAGTGAATGGAGCTCCAATGCAGTTCCTCTCGAACGTCGTGAGCTCCTCGGGCGTGGCTGAATCGACTTCATACTTCCTCTTATTATTGGCACTCACTCCAGCGGCTGAGACCTTGGTATCTGCACTCTTTGAGCCAAGAGCGCCATGCACCGAGTTGCGAGCTGCGAGTGTTGCGCTGTTCACCTTCGGAGTCAGCCGTTTGGCGATGAACGAGGCGATGACAGTGGCAACTCCCAGACTTAGTGACAGGATCACCACAACCGACGGCATGTTGTGCGTGAAGAGGATGCAGGAGTCGTTCAATCCGCAGTACTCGGCACCCCGAGCTGAAGTCTTGCGCAGAATCTCCGCGTTCTTGGTGAGGATTTCCACGAACGGCGTACGCTGCACGGACAGCAGAATGGAGCCCACACAAATCGTGACAGGTAGCTGCAAGGCCTCCCAAATGAGTCGGTAGTGTCTGTCTAGCTGCTGGTCGCCCGAGCGCGCCTTGACCATGTTGACGAACGAGTATGAGAAGGCGAAGAAGCAACACGTGAGGTTGGCGAGGGATTCACCCGTGAGAGTGCCGGTCGCGAGCCCAAGCATGTACAGGTCCGAGTTGTAGTAGAAGTGGTAGGTGATCTGCGCCAGGTAAATCACTTGCATGCGTCCATTCTGGCATCGATAAGCCCAGATTTGTGTCAGCAGCACTGATCGTCTGTGCGACATCACTTGGTAGAGACTCACGACCCCCATGAGGAGGATCTGCATGGCGACGACTCCAGGTAAGACGCTGATCCCGACGGTGTCGCCGTAGCGACTGCGGAAGGTGTTGAGGTAGAGCGCAACTCGGTTGGGGTTTTGAGGGTCCACCTCCACCAGTCCTTCCCATTGTGTGTTGAAGTAGTTGTTGATACAGACGTCCTTGGTGCTGCACAGAGGAATGTCGTCGGGAGACTGCACCATCAACCCGTACGTGGCCCAATGCTTGGAGGTCTCGCACGTGTCTTCGATGAATACGCCCGATGTGTTGACCTCTCGAACTCGACACCCTCCAAAATACGCTTGCAGTTCGGGCTCTACGACAGTCGAGGCGCCATACTTGGTGTTAGTGGCCGGAACAATGCGCGAGACTTCGCTCATGCTGCTAGTGAAGCCGTAGGGAAACAGCGTCAATACATCGGGGACTTCCGCGAGCAGATCCTCGCCGTCGGTAGCTAGTGCGAGCTTGGAGTTGGTATACTCGACCTCCACGTCTGGACGGCACTCGGTGAATTCAGGGAATACGCTGAACGTGGCGGCGGGGATCTTGCCAAACTCGCCGTTGCCAGCTCCAGTCGGGTACAAGTAGAGCCGCGCAGTGGCGAATATCGTCCAGGTCGCCTTGCACTCGTCTCCTCTCTCAACCGCCAGCTCCAGTTCACGCTGCGTCTGCAGAGAGACGCCGATGTTGAGTGTTGAGACGATGTTGAGGATCTGCTGCGGCGTGCTCGTGACCATGGCCGTGGTGGACCCCCACTCGTTGATGCCGCTGTGGCAAATACTTCCATCGCCGTCTAGAGCCTCTCCGAGAGCGAGAGCTTCACTGTTCAGCGAGCTGAAGTCGTACAGCGACTCCGTTGGGGGTTGGCTGACTAGAGCTCCGAATGTCGGGGCGCTGACAAACGCCTTATCACTGAACAAACTGAGCTTGAGTAAAGTGATCTTGCATGCTCCAAGGCATCCCGTGCACCCTCCAGCCATCGACAAATCTTTCTCAGTGAAGGAGAAGAAGCTGTCGTTGGGTTTGATGAGGACGGTGGCGTCTGAGAGGTATCCGGTGGCTAGAAAGAGAAGGACCAGTGCGAGGGGACCGATGATGACTCGGCCTGTGACCGCCAGACTCGCTGCGATGACAGACGGTCGGAACCAGGTCGTCCACGACTGCCGCTTGCGGTTGATGACTTGTTGATGGTAGTATTCCAGCGCCCAGTCGGAGGGAGGGTCTTGGATGGGCATGTTATTAGCGTCGGCTGTCGAGCTGAAGTCAAGTCAGTCTCTACTGTTCGCTGCTGGTTCGTAAGTGGACTTGGTTGTGGGATGCGGGGGAAGTTCGCTAATGGAAAATTGTGAAAATGAGGTGGGCCGGCCGTTGGAAACTTGCAGTTCTTATGCATGTCGGAGTTCTTGTCTTCAAACTCTACACCAGAAAGACAGATAATGAGCTGGAAATAAATGCTAACGCTCTCGAATGTCACATTCACTATGACAACACGATATTTCAGGCCGAGGTGTCTTTGTCTGCCTAGTGCTCTTATCGTGGTGTATGTTTGTAATGTTGAGTCCTATCGAAACGGCCGGCTATAATTATTAATCACGAAAAAATGAGACCAAAATGACGAGCCGATACTTCTAAACGCGCGATGACTTACATGAATACTCTCCCCATATTACGATCCTAGTCCGTAGCACGACCCGACCGCCTATTTGTCAAGCTTACTGTTTCTACTTTTCTGGTAATCTTGAAATCAAACGTTGATGGTCCCTTTCGATCCCAGTCACGACGTATGTCCTGTTAGCGACATCCGAGCTAAATACACAGCGCTCTTGACCTTCCGACTGAGCGTTTTGACGAAGAATGACGCCCAACGTACAACATGAGTGACAGTCCCGTCACCACTCATGGCAGGTTGTGCAGGTGTACAGAAATTTGCTCCACGAGTAGAAAAAAAAAGCGGAAAAAGCGCCACTCGTGGCGACATGTTTCGTTCGCTGAAAGGAGAGCAGCAGCACTTCAACAGAAATCGTTACCGCGTTCTTCATAGCCTTCTATACGAGACAAAAGTGGCGGTCTAGCTTCTGGTCTCCCGATCGTGCCTTAGCCAAGTTGATAAAATAGTACAAGAAGGTGAAGAAGCAGCACGTGAGGTTTGACCGATTCCCCAGTCAGAGTTCCATTGGCCAACCTAGCACGTAATACAGGGCCGAATTATAAGTTAGATGAGATGGTACGGAATCTGTGTCAGGTAGACGACCCGATCACTTGCGCGACACCACCTGGTAGAGACTAATAACTCCCATGAGAAGAATCTTGGCGACTACGAGTCGAGGGCATGTCCAACTCAGTCTATCTTTCATCGAAAATATGATTTCCAATGGACAGAGGCGCCCAGTCATGAAGAATACTGACAATATGAGCTTCTAACACTACGGGTCAACTTTTGGAGCCAAGCAACCTGGCATATTTACTACATGTATTAGTACTACGCGCGAAATTAGTTTTTTTTACTCAACTTGTCCGACTGCCATCGAGCACGTAATGTGTAGTTACGAGGTGCACAGCTTTACCATTTCAGCTGCCAACAGCAGCGTTGTGTTTCGTCATCAGATATTCACCGGCAAGCACTGGCGGGTATTTGGCTGGGTTCTCCGGGGACTGGCACGTTGGGATGCATTCCACGACGGTATCGGCGTTGATATTGTGGAAAAAGGCGATGGACTGACGGCGGTTGTTCAGACAGACCGACGGCGGGTTGACAACGCGATGCATGGTCGAGCGCCATTGATCGTTGGTCCAGTGCTGCATCAAATCGCCGAGGTTGACCACGTACGAGTTGGCGGGGGCTTTCACACTGTGCCACTCGCCCTGCAAATCCCGTACTTGCAGCCCTCCAGGGGCGTCGTCCACCGCCAAGATCGTCAGACTGCCGTAGTCCGTATGCGCCGACGCTCGGATCTGCTCCGTTCCTGGCTCTTCGTCTTGATGGGGATAATTCCTACCACAAATCCCACATTAGATAACAATTCCTCCTTTTAATCACCTCGTCACTTACAAGATCCTCAGCGACGACATGTGGTTGTCGATCTTCTGGTCGAAGAAGTCGCTCGGAAGCTTCAACGCACAGGCGAAGACCTTCATCATGAGCGCCGCGAGCTTCTCCACACTCCGGTAGTACTTCGTCATGGTGTCTTTAAACTCTTCTGGTCCTTCGGGCCATCGCGCTGGGATGTTGGGTTCACGCCCCTCAGGTCCCACACACACTTGGAAGGTCTCCTTCAGGTCGGGGAGGGCCTTGCCGTCGTCCTTTTCGCGCGAGTTGGACAGGATCTCGGCGCTTTCGTAGCCATAGGGGTACTCTGGGGACATGGACACCTGCTTCTTGACCTCTGACGGCTGGTCGAAATAGTCCCTCGCAGCTTCGAACGCTGCTCTGATGGTCTTGGAGGGAACTCCGTGGTTGGTGATGATGAGGAAGCCGACGTTGCGACAGGCGTCGGCTACTTGGTCCACCACTCGGTCGCGCGCGGCGCTGGAGACGGCGGACTCCTGAACGAAGGGCGAGATGTCGATCACGGGCACGAACATGACGGAGGGATTGGCGGTGTGTCGGTGGGTTGGAGAATGAGGAATGGCTTCGCGCCCTTCCCGGCGGTTGTGATCAAGTAACGACTAACCGGAGAGATCTTCGACGTTGAAGTGAAGGGGTACCATGTACCCCTGGGACTACAATTAGAACCCAGAAAGTATTGATTTGATACCGCCAAATTTAGAGTTGAGACTCCCCAACTGTGACTTTGGCAGTGAATATCGCGTCAATTCATTTTTGTGTGGTTGACATCGAGATTGGGTATTTTGGGAGCTCGAATAAAGCCTGCAACGGGACCTGCCGATCTCAACGGCGTTGCTTTCAGTGGCAAAACCGCCTTCGAGACCTTAAAAATACCGTGGATGTATACGCACACACGTCATCATGAGTTAGTCGGTTTCAGGCCGAGCCTGGTGACGAAGGTGCTGGTTTTAGGGATCAACTCGACGTGGCCGACTCACTTGAGAAAGCGAAACCACCCAGGCAGTCGGACTTGGTCAATAACTCACGCCTGAAACAAACCAAACCAACCTCCAGGTTCATAGTTCAAACCAAACCAAAATTACCTTCAAACCAGGTTTGATCCCGTTACATGGTTTGGTTTGAACTGGTTTGAACCACTGCTAAATGGGGACGTAACGGCACAGGGTTCAAACCAAAGTGAAACTGCTCCGCTTACTATTGAGCAAAATCACCCACGTGAGTTCTGAAGTTCGTCCGCGGCTTTATCTGCAAGTTGGCGAGGCGCCCAACAGACCGAGGACGATCTTCATAGCACGATAGCTAGGTTGGTGTCTCCTACCGATATCGCGTACGTACATGCGTTAGCTGTAAGGACAAGCCTGCACTCTCACTAACGTGGTGGGTATCAGGCAAACTCTATCCGCACTGAGATGCAGACTGTAATGAGAGCGATCGTTCTTCAAGGCGAAAACCAACGCGCCCCGCACGATGCTAGTGGTGAAAGCGTCTCCAGAAGCAGACGGCAGTTTGTTGTTCAAGAAGACGTGGTCATGAGAAACGAAGGAATCCTAGGGCGCAGTGAAGCTTTAACCGCTCATAGAACCATTCAACGTGACGAGCACAGCCGTGAGATTGTTGAGTACGTGAACGACCGTAGGCAGGAGCTCGAAGACGATAACAATGGCGTTGCCGGGGATAGAGAGAAAGGTATCGATAGCTTGACTAAGGTATTATCAGGAGGGAAGAAAATTGCAAAGTGAGCCCTCGCACCCACGAAGAGTACCTCCTCGTGCCACGAGATGCTATCCAAGGGACCTTTGAGAGCTCGGGGAAGCGCGCCTTTCACGTAGGCTGTCACACTGCCGTTGGTGTCAATTCGCGCCAGTCCTATTGCGGTTGGTGCGGCTTTTGTTGAAAGGTCGTCAGGTGTGGAGCACTACGTATTCCTTCCAATCAGCGACCAGAACTTCGAACCATTCCGCGAGCTCGAATGAAACTCCAAACCATGAAACTCCAAACTCCACGAGCGGTTTGGAGTTTCGGGTGTTTCGTGTTCAAACCATCCGGATCTCGTAATTTTGGTTTGGATTCGATGAAATATTTCTTCGAACCAATAAATTGCACTTTGGTTGGTTTGGTTTGTTTCAGGCGTGCAATAACTCAGTTGAGTTATATCCTGGTACGACGCAAGTGGACGAGATGACCGGTCGTCCCATGGGCGAAGTCGCCTCGGCGCACTGGTCGGAGGTGTATTTCAACGAACAGGCTCAGGCTCGCAAGTCTCAAGGATGGGCGTCACTCCTTCACCCCTCTGCGCTCGCAGCGTACGTCGCTATTGCGGGGAGAATCGTCGTCGGTCCGATCGCGCTGCTGCTGCTCTTCGCTGCTACCGGGTATTTGTCGGACGCCGCGGTCTTCATCAAGGCTGATGAGAGCATCTTCGCCTTCACGGAGCGAGACCCGTCCATGGCTGGAGGATGCACTGGCTGCCTCGGCCCGTGCAAGATCGTCATGCTCAAGTACAAGCTGATCGAGGATGTAGCCATCACCTCTGCTCCACCGTTCTTCACCTTCACCTCTTTGGCGCCAAACGTGTCGCTGTACGACTTCAGTTCTCTCAGTGACGAGGTGCTCGCGTTCTCGGAAGCTCTGGACGCGAATGGGACGCTCTGCCAGAGCAGCAAGAACGAGTGGGGGACGTCACCGATCGTCGTCACGGGCACGGCGCAAGAACTCTACAACATTATCAAGATGGCGAAGCTCAATCTCTCCCCTCAAATGATGCGTGAACTGGAGCTGGCCATTGAACGCGCCGACGAATGTATCACCGGATGGACCATGATGTCCGTCGTGAGACTATTCCAGTATCCAACCACAGAGGGCAGCACGGATTTCGGTAAAGTTCCAGCCGTGGACACTCACGTCTTCCCCGATTACCCAGAGTGTCGCCCTGTAGTTGAAATTACCGATGATCTTGTGGGCTCAAAGCTGGCGCTTGACACTAACGGTCGAGATCTGTTGGAGGTGGTCCCAGATGAGCTAACGCTGTTTCCGTACAGCTTCACGAGCAGTCTGCCTCATATCACACGCTCAGTTCCAGCGGATGATACGAAAACGAAGAATGGAGCGTCGAGTGTCGTGCAGACTTACCTCCGAGCTTACTATGGAGGTTGTCGCGTGCGAGAAGTGAACACGACCGGCGTTTACATTGAAAATACGTGCGAGATCTCCGAGCATTGGGTCAGTTATGGATTGATGGTACACTCCCCCGATGATATTCCGCTGTGCAGCACTGGAGACGTCTGCATCCACAACTTCTTCAATTCGTTGTGGGAATGGGAGCACTACATCGACCCCAACGTCGCCAACCGCGTGGGCATGAACCTCAATACGTTCCGCAGTCGATACGCAGACACTGTCGCTATCAGCGTGTTACCTGGCGTTGTGGTCATGCAGATCCTGCTCATGGGCATTGTTAGTCTTTACCAGACGATGTCGCACAAGCGGTCCGTGTTGTTGACTCAAATCTGGGCTTATCGATGCCAGAATGGACGCATGCAAGTGATTTACCTGGCGCAGATCACCTACCACTTGGTGTACAACTCGGATCTGTACATGCTCGGCCTCGCCACGGGTACACTTACTGGAGAATCCATCGCCAACCTCACGTGCTGCTTCTTCGCGTTTACCTACTCATTCGTCAACTTGCTGAAGGCTCGCTCCGGTGACCAGAAGCTAGACCGCTTCTGGTCACCGGAGCGAGCCTTCAGCAAGTCTCGTATGGGAGGCCATGCAGTTCGGCACCACAATCTGCGTGGGGTCCCTGCTGCTCTCGTGGCAGAAAGCGCCGTTCAACTCCATCCTCTCGCAGAACGCCGAGATCTTACGAAAGACGTCGGCTCGTGGCGCCAAATACTGCGGACTAAACGATGCCTGCGTGCTCTTCAACGTCAACATACCGTCCGTCATCGCAGTGTTCGCTGTGGGCTTGGGCGTGTTCGCAGTGATCGCGTCGTTCATTGTGAAGATCTTCGCGACGAACGGGGACACTGCAAATGGTTCAACACAAAAAGTGGTCGCAGCTGATGCCACTGGGAAGAAGCAGGAAGTGTACAAGGACGGCTCTGAGAACGACGAACTTACGTCATTCGAGAGGAGTTGCCTCGGTACTTCGTTCCACCGACTCTTCTGGGACTGCGACGACTTCGCCTACGTCACCTACAATGGCAAACGGTGCGCGACGGTAGAGGCGCTGCTGCTCACGGGGTACCTGTACTACAGCGAGCACATCTACCAAGCCTCTTCGGTTATGCTGCTTGTACTGGCGAGGCTGATTCCGAGCAAGGTTCTGCGCACGTTTAACGTGTTGCTGCTGCGCTGGCACGTCGACCCAGAAGAGGGCATGCTGTCTCACGCGCTGTCCTGCACCTGGTACACCGCCAGCGAAGAGAACCACAAGTTCGCCGCCGCCACTCCAGTCGCCTAACTGGCTGGCTAGCTGCAATACATGTAAGAGAGGCACGAAAGAACAAGCTTACATATACAAATGCGCCATAAAAGTTGAAGTTACATGAATGTAGCCATCTCTCATACCCCCCCCCCACACACACATACACACACAAAACTACGTGTACCACACCACAGCTGTACCCATAGTGCACCCCCATACAAAATCCCAATAGTAAAGCATGGGCCGCAGTCGCTCTCGGTCGCGGTCTCCTGGCCGCTCTCGGCGCCATGGGGGTTCCTCCTGGTCGCACCGCGACCGTCACGCGTCCTCGTCCCGCCGTCGCAGTCGCAGCAGGAGCCGAAGACGCAGCCCAACGCGCAGCAGACGCCGCGAGGACGCGTCTCCTCCGCCCCCTCCGAGCGACGACAAGAACGGCGAGATCTCGCTGAGCATCGAGGAGACGAACAAGCTGCGGCTGTCACTCGGGCTCAAGCCGCTGTCCGTGGGCCCCTCCAAGAAGGAGCAGGCGGTCGTCAACGTGCAGAAGAGCAGCGCGCAGCTCGAGGCTGAGCGCGAGCAGCAAGAGCTCAAGCGCAAGCTGCAGCAGTCGCGCACAAGGCGCGAATTAACCCAAAAATTAGTGGGTAAATCGCTCGGCGAGCAGTTAAAAGACGACCTGGAGGCGCAAAAGAAGGGACAAAAGACGGGTAGCCATGATGCTCTGGAGTGGGTCAAGCAGTCCAGGAACAAGAAGGACAAGAAGGAGAAGAAGACAGAGGAGAAGAAGACTGAGAAGGAGGAGAAGTATGACGCCGCCGCGCTGGCCGGTATGACTGTGGGTCATGCACTGGACACCTTTGAGGACGGACAGGAGGTTGTACTCACGTTGAAGGACTCACGCGTGCTTGGTGAGGACGGCAAGGACCTCAATGAGGCGGAGGACGAGCTGGTGAACGTTGAGATGAGTGAAAGAGACCGGCGGCTGGAGCACCAGGCGCGCGCCAAGCGAGCCGCAATGCCCGTGTACTCAGGCTACGATGACGATGAGTTTATTGAGATGGGGAGCTCCAGGAAGCGGAAGAACGGGAGTAAATTGTTGGCCCAGTATGATGAAGAGCAGGACATGGCGGAAGCCGCTGAAGCGAGGAAGTTTAAACTGGACGCGACGGGGGGATCGGCTGCACTGGAGAGTGAGGAAAAACAGGAGGAAGAGGACGACGTGGCTGTGATTTCGCTGTCCATGGACCGCACCAAGCAGGCGGAGGATTACTACACGAAGGAGGAGGTAGAGGCGCAGTTTGCCAAGAAGAAGAACAAGAAGCTGAGGAAGAAGAAGAAGAAATCGCGTCGTCATCACGATGAGGATTTAGGCGAGAATGATGCGGTTGAGGTGCAGTTGGGCTCTGGAGCGGCTGACGAGGAGGCTGAAGGCGCGGCGTCGCTGGTGGCTCAGCTGGAACAGGAGGCGCTGCAGGCCGGCGCTTCTGGATCTAAAGACCGCGGAAAACGGAAACGTAGTCGTCGCGACGATGACGAAGACCCTGAGGAGGAAGAGAACTTGCTTCGCTTTCAGGAGGCGCGAGAGAAGGCAAATGCCGTGGCTTCGGAGGCGTTGGCTGCCAGCTCGGGTAAGAGGCGGATGAAGCGACGCCCAGTTGACGACAGCGAGATTGTGGACGATGCCGCTGCTATTGAGATGGAACTTGGTGCTTCGCTGGCTCGTGCGCGGCAGTTGGCACAGCAGCAAAGTCAAACGCAGGCACCCGTAGCTCCGACAACCAGTGAGGCTCGGATCGCGCAACTCGTTAGCCAAACGATCAGCAATGAGGAGGATACGACCCCGGCAGATGCTACTGACAGCGCTGGCGATGTCGTGATGAGCAGCCCTGCCGCTGTTAGTAGCAAGCCTGTTGGTCAAGTGTTTGGCGAGGTCGGCACCACATCAAACACGGTGATCTTCAACGAGGCTACCGACTTCGAGACTCGGCTACGTGACGCCATGGAGAAGCGTGCGGCCCAGTTTCAGGCTGCAACTGGCGGTGCTACAGCACCGACGCTGACAGCGCCTGATAAGCCTCAGCAAGTTGCGGCCGCTGAAGAGCCGAAACACGAAGACGACATGGAGATTGACGAGGAGACGAAAGAGGAAGACAACGACGAAGACGAAGAGACCAAGGAGAATGGGGTGTGGGGCGAAGAGCAGCCACTGGTGGGCACGGGTATGGGTGCGACATTGGCGCTCCTTCGCAAGACTGGAGACCTCCGTCAGACTCGCGTTGAACGCCAAGCTGGTCGTGCGAATGACGCACGTGACCGCAACTTCGAGGATGACTTACGCATCAAGAATGGCGTGAAGCTGGACTACCGCGACGAGTTTGGCCGTCTGCTCACCAAGAAGGAGGCCTTCCGTATGCTGTCGTACAAGTTCCACGGCCACGAGCCAGGAAAGAAGAAGAAGGAGAAGCGCCTAAAACAGCTCAAGGAGGAGCTCGAGGCACAGAAGCTGCTCTCCGGAGAGGGCAGCACGAAGATGATGAAAGTGCTCGAGAAGAAGCAAAAACACACCAAGGAAGCTCACGTTGTGCTCTCCAGCGGAGTATAGCAGGCTAGCGGCTCCTGTCTCAAGCCTCGCTCCTAGCTAAAGGTAAAATAACACTGGGGACGGGAGTTTGCCTTTGCTGCTGTCATGGCTCAATGTGTGTTTCCTCTTTGCTCTTGTGCTCATGCTAGTCTGCGCGTACTCCAGGGCCAACCCATCTCTGCTCAACGGCATTGAGTACGAGCGAGAAAAGACGGTGTGCTGTGAGCCCTTTACCTCTCTGGTGGCCTTCAGGTGCTTTGGACTTTCTCGAAGAAGAATAGAGTGGAGGTGAGCTCAACGCTTGATTCCTGAATCAGCCATCCAAGAGATCAAGAGACCACCGCGACAGCCTGCAGTTTCCTCCAGCAGCTATGGCTCCTTCACGATCTGGCAATGGATCCGTGCTCTCATTACTCGTGTAGAGTCTAAGTGTTCGTCGAGGGTAAGCTGGATACTGATCAAGAAAGTCGCTGTGGAGGCTGGCGGACTCTGTTGGGCAGTCTGTTTCCCTCCTGTTGATGAAGGAGAATGAGAGCCACAGGGTGAAGAAGTTTGCAGCCGAAACACAGATCGTAAAGCTGAAGGTGCGGCTGGAGAACGGACACAAGGCCATGGCCAAGAAATATTGCCGCTGTGGAGAAGCGTGCGTACCTGGGAAATCAGGAGCGTTTTAGACGCCGAAGCGATGATCCCGGTATTGAAGGAGAGACTGAAGAAGGAGCAAGACGATAATGCAGCGCTTAGCTAGACACTGGCAGATATGTAGGACTTCGGCGCAGCTGCTGGCACGGCGAAGATCGCTTCAGACATGCAGCAAGTGTTGTAGCATGGGGCTTCGAGAGCTTCTACTCCACGTTTTCCTGGCAGAAACCCTGCTGGCTCATTACGTAAAATTGTGGGCGCTGACGCGCCCAGATCCATGTTTGCTTGAAGTTGCTTCAAGCAAAATTGTGCGTTGCTGTGTACGTGCACTTCACTGTAGTCGCGTCATCTTCATTGACATCATCGGTGGTCGAAGTGGCAATGCTGGTTCGAGCCCCTAATTGAAGCGGTATTATGAATCATACCGTAGCCCATCACATCAAGAAGCTTCGAGCCGTTTTGAATGGCAACGATCGCCGCTTCCCAAGTCATTTCGCGTTTTCTCTCGACAGTAAGAAGCAATGCGAACGCGCTCTCCAGAGAAAGAGCTTTCCTTCAGACAGTGTCTGCCTCAAGTAAGTATTGCTCGCTCCTGCACGTGCTGTTATTCTTGCTGAATGAATGTCCTATGCCGGTAGGTCGATGCGTACCTTCGCGAGGTGATGGTGGCTCCGGACGACCCCGCCATCCTGTTCGACTGGGACCGAACCGCCATGCAGCAACTTGTACGAGGTTTGAACGCTCAACAAGGCAACCTCGCAGATCCAGTGTGGCTTACTCGACCCAACAACGGAAGAGTTTCCGTCAACTCTGTCGTGGACGATATCATGGCTGCGCTTGAAGAAGTCGCTGGAGGCCGTTGGGGGAGAGTTTGTCTGGCGCCCAACAATGCCATCCAATTCGGTGCTGTTCTGGACTACCTGAATATCTACGTCCAACATAACCCCTTGATCCAGCTGTGCCTAGAAAACCACGTCACCCGCGACGCAGTGGTGCGGATTGGGGCGCTGAGTGAGCACGGGACAGCAGCTGCAGCTCACAACTTCCCCCCACGAAACCCTCCGCCCGATATAAGGGAGTTTTACGTGTAGTTTCGGAGAGTTCGAGCTTCAATTGAGGTTTCAACAGCAGGGACTCGTAATACACCCACTAAGTCTTTTACTCGCAGATTGGTAGTCCGTGTAATATGACGTCAATGTAAGTTACATGTAGTAGAATGATCCCTACGTCTGTAATGACAAGTTGTAATTGACCCTACGGCTAACCACTTCAACTTCTCGTCTTCACTTTCATAGCGCTGGCGATGTCGTGATGAGCAGCCCTGCCGCTGTTAGTAGCAAGCCTGTTGGTCAAGTGTTTGGCGAGGTCGGCACCACATCAAACACGGTGATCTTCAACGAGGCTACCGACTTCGAGACTCGGCTACGTGACGCCATGGAGAAGCGTGCGGCCCAGTTTCAGGCTGCAACTGGCGGTGCTACAGCACCGACGCTGACAGCGCCTGATAAGCCTCAGCAAGTTGCGGCCGCTGAAGAGCCGAAACACGAAGACGACATGGAGATTGACGAGGAGACGAAAGAGGAAGACAACGACGAAGACGAAGAGACCAAGGAGAATGGGGTGTGGGGCGAAGAGCAGCCACTGGTGGGCACGGGTATGGGTGCGACATTGGCGCTCCTTCGCAAGACTGGAGACCTCCGTCAGACTCGCGTTGAACGCCAAGCTGGTCGTGCGAATGACGCACGTGACCGCAACTTCGAGGATGACTTACGCATCAAGAATGGCGTGAAGCTGGACTACCGCGACGAGTTTGGCCGTCTGCTCACCAAGAAGGAGGCCTTCCGTATGCTGTCGTACAAGTTCCACGGCCACGAGCCAGGAAAGAAGAAGAAGGAGAAGCGCCTAAAACAGCTCAAGGAGGAGCTCGAGGCACAGAAGCTGCTCTCCGGAGAGGGCAGCACGAAGATGATGAAAGTGCTCGAGAAGAAGCAAAAACACACCAAGGAAGCTCACGTTGTGCTCTCCAGCGGAGTATAGCAGGCTAGCGGCTCCTGTCTCAAGCCTCGCTCCTAGCTAAAGGTAAAATAACACTGGGGACGGGAGTTTGCCTTTGCTGTCATGGCTCAATGTGTGTTTCCTCTTTGCTCTTGTGTTCATGCTAGTCTGCGCGTACTCCAGGGCCAGCCCAGCTCTGCTCGGTACGAGCGAGAAAAGACGGCGTGTTGCTACGGACTTTCTCGAAGAACAGCGTGGTGGTGCGCTCGAGCAGCTTCATTCCTGAATCAGCCGTCCAAGCACAAAGAGATCAAGAGACCAACGCGACAGCCTGCAGTTCCTCCAGCGGCTATGGCTTCTTCGTCGATCTGGCAATGGATCAGTGCTCTCGCCAGTCGTGTAGCGTCTAAGCGTTCGTTGACGGTAAGCCGGATACTGCTCAAGAAAGGCTGCGCGTTGCCTTGACTAACTTGAGTGCCGCGCCAAAGGTGGACTCGGTTGGACAACCTGTTGCTCTACTGTTGATGCAGGAAAATGAAGACCTCAAGGTGGAGAAGCGTGCAGCCGAAAGACAGATCGCAGACCTGAAGGAGCGTCTGGAGATCGGTCACGAGGCCATGGCCAAGAACACTGGAAACGTTGCCGCCGTGGAGAAGCGGAAGCAGGAGCGTCAAGAGGTCGAGAGTCTGATCACGGCGCTGAAGCAGCGACTGAAGAAGGAGCAAGACGACAAGGCAGCGCTCAGCCAGACACTGGCAGATATGGAGGACCTCCGCGCAGCCGACGCAGCGGAGATCGCGAAGCTGAAGAAGCGCTTCAACAAGCGCAAAGTTGCAGCTGAGATCGCGAGCCTGGAGAAGGAGGTCGCAGACCTCAAGAAGCAGCTCGCCGTGCTGCAGACGCAGAAGAAAGTGTACGACAAGAACCAACTGCTGGCGCTACAGATTCAACTGAACCTCTCCAACAAGATGGCCAAGTAGGCCAGCTCTACCAGCTCAGAAGTAATATATATGCCCACGACAATCTACGGCTACCAAGCCACTTCAACTTCTCGTCTTTCCTTCAAAAATGGGAATAAGTAGATTGTTTCGAGCCTTCTACATGTACATCTGCGCCAATGTGGGGGGGAGAGGGGTCTCCAATGAATCAAAAAGGTCCTGTTCCTTTCCTACTGGCACAGCGGGTTCGTACGCTCTCGAGCCACGACGACCGAGAGGTAGGCTGCACTCGCGCTGGGCTGTGCGTCTCCGTCCTCGTCCCCACGACGGAGTCGGTTGGCGAACGTGGCCGGCAGCTCCGACTCCTTCGGGGTCGTCACCGCCATGTACCCACTTGGCTGCTCCGCAGCCATCTTGCTGCGACTCAAGCTCTTGCTGAAGCTCATGCTCATGCTGCGCAGGTTGGGGCTTCCCAGTCCTTGTCGGCGAGCAGCAGCACCTTCCGGGTCAATAAACTCGCCGAACTGCAGCCCTTGCTGCATGTCGTGGTGCACCTCGCGGAACATGCGCACGATTGTAGCCATCATGATCAACTCGCCGGCATTCGAGGACAGCGCGTAGATGGGGGACGGCATGAGGTAGCCAACTAGCAGCGCCACGGCCCCCACAAGCATCCAGATCCACGGGTTGAAGCACGTGGCGTGCACCATATACGAGTAGTTGGTGCCGTAGTTCCACAGTCGTAGCCCGATGTAGAGCGCGAGAGCCACGAGCACGAGTGCCGGTAGAATGGCACACACAGCATGAGCTGTGCTGTCTCCCTGCAGCTCATACATACTGGCGATCTCGGGCGTGAGGTCCGACGTCCAGCGGTAGGCCACAAGCAGGTTGAGCACCAACAGCGCGCAGCCCACGAGCCACACGAAGAAGCGCAGGCACGTGGACAGCCACCAGCGGCGTCTGGCCAGACTGGACGCCGCGCCGGCGTTGTCGCAGCTGCTGCCGCGCTCGCGGTGGCCGCTCTCGAACGAGATGCCGCAGAAGTTGACCGACTTGTGCTTGTGCACCATGTAGGCCAGCTCGTAGCACACGAGCAGCAGCATGGGCGTCACGCACGCGTGGAAGGCCAGCATGGCCTGTGTGCTCGCGCGACGACGGTCGATGCCCGTTGTAGCCATGATGGCGTTGTCGAACACCAGGCTGAAGCAGATAAATGGCTGCATACAATGCACGAGAAGAACTTTAGCACCGGGGAATCTACAGATGTCGTGGAGATGATTGACGGTCGTACCGTGAGCAGGAAGGCGGCGGTGGTCGAGTACTTCTTGGCATAGCCCAGCGAGTTGTAGAAGAGCACGACGCCGACGGCCACGAAGACCCAGAAGACGGGCACGAAGGCCGGCAGCACGTGCACCTCGTAGTCGTCGTCCGAGCGCATGTCTTAAGCGCGCGTGCGTTCACGTAATGAGGAGGGATCTACCTATCGCCCTAGTGGTGGGAAGAGCTCTAGCTTAAGGCCGTGCGTCAAGCCAGAAGGACCCGGTCGGGAACTGTCAGCAGCGCGTCGAGTTCTCGGGCCACGCGGGGTCGATGGCTGCGAATGTGAACGATCAGTAAGAGACGGGAGTGGTAGAGACACCGAGGACTTGGCCGTTCTTATCCCCCCACAGATGGCATTTCAACCGTGACCAGCCCAGCGTCGCATGCGGCACAGCCGTTTCGAGCACCTCAAAATTAGCGGCCAGCACGCAGCAAAACGCTCGTCGTGGATATTCCACTCGCCCCCACAGAAACAATTCAAGAGGCGCAACGAGGAGCTACGATAAGAGAGTGAGCAGGGCAACAAATGCAGAGAGAGGGTCCGTGATGGACGCTCCCGAGCGTTCATTTACTGATTAAACTGACTAGAGCTAGAGTAGCGTGCAGTGCGCGCACCCGGATGGGGCGGGGAGCTGCGCCTCCGCGTCCTCCAGCACTGGCGTGACCGTCACATTGGCTACAGCTGGAGCTGCTGGAGCTTGAACTGCTGGAGCTGGGTCGACGCGGGGCATTCAGTTCTCGTACACCCACTCGTCGTCCTGGGCGCCCCACTCGACGACGCCCTCCGGGAACCAGAGGTTGATCTCCTTCTCGGCCGACTCGACCGAGTCCGAGCCGTGGCACACGTTGCGGCCGACGTCCACGCAGAAGTCGCCGCGGATCGTGCCCAGAGCCGACTCGGAGGGCTTGGTGGCGCCGAGCATCTTGCGGCCCTCGAGCACCACGTTGGTGCCCTCCCAGACCATGCACGTCACGGGGCCCGAGCTCATGTACTTGATGAGGGCCGGGAAGAAGGGGCGGCCGGCCAGGTCCGAGTAGTGGGCCTCCAGGTGCTCCACCGACGGGCGGGCCAGCTTCAGGGCCACGAGCTTGTAGCCCTTGGTCTCGAAGCGCTTGATGATCTCGCCGACCAGGTGGCGCTGCACGCCGTCGGGCTTGACCATGATGTAGGTGCGTTCGCGGGCCATGATTGCTGGGGAGGGGTGAGACTTGAGACCGAGAGAGATCTTTTGGGAATGAACCCCATGAACTCCAGTGCCACGTGTGGACCAGTGCCTAGAAAAACGTTTTAGCGAATCAGAGGCTAGGCAAGTGACAAGTTTAGTCCAATCACCACATTATAACACGCATAACAGCTATGATGGCGGATATGTGTTGCATGAACGGTTGTCGATTTCGATTTTGGTGGTCGAAGTTGAAGGGAGCACTTCAACTTGAGCTGGCTGCTTTGGTGTCTTTGGGTGGCCGCAGCTGTTGATCTATTCTACATGGCTGGAGCGCTGCAGGTTCACCGACTCACGGGCGGTGGAAGTGCGAGGCGATGAGGAGGCGGAAGGCCTGGTCCTCGTCGAAGCCGAGCTGCTCCAGCATCTTCTCGGCGTGTAGCACGAGCAGCGGGTCCATCTCGATGATGGTCTCGTCGTAGTTAGCGCAGGCGCGCAGCACGCGCAGCAGCGCGTCGCTCTCGGGGTGGTCCAGTGCGAAGCTGTAGAGCCTGAACGCGCGTTGGATCATCACGGCGCGCGGGCACGACTTGCACGTGCACAGGTAGTCCTCGATGCAGGGCTGCGGAGGATCTGTCGTCGACCAAAGAAGCAAGTCACAAACAGTCAGCCACACGTACGATCACCCAGGAAAGTACACCGATCAATAGCAGCTCCACCTGCGTCGAAGGTCTGGGCGTGGCACGGCGTCGACTGGTTGCTGTAGGTCGGTGACTGCGCGCGGAGGTTGATGCCTGCCGATTGGAGCAAGACAGACACAGAGCACGGTCACGGGACGCTTCATACTTTGTCTAGAAAGCACAAGATGTTCGTACCTGATCTCGGGCAGGAGTTGGGAGCGGGTAGCAGCGCTCGTGCCTCTGGGGATAGCTCATACGCTTCATCGTAGGCAGGAGGTGGCTGTGTCTTTTCCTCTTCGCCGTCGTCCTGGACCTGCACAACGCCTTCAGCCGAGACGAGCACCATCACGTTCTCTCCAAAGCCGTGGCTGCTGGACACCGAGAGGGGCGTGTGCGGGGGATGGCCGAGGCTGGACAGCGCGTCGTCGATGCTGGAGGTGCGTCCTTCGTGGTCCAGCGACAGCGACGGCTCGTAGTCGTACATGGGCATCAGCGCCCTCGCCTCCTCCCTGCTCAGCGTGCGGCACCTCTCGCCTGTCTTCCACGCGTCCACTACATGTACAGCAAGCAGCAGCACCGCCACCCCATCATCATCGTCAATGCAGTGCAACACCAGAACGCTGCTCAGCCAGCCCCACATACCATCGGGCGTCGTCTGCGCGCAGCAATTGGAGTTGCCCATGAGGTCTTGGCTCGCTCTCTCTTCTTCTCGGTCTTCTCCTCGTCGGCTGGATTTCGCCACTGAAGCGAGAGAAGCCCTTCGGAGACCGCCATCGTCCGAGAAAGAGCAGCACTAGAGCTCGCTGCACTCCCAAGAGCTCTTCGACTGCCTTTCCTGTTCAAAGATGGCTACATCTGATTACACCTGGATCGCACCACAAACAAAGGTGTTATTTATGGTGCATTTCATTTTAGCCAATCAGAGAGAATTCTGGTTTTGGCGGGAACAGAATTGCTTTCAGGCCACCATGGAGTCGCAGTCCCAGTCGCAGCCCGAGTTCGATCGGGAGAACCTGAACGAGGATGTCGTGAATATGCGCACGCTCTGGGTCAACGAGCTGGTGCGTCTCTATCCCGTTATTAATATGCATCGCGTTGCGTCGAAAATGCTGCAGGATTGGCCGAGTTCCACGTCGCTAACCGCTTGCACTCCACTGCCATGGACCAGAACGCGCCCGAGATCCTGCCGTACAACGAGGAGATGGTGACCGAGATGCTGGAGCAGATCCGCAACCAGCAGGAGTACGTGGACTCGGTCTACGAGGACCGCGCGCAGCTCACGGAGGAGAAGTCCTTCGTCAACAAGCTCTACCAGATGGAGATCGACCGCCTGCGCTACACGGTCTCGTCCTACCTGCGTACGCGTCTGCGCAAGGTGCGGTAGGCTCTGCAACTACAGATTGTACCTCAAGCACAAGTATGCTAACTGCTAATGCTGTTGCTGTTGTATGTTATGTTGCAGATTGAGAAGTTTGCCGTCCACATCTTGAGCGACGCCGCGCTGACCCAGCGACTGTCCCTGAAGGAGCGCAACTTTGCCCAGCAGTAAGATTGCTCGGTATCTCCTGCACTGGAGGAGCCTCCTCGTGTGAGAGCTGTGCGTTAATCTTTTGCTGTGTATTTATTTTATTGCCGTGCAGGTTCGTGATGCTCTTCGAGTCGCACGTGAATGAGCTGGCGCTGAACAAGTTCGCCGACGACTACCGCAGTCTTACAGCTGAAGGCATGGGTAAGACGAGTCTCCACGTATGTATAAGGCCAGTGATGTTTGTCTGGTTCTGACTTTTGGTGGTGCGGTGCAGTAACCGAGCCCAATCTGGACAGCTTCGTGTTCTGCGAGGGCAAGGAGGGGGCCGAAGCCGTGCAGGTCGACGAAAACGGCGGCGACTTTGTGCAGATGCACCCCGCAGATCGCTACGTGCTGCGCTACCGCAGCATCAAAAGCCAAGTCGAGAGTGGCCAGATTGAGCTCATCTAGCTAGATACGCCCAGGATATAGAACCCTGCTGAATGGAGGAGAGGGTGAGACGTGCGTGAAGCGATATAGATTAAGTTAGCTGTGCGAGAAATCCACGACGACATAACGCGTACTAAAGCCGCCGGATGCAGCGCCCCCCCCCCCCCCAGGTGGCCTCTACATGCAGAGTAGCTGCGTCTTCTACCTCGGTCCGCTGTGCTTGATGAAACTATGCCTAATAAAATACGGACTCTGAAGTCAGTTAGGAAGGGATCTCCCTCTACACCCCAGACTCAGCAGCCCTGCCTTGCTCATAGCATCGTCGTGTCGATGGTCCTCGCACTCCCCTGATAATGTATCAATGCCTTCATAATGGCATCTGCATCTCTGCACCCAGTTTTACCACAACGGGTTGGCAACGGCCGCTGCAGCGGCGATGCACACGAAGAACGCTGCTGGCTGGCAAACAACACACAAAATCCGTCAGAACTCAAACCAGAACTGCAGTAAAACCCGCATAAATCAGCTCTCACCACTAGCAACACCTCTTCCAGCACAAGCACAACCACCTGGAAGTACTCGTAGTGCGTGAAGGCGTACCCTGGCACCTCGAACCGCTCGTACAGATGCGGCGTGAGCATCACAATGCGCGCAAACTCCATGGCGCTCAGCAGCAAATACTGCAAAGCCACACAGAGAGAAGACAAGCAAATCAGAATATCTTTCTTGCTCATAAATGCATCAATTGCCACATTACGCACCACGACGGTCCAGCTCATGCGCTCGGAGCGCACGGCCAGCAGCCCGACGACCCCCACGACGAACATGAAGATGTTGGACAGCCACAGGTAGTTGCCCGACGCCAGCAGCCCCAGCAGCAGCTGGAGCCCGGCGATCACGCGGATGCGCTGCGACCGGCGCGCCGTGGACGCCCACACGCGCTTCTGCTGCTCGAAGCCGCCGTAGCAGCGCGGCGCCGTGGACGTGGACGTCGTGGACGACGCCGCGTAGCTGCGCGGGAACAGCGGGTCGTACTCGCGCGCGTGCTCCGACATGGATGCGGTCGACTCGGGAGGGTCGGCGAAGATGGAGATTTGGGGCTGCTGGGGCTGGACTGTTTTTTTCTTTGGCGATTTTAGTCTTATTCTTCTGCGTCTGTGATTGGCTGAAAATGCAATTTGCGCCCACGGATTGGCCGAAAAACCCACAGCGGCATCATAGCGTCGCGCCTTCCTCCAAGTTGTGGGAATGCATTGCACGCAAGTGGTTTGTTGGCGAGATTGGTGCTGGTGTGTGTACGTGGATGAGCATATGTAGTGCTTCCTGAAGTTGTGAAGCTGCTTGGTGCTCGAGATCATTTTTGCTGAAAAATTCGAAGCCCCAGGCCAACCTTTTTCGAGGTCCGCTCTCTGGCGCACCGCTTCGCGGCGGTCTGATCTCGGTTCAAACCTGTTCGTGCAAGTGGAGGTCACCTCAGTGAAAGACCTGTTCGTGCAAGTGGAGGTCACCTCAGTGAAAGACAAGCGCTGCACTACTCGCCCCGAGTCCTCCGCGCCGTTGGCCTGTTGCAGGCAGGCAAACTGATGGTTGGTTGTCAAGCATGTTGAAGCTCGAGTCAAGAGAAGAGGCAACTTCAATCTTGGCTACATTTTACATGAATTTTGGCTACATTTGAGTACTTCTGGAGCGTACACGTACAGCATAATAGCTGCATATTATGCAGTCCGTACGGACAAAACAAGACGAACTGACAAGCCTAGGACACATTTTGTTCTCACAGATAATGAGAATGACTAGATCGCTGGCGCTTAACCCGGGAGGGCGTTTCAAGTGAAAATATGAAGTGGCTAGATGAACTTGGTCGCTATCGGTGAAAGGCTGTTCAGTTGTTATCTGAAAAATCTTAACTGGGGGGCCGATAGCAGCGATTATGAAGTATATATGGAACTTTGGTAACGTTTTACAGTAGAGAATGCATAGTACAGTAATGCGCAATTTATGACTCAAGATCAACGCTTTTCGAAGACATGCCAAGTTTGTGGAACGCGCGAAAAGAAATTCATGATTCTTTGCTTATGCCACGGTGTTGATAAACATATCGAGTATTACCTATGTGTAGCGTAAAGTTGGCAGTCGAGCTGGCAGTAGTATCCTACGCCTAATGCCGATGATGGTTGGAAACTCGTTATGCAACTCGCCAAAGTGTATCTCGCAAGGAAACCGTTCGTAGCATGGTTGAAGTCAACGAAGCGGAGTTTGTGCCACTGGCGTGGCACAAACTCCGCTTATGTGGCCACCCCCCAATACTGTTAGGGTGCTGTAGAGCCCTCCTTCATCCTCACCACGGTCGTCAACATTTAAGTAAAGTATTGCCACCAAAAGTTGAATTCCACAAAGCGGGGTTTGTGTTGATTGAGCAAGTGCAGAATTCCTATCGCGGTGGGTCAATCGCCACCGTGCCCTACATGCGTTAGCTACCGGATGGCATCAGCCACTTCACACTCAGAACAATACATGTACCAAGAGCAGCAACACGAAGTATGTAGAGTTTGCCAAAGAAAACTCGTACTTATCGACGCTAGCTCATAAATCAACTAAAACAACTAGTTGTGCAATATTCCTCACTTCCGCAGTGAAATGCTGTTATGTAGGCAACAAACGTAGTGAAGCAATGTAGCAACAGTGCTAGCTGAACTCACGAAAGCAGTATAAAGACAACTTGAAAGGCAGTAAGCATTTCGTAAGGGACCACCGATCCGAAACGGCAGGCTTCTCTCCTTCCGCAGGGAAACGTTTTACGGTGTTCAGCAAAATACTACGCAGTTAAGTGGCCCTGTTAGTCTGGTGGGTTAATATATCAAGTATGTGGCAATCAACTCATTGAGTAGCCCTCACTGCAAACGTGTTGCCTCGTAGTTTAGGTATTGCTGCCAATTTGCACGCCTAATTACCCCTGGAGCACCTTCCTTACAGTTAGTCGCATCAGCCTTTCGCCGGAGTTTACAATACGAGCTTCAATGACGGGTGGGATGCTCTGCAAAAAGGTACAACCAGGCAAATACGGTCATTTGCGTCAATTTTGCTGCGGGTTAGCCACTGTGTTCGCCAACGCGGCTTCTGTTGAATCGGATTTCTCCATTCTGAAATGGAAATTGGCACACAACTCACGTCGCTGGCGCTTGAAGGCGTCTTTCAGGCCAAACAGTCCAAAATTCTAGGTAAACTTTAGACACTACATGTAGATGGCTGCTACTGGTTGTTTCCGGCACTTTGCCAGATTTAAGGTTCTAGAAGTGCCGGTATTAGGCTAATACAGCACATCTTGGCATATGCCAGTATTAAGATGGTCTGAAACTCAGTCGACATTTTTTGAACGAAATAAAGCTGGTGGAGCCCTACAGGCTACTACGTAGCCCTCCCGGTATAAGTCCAACTTTACCTTCATTTTTATCTTTCAAACTTGTACGTCACTGCTATTTTTGTGCTGCTCAATGCGGTAACGTGGTTTACCAATTCATGGACTTTTACCAGATCATGAGCTAATCGGTGTTTTGTCCAGTCATATCCTTCTATTTTTAGGAATAGACTTTGATTGGTTCGCTCCTTTATTTACCAGATCATGCCATGATCATCATAGACCCGGAATTCCTTGCATTCAGCTCAGTAAGATACCGGCCCAAGACATTTTTGACAGAAGCTAAGAGCTTCTACATAGAGAAATAAGTGAAAGGAAGCCCCATAAAGGGTCTATACCATCATGGGTGGTCTATACCATCATGGGCCGTCTCTAGGGTCACTATATGCGCTACGATGCAACGCCACAAAAAGAGCCGTTGAGAACGTGCTGCTGGACCCATCATGCACTTTAACTTAAAGTGCATGGTGGGTCCAGCAGTAGTGGACGCCTGCCAAATATGGCTTACTCGAGCGGCTTATCTGCAGCGATTAAGCCCGACTTAAAAAAGATATATGCCGCTTTATCGCAAAAAATCTCTACCACAAAGGTGTTAAAAGTGCTACCTGTGTCCGACTAAAAGCGTCTTAAACAAGCCTGCTGCTACAGTGACGTCGGTGCAGTGAGGAGTGTATCCGTCACTTTTCCTCGGACACGCCGAGCGCGTGAATCCTTCTAGATTTCCTCATTCTGACTTTTGGCACAAGCCCCTCCCGCCACGATGGCCACCGAAGACTCGGACGTGCTGCTGCTGCTCACAGACACCTTCGTGAAGCAAGGTGAAGCGCTGCACGACGCTCGCCGTGAGGTCTTCCGCCTCCTGGTCGAGGAGGCATGGAAGGTGGCGATGCGCAGCCGCCATTACCTCACGGCTCAATGCCTAGACATGCCTTGCGACTCTGCGTGGATGGTCCTGTACCGATACGGGACTGACATCAATTTCCTAAACGCCACCAGCCTTACAAAGTACGTTGAACTGCATGTGTGTTGCGTCAGATGCGTGTATTAACATTACATGAATGCTATGAATGCTACAGGTCTTCCTTTCACCAGCTACTGCGCCGGTTCACGAGCTACTACTACATCCCGCGCGCTCGCTCCAGGGGCCGACCGCTCAAGCTCCGATACCACCACCAGGTCTTGGGGCTGGTCCTTTGCTTCTATGTTGGCTCGATGGAGCTGAGCAGCTTGAGCATGCTGTTCGGTGTTCCTCCGAGCACATTGGCGCGAACCCTGCGGCGGGCTGAAGAAGCACTGTCCAAGACACTGGACAACTATGCCCCCGCGCGCATCGCATGGCCGTCACCTAGCCGCCAGACTGAGCTGGCGAAGCTCGTTGAAGCTCGTGAGCCTCTGCTGAAGCACACCTTCGGCTTCATCGATGGGAAAAACTTTAAGGTACACACAACACTCATTTTGAAACTGAATTGTATTGCGAAAGGTTATAGCTAAGTATTGCTGCTACGTAGGTCCAGCAGCCCTCGAACGCTGACTTGCAGAACGCCATGTACAATGGCTGGTTGCACTCGGTGTTTGTCACCGGGACGATCTGCTTCGCCGCGGACGGATGCATCGTGTGGTGCAAGCACAACTGTCCGGGGTCATGGAATGACTCGGACACGTCGCTGGGCTTCAGGAACAAGTTGCTGGACCCCGTGTACTGCCCCGACACGCGCAAGAACGTGGTCTCGGACTCGGCGTTCCCATGCTCCACTGCCATGGTCGGCCGCATCCTTACGCCGCTCAAGGACGGCGACCTCGAGCACCTGCACCCGTCGCTGCGGAGCTCGGCGCGGACCATCCACAATGCTATCACCTCTGTGCGGCAGGCTGCAGAGTGGGGTATGGGAAGCGTTCAAAAGGTTTACAGCCGCCTCAATCTGCCCCTACCTTACGAGCCAGCACTCCGTGGGCTCAGACTGAAGAATTTGTTCCGCTTGGCGAACTACCGTGTACGCACGGTGGGCATCTCTCAAATTCGCACGACGTTCTCGGGCGAGATGGAGCTGCCTGCGCACCTGGATGACTAGTCTGTAATTGGTAATGCATTCCAATACATGTACTTGAGTTGTTTGACAGATGCATTCATTGACTTTCATCCTTCTTGCTGGTTTTGAGCAAGTGCGCGCAACAATGATGCTGCCTTCTGTAGATCTACTACGAAGTTAGAAGGCTTACAAGCCCGAACTTCGCTAGATGTCCTGCGACGGCAAGGCTTGCATGTGCATCAATCTGAGTACGTACAACAGCATGAGTAGTTCATTTGTGAGGCTTTAGAGCTACACTAAGTCGACGAAAATGAAAGAACCTCACTACCTTGTCCATGACCTGCTTCCGCTGGACGTCGTCCTTGCCTCAGTCCTTCTTCTTCAAGGTGCCGATTAAGATCAGCAGCTCCTGGGTGCGTATGCGCGCCTCCTCGCGATCGCGTCGGGCGCGGTCCTCCATCTCCAACTTCTCGCGGCGACGACGCTCCTCCGCTTCAGCCTTGGCTTCGGCCTTCTCTTCACGGCGCCGCTTCTCCTCGTCAGCACGACGTGCCTCGGCCTTGCGCTCGTTCTACTCGCGTAGCAGCAGGATCGTCTCCATGATGCTGCCGCCCATGGTGTTGGCGTTGGCTTCAAGGCCGCTCAACTTGTTCTTGAGCGCGGTGGTGGCCTTCATGGCCCTGATTCGTTTGGCCTTGGCGAAGCTGGCCTCCAGCGTCACCGTGTCCTCCTCGAAGGCGCGCTTGGCGCCCACCACATCCCGGAAACTGGTGAGGTCGGTGCCTCCGAGGCGGTTCGAGGAGGACTTGTACTTCTGGTCCTTCTTGGGGTTGTCCGTGGAGCGTCCTTGGTCGACTGGCGTCCTCGTCGAGAGACCGCCGTCGCTGGCAGCGGCGGCTGAAGGGCTCTTGCGTTGCACTCCAGAACCAGACTGCCGCGCATTTTGAGGTGCTCGAAGCGGCGCCGGACGCGGGGTACGAGCGCAGACTCCGAGCTCATCGCTGGCAAGTGGTGCCGCCAGCAGCTCTTGGAACCCGCCTCGACTGAGCGGGGTGCTGGAGCTCGTGGAGTCGCCCGTAACGGAGCCGTCCGTGTCGATGGGCTCGTCGTGTCCGGTGCCACTCTGGGCATCGTGCTGCACGTTGTCGCCTTCACCGCTCTTGAAGGAGTCGTCGTCGTCGGGGTCAGCCTCGAACTAGAAGTCGGGCTCCACGAAGCCCTGGTCGCGGTCGGCCTCGTCGTCGATCTCGATGACATTGGCCTTGTCATCAATGGCCTGCTTGGCCTCCTTGGCGCGTCGGATGTGTGGTGGCATCTCCGGCATGCCCGTCGGCTTGCGAGCACTATACAGCGTCTTAAACTTGCGCCTCAGACTCTCGAAGTCGCGCTCCGGTGCTCCACGGGCGCGAGCAGCGTTATAGGATACAGCAAGGCGCTCCCACTCGTCTCGACCAAGCGGGAGCACTTGCTCGACGAGGTGTAGGAGTCGGTCAATGTCGAACATGGTGTAGTTGGTGCTGCCGGAGTTCTTGCCCATCTATAGGTTTAGGAAACACACAACGGCAGTCGGTCAGCTAGCTAGCGAGCGAAGGAAGGAAGCTCAAGAGGGGTCGACGCACGGGGGATGGAGCTTGGAAAGGGGAGGGGGCTTGGACTGGAGTACTTGGGAGCTGGCAAAAAGCAAAGTGAGCGAAGCTGTCGACCGTGGCGGCGAGCGGAGCGTCTAGACCAAGCCATACGCACCAGCTACGCGCCTCCGATCTATAAAAGACGCTGCCCTCGGCGAACTTCAACGCGGGAAATCCGCGCGCGCAAAGTGCCGCCTCAATCGCCGCCTTCGGTAGAAGCAGCTCTTCGGATGCGCCTTGGCACCAAAAGTCTCGTCGCCCACGTCGAAGCCAACTCCCACGTCGGATTCTCCGTAAGCCTCAGCTCAGTCAATTTGAATAGCTAAAGCAGCAATGAACTGACATCTTTTAGTCGCATTGAATGCATTCGTCCGTTCATGCATGCTCCTCACAAACCACCTACATTGTAAACGACCTACACGCAGCGCCCTTGGTCCTCCTGCAGCGTCCTCATGGGTCTTCCTCGTCCTGGATGTTGCTGTGGCGGCATTCAGCAACTTCGCAGCGGCACACGAACCAGAGGTCGTCGCCATAGTCCACCGTCACCTCTTCGCCACGGCGGATGTCCCTCGTGGTCACCACCACCACGGTCGTCCGACGCCCGTTAGACAGTTCGACGAAGGCCGCTGCCGGTCGGCAGGAATGATTCACGAAGCGCATGAGGCTCCCCATGCGCTCCGCGTTGATTGCAGCGCAGACGCCGGTCGCCGGCTTCTCGGGCCGCTGCTTCAGCACGAGCCTGTAGCCCCGGTTGCGCGGTCGATTCGCGCGAGAAGAGCTCACGTGCTCTATCTCCCCGAGGTACTGACCGAGCACTTCACCAGCGTCGATGTCCTCGCCGGCCACGATCCCCAACTCGCGCGTGCGCTGGTTGCGGCCGAGGTAGACCTTGGTCGAATCGTCCAGGCCGTTGCTGCACTTCCCCGAGTACGGGCAGCAGTTCGGACTGCAGAAGACGTGCATCAGCGCGTTCCGGCAGGAGTCCGTGCGGCACGGGTTCCAGCAATTGCAGGACCCGTAGTGACACACTGCTGGAAAGATCGTGGCCAGCGGGTTGAAGTTGTCGCGCAAGTGCGCAACGCTGTACGGCCAGCGCGCTGGTACGAAGATGTCGCCCGGTCGCGACGCCTGCTGTCGAGCCAGCGGAGCGAGATCCACCGCAGATGTAGGCGTCGCTTGCACAGCAGCGGCAGCAGGGATGGCGCGCTGGGGCGCGGGGTGTTGACGGGTGTACGGGGCAGCGGCATCTCGGCGTGCTTGGCGGTCTTGACGGCGTGGGTGAGACGTCTTTGTCGTCCTCGGGCGCGGCGGGGCTCTTGGTGGCGTCTCCAGCAGCACTGGAGACGAAGTCGTCGGGCTTCGACACGCGCGCATCTCCGTTGGCGGCGGCGTCTCTGGTGGCGGCGGGTTCGTCGCGCTCTTGGACCGATGCTTGGTCCGCTCCGGAGACAGCCACGGCGGCGTAGCCGTCCCCGTTGCGCTTGCGTCGCCGTCTGCTCCGCAGGATCGGCGGCTGCGGTCGTGGTTCGGTGCCGCAGCGACGTTCGGCGGCGTGTTCTCGTCGCTCGAAGAGTCCTCGATGCAGCGCAGCTGCCAGTGGATGGCGGAGTGCACAAGGCGCACCATGGCGCTGCACGGCAACAGCACAGGTCAACCACAGCAAGTACATCAGCATCCACTAGCAGAACATACCTTTCTGTGAGTCGGTGGAGGTCGACTTCGCGCCTTTGCCGTCCGATTCAAAAGTGAGCGCAACTTCAAGTTGTCGGCAGGAAGATATAATAGAGGCGATAAGCCGCCAGAGTGAAGGAAACACCATCAAGAATGATGGTAAGATTAAACTATACAAATAGTAAGATAAAAATTTATGATGGCTACACGACATAAAGGTAGGGTTAGGGCCATTTATCGAGACCGATTTCGTGTCTCCGCAGATTTACGTCGGGCTTACGACCCCGACATATCACTGCAGATAAGCCGCTCGAGTAAGCCATATTTGGCAGGCGTCCAGTGGTTCCCAAAGCTTAAAGTCTTTAAGCTTTGGGAACCACTACTCACTTCTTCCTGCTGAACTGGTAAGCGATAGCGCCAACCAAGCGCTACAGTTGGCGCTGCAGTGTGAGGGCTTGTGCTTTATATGGAAATTTGTATAGGGAGGAGGGGGTCCATCAACTGGTCAGAGGGAAAGAAAAAAATAGATTACGGTCCGATTGCCTGGTGCATTGCTCATTCAAATTTGATTCAAAAAGGGCGGGAAGGCTTTCAAAAATAAGAACTCTGACTTCTGATTGGATGGATAGCTTGTTTGTATTCATTACTCAAATATTGATGACAATAGCGACGATTTCGCATGAGGTCCTCCTGGAGGTCCATGAATTGGTAAACCACGTTAGTTAGAAACTTAGCCCTGCACTTTGCGATGAGGCGTCGGTTTTGTTGGCACCCTTGTCGGACAATGATGACGCTGTGCTTCGGAGAGGCCAAGAATAGCGGGTAAACGAACACTTCAGTCTGACCCGTGGGATCACCCACACTTGGTCTCTATTTTACAGACCGCTCTGTGCGTTGTCAAGTCTCACTTCGGGTTTCGCCGGTCCAGACTCAATCCACTCAGCCCCATGACTGGCTCCAACAGCGACAACACTGCGGACTGGGCGCTGGAGTATCACAACCAGCAGCGTCTAGCGCGCCAGGCTCAAGGATGGAAGACTCTGTTCAAGTCGTCAGTCGTCGGGGCTACGATTGCCGTCGCAGGACGCATCCTGATCGGACCCCTCGCTCTGCTTCTGCTGTTCATCGGTACAAGTTATCTATCGGACGCCACGGTTCTCATCAAAGCTGAAGACAGCGTCTTCGCCTTCACTCAGAACGATCTGTCCATGGCCGGCGGGTGCACGGGGTGTCTGGGTCCATGCAAGATCGTGCTGCTGAAGTACTTGATGTTCAACGGGAGCGCGTTCATCAGCTCTCCTGACTTCAAGGCCTTTGGCGCACTTGGGCCGACCGAATCGCTGTACGACTTCAGTGTACTCAGTGACGAAGCCATCGCACTGGGGGAAGCTCTGGATGCCAACGGGGCGATTTGTCAGAGCGGCAACAACGAGTGGGGGTCTACCACGAACGTCGTCACGGGGACAGCCCAGGAAGTCATGAACGTCATCAAGATGTTCAACCTCAGCGTCGCCCCTCAAATGGTGCGCGAGTTGGAGTTGGGCATCGAACAAGCCGATGAATGCGTCACCAAGTGGAACATGATCGCCATCACGCGGCTGTTCCAGTACCCGACCACTGTGGGCGACGCCAACTTCGCCAAGATCCCGGCCGTCGACTTGAACGTGTTCCCAGACTACACGGAATGCCGCCCCGTTGTCGCGAATGACGACAGCCTTGTGGGCTCCAAGTTGGCGCTTGACATCAAGGGGGTAGACTTGTTGGTCAAGGTTCCTGAACTTTTGACTTTATTCCCGTACAGCTTCACGAGTAGTGTGCCTGCCGTACCGCGAGTGGTGCCGGCGTCCATCACTCACTACGGGGCAACTACCGTCCTGGAGCCTTTGCTTCGAGCCTACTACGGGGCGTGTCGGGTGCGAGCAGTGAACACAACGGGGGTGTATATCGAAGACACGTGCGAGGTCTCAGACCACTGGGAAATTTATGGATTAATGGTGCATTCTCCGGACGATGTCCCATTGTGCAGCACCGGCGACGTCTGCATTCACAACTACTTCAACTCGCTGTGGGAATGGGTCAACTACATGACAGCGGATCGGCCCGATCGCATCGGCATAACCTCAACACGTTCCGTAGTCGCTATGCTGACACTGTCGGTTTAAGCGTACTCCCCGGAATTGTGGTCGCCCAGATCCTTCTCGTGGGGGTTATCAGTCTCTACCAGGTGATGTCGCACAAGCGCTCCGTCCTGCTCACCCAGATATGGGCGTACCGGTGCCAGAACGGCCGCATGCAGGTGGTCTACCTAGCGCAGATCTCGTACCACCTCATCTACAACTCGGACCTGTACATGCTGGGGCTGGCCACTGGAACTCTGACTGGCGAGTCGATCGCAAACCTCACGTGCTGCTTCTTCGCATTCTCGTATTCGTTCGTCAACCTGATTAAGGCGCGGTCAGGAGACCAGCAGCTGGACCGGCACTTCCGCCTCGTATGGGAGGCCATGCAGATCGTGATCACAATAGCGGTCGGATCGTTTCTCCTCTCAAGGCAGAAGACCCCGTTCGAGTCGATCCTGTCCAAGAACGCCGAGATTCTACGCAAGACTTCAGCCCGTGGAGCAAAGTACTGCGGCTTGAACGACTCCTGTATTATTTTCACGTACAACATGCCGTCCGTCGTGGCGATCCTATCCGTGGTGCTGGGCGTGGTAGCTCTGCTCGCGTCCTTCATCGTGAAGATGCTGAGTCCAAAGGTCAAGAGTGCTGTGCGGTCTGCTCGACTGTCGCTGGCTTTGGCCACGAACGGAATCGGTACGGCTCAGGACATCGCGCGACCGCCAAAAATTGAGCCCAAGAGCGCTTTGAGCGCGAAGAAAGAGGATTATCTGGATACGTCTTCAGTGAACGATAACCTCACTTCGTTCGAGAGGAACTGCATCGGTGCACCGTTCAAGAAACTCTTCCGAGACTGCGACGACATGGCCTACGTCATATACAAGGGGAAAAGATGCACGACTGTGGAGGCGCTCCTTCTCACAGGGTATCTTTTCCACCGCGAGCACATCTATCAAGCGTCGTCCGTGATGCTACTGTTGCTCGCACGGTTGGTGCCGAGGAGGGTCCTTCGCACGTTCAACTTGCTGCTACTGCGCTGGCATGTTGACCCGAAAGACGGTACGCTGTCTCATGCCCTGTCCTGCACCTGGTATACTGCGAGCAAGGAGAATCATCAGATGGCTGGAGCAACTCCTGTAGCCTAAGGCCACCTCAGACAGGCGAGCTTCGGGAATGCTCCACTCGATACCGATTCAGCATTATGCACAGGGTAATTTCACGTATCTCCTTTTCGGTGGTACTCCTTTCATGTCTTGTACAAAGTCTTTCTCTTACTGTAACACGCATTGAGCAACACAAAAAATAGCAGCGGCGTTTTATTTATGTTTGAAAGAGAAGTGCAGCTTGATACATTGGCTCATGACATGTCAGAAAAAATGTGTCGGGGAACCAAGATCAAGTTCAGCCGGAAAACAAAGTTGTAAGTTGCCTGGAATACCACAGGAACTGTGCCACCTTAAATTCAAAAACGGGACCGACTAACCTTTTACCTTATCTTCCGCACGGGGTTCGCACTTATGGAAGGCTAGGAAGTCGATCGAGGAGCACGGCGAGGGTAGGAGACTTGGGTTGGTTGTGATTGAGATGGTAAAAATGAGAATGAGAACAAACTTGGAGCTGTGGCTCCGTACTAACATGCACAGGGGCTATTCCCCTGGGGTCTCCTCTGTGAGAATGTAGAGAGTAGAGATATCCTGCGCGTTGCTCGTGACACACTAGTGCCTGTCCTAGTGGTCGAACTCAAGTGAGCGTGCGCGACAAACATCTCAGCCGGCGTGAGCATGCATGGAGCTTCCGATGGCTCCATCTCGCCGGACGCTGCTGGCGCGAATTAGTTTTGCAACACTCCCCCATGAGCGGCGCTCGTCAGGTGAAGCATGTTGCACAGGCGCGCGAAAATCACTCGATCAGTTGCTTTTGTGAAGAGATCGGCAACTTGTTGCTGTGTCGGGCAGTATTCGACGCGTACTTGCTTGTTGCTGATGGCATCTCGAATGAAATGGAACTTGATGTTCAGGTGGCGGGTGCGTTGGGTCGTCACTGCATTTTCCATTGACTTGATCGCGGACTGGTTGTCGACCCGGAGGAGGATGGGGGCGTCGGCACTAAGCAGGCCAAGTTCCCCCATGAGCTGGCGGATGCTGATGCAGTCTTGAACGGCTGTGCACGCAGCGACGTACTCGGCCTCCATCGTCGAGAGTGCAACCGTGGACTGCTTCTTCGAAGACCACGATATTGTCATGCCGTTGATCTGCAAGACAGCTCCACTTGTCGATTTCGCCGTCGAGGAGTCTCCAGCCCAGTTTGCGTCGGAGTACACGACGGGCTTGAACTCCGAGCTGGTGCCGTTGCCGAACTTGTAGAGCAGACCAGTCTCGGATGTACCCTTAAGGTAACGCAGGACCCGTTTGATACCGTTCCAATGATGCTGTGTCGGGCACGTCACAAAGCGAGAGAGACAATTCGCTGCTGTAGCGATGTCGGGTCTGGTACAGTTGGCAATCCAGAGGAGGCTTCCAATGGCTTCTCGGACGCGGTCAGTCTCAGGAAAAGGGTCTGCATTTTCATCAAAGAATCGATGGCTGACATCCATTGGGGTCGAAGCAGGTTTACACTGCGCCATCGTAAACTTGTCCAGCAGATCGATGATAGTCTGGTGTTGGTGTAAAATGATCCCCTCGTCCTCGTAATTGACCCAGATACCCAAACATTTCTGGGCATCGCCGAGATCCTTGATGTCAAACCGCTCCGCTAGCTTCGTCATCACGTAGTCGGACAGCTGATCGTCTTGACTAACCAGAAGAATGTCATCGACGTAGAGGCCCAAGACACAAAGCACATCTCCGCGGCGCAGGAAATAGAGGCACGGGTCCATGCGGCTACGTTGGAATCCTTCCCCACGAAGGAACGCGTCGATGAGGTCATTCGAGAGTTTGCCACTCTGTTTCAAACCATAGAGTCCCTTGAGTAGTAGCCACACCTTGTCATTGTCGGTCGTCCCCGGCGGCGGGCGGAGATAGGTAGGCTTGTCCAAAGCTGATTTCAAATAGGCGTTCGGGACATCGCCTTGGCGCAACTTCTTCCTCCAAGTCGCTGCAAGCATCACAATAAATCGTAAGCTTGAGAGTTTCAGGACAGGGGAGAATGTCGCGTCAAAATCGACCCCATACCTCTGCGTGAACCCGCGGGCCACGAGTCGAGCCTTGAATCGCTCCAGCTCGCCTTGACTTGAGAACTTGATCTTGTACACCCACTTAGAAGTCACAATGTTCGCCCCTTGCGGAGGGTCGACCATCTCCCAGGTGCCGTTTGCCTGGAGGTCAGCAAGTTCCTTGTCCATAGCATCTTTCCACTGCTGTGAGTACTTGCTGCTCATGGCTTCACGAAGAGTCTTCGGTTCTTTGACGTGGTCTGAGGCACGGATCGTGAGGAATGCGTAAGCTGGTCCGGCAAATGCATCGAAGAATGATTTTGGGAGCTGGAATTCACCGGGCTCTTCCCCACGGCGACGCCCGAACACTCTTCGAAGTACGCCTGCAGGTCTAGGCCGGCCGAAGTCTTCCGGGCGACCTTCCTCATCGCTCGGTTCGTCATCACCACCGTGTCGAGACTGGTTTTCTTCTTCTTCCGCGTTGTTGACGACCGAGTTCTCGGCGGTGTCGGGCAGGTTCTCTTCACCGTGGAGCCGATGAAGAACTTCTGCTGTCTCCGGCTGCTGAATATCCAGCTTGTCGATATTTTGAATGTCGGGGCTGGTAATAAAGCGCTTCGTGCGCGGCAGGAACAACAAGTAGCCCTTCTGCGTCGACGAAATCCCAATGACGATCGCTTTCTCGGCTCGTTTAGCGAGACTGCGGGCCTTTTTGCGTCGAATGTGCACGGTACACTTAGACCCAAACCGGAGAATGTGGGAGACACGAGGAGGTTTGCTGGTCAGGACTTCCAATGGAGACTTGTATCCGGCATTGGCACGAGTCGACACACGGTTCCTGATGTACGACGCGTACAGGACTGCATCGCCCCAATACCGTTGGGGTAAAGACGACGCCCACAGCATTGCTCTGGCCGAGTTCATCAGGGTGCGGTGGAACCGCTCCGCTTTCGCGAACTACCGCTCTTCTTGTCGGGCTGATCTGATGGGGACTGGGCACGCCCTTGCTGAGCACGCTTCCGCCCGTCACCGCGTAAGTCGACCAAGAGTGACAGCATCCGATCGGCCTCCAGCAAGTAGTTGCTGTTGGAGCGGTCGATCCTCGCGGTTAGGGTACTCGACAATTCCGGGCAAGCGTTTGCGCAGAACGTCTCCAACAGCAGTAGGCTGTGATCACCTGTCATGAGGCGGTTCACATACTTCAAATAGTCCAGATATTCTGTCCACGAGTCTTGTGGACGCTTGGAGGACGTCAAACGCTTGTAAAGCTGCACCTGGTTCAACTTGCAGCCAAACTCCGCACAGAGCTTTGCCTTGAAGTCGTTGTAGTTGAAGTCCGCCTCTTCTACGCGCCATTGTGTCACGTTCGAATGGAAAAAGCGCGCAGCTTTGTCCTCCAAAAAGTTCACCAGTACAGATCTTTAATCTGTGACGTCCAAGTTGACCGGTTGGGTAGCGACTCTGTCGAGATCGCCTGCTCGTACTCGAGGATAAAATCCTCGAACCCTGAACCGAGGCCGGGATACACCTCGTTTCCACCAAATTTGTGGTATATCACGTCCTTGATCTTCGGTGTCGTGCGTGCAGGGGCTGGCTGGCCAGGCGGTATCGTTGCCCCGGCTCTGGTTGCCTCCAGCTCAGCTTTGAGCTGGGAAACCTCAGCATACAGCTGTGGTGCTGCTTTGGCGTGGGCCCTAAGCTCGGCAAGCTCTGCCTGAAGCTTCGGCTGCGCAACGGCCTGACGGCTCATCATCTGAGCGAAGTCTGCCCGTAGCTTCTCGAGCTCGTCGGCCACACGAGCCGCGGCAGCTGCTTGCTGACGCAGCTGGGCGACCTCTGCTCGCAAGTACGCAACCTCAGCGCTCGCTTGGTCACGTGGGGGCTCCGTCTTCACGGGGGTTTCAAAGGCAGCTTCCTCCAGCTCTTGCTCGAGGTTCCGCTGGATAGGGCGCTTCATTTCTTCGTCAGGGTTCATTTTTCAGATGGGTAGCCTGCGCGCTTGTACGAGTGTAACACGTTGAAGTTGCCACACGTCGCAGATTCTCACACGTCGCAGGTATCCGGTTTCTCGGGGAGTCAGGTATCTCGAGGATCGGGTAACACGGGGATCAGGTATCGGAGCGTCTTCAACACGCCGAGTCGTTCTTGACTTGTTGTTACTCTTCAGACCGAGTCGTCTTTGGGCTCATAACCTTATGGAAGGCTAGGAAGTCGATCGAGGAGCACGGCGAGGGTAGGAGACTTGGGTTGGTTGTGATTGAGATGGTAAAAATGAGAATGAGAACAAACTTGGAGCTGTGGCTCCGTACTAACATGCACAGGGGCTATTCCCCTGGGGTCTCCTCTGTGAGAATGTAGAGAGTAGAGATATCCTGCGCGTTGCTCGTGACACACTAGTGCCTGTCCTAGTGGTCGAACTCAAGTGAGCGTGCGCGACAAACATCTCAGCCGGCGTGAGCATGCATGGAGCTTCCGATGGCTCCATCTCGCCGGACGCTGCTGGCGCGAATTAGTTTTGCAACACGCACCTCCAAGTCAAAACCACCGTCAGATGGTATTCCTACCCAAGAGTGCACAGGCGACTGGTGTCTGGGAGAGCAAAGGGCTACCCCCTTGGAGGCCGATTTAGCAAGGATAACGAAAAGTGCTACGACCGTATTCCGCGTTGGGTGATTGCATATATCTACAAAAGGACCGGGTTACCGAAGAAGTTATACGCTATTCTGATGGTTTTCCTGGTGAGATCGACATTCGGACAGGATTCCGAGTGGAAGACGCGAATTTGGATTACGTCAAGGGTCTGTTCTCTCGATCCGAGACATTCTACTACATGGATGCTTTAATGAAAAGACAAGAAGGAGGCCCCGACGACGATGAGACCCGCCACCATCAGGGGCCCGCACCACTTAATATCACTGTAACAGTTTTGGTAGATGATGTTATCGATGTTGCCGGAATCGAACATCGAGTGGCCGTATTTCAACCATTTTAAGCCAATGATGTGTTGTTGTTGAAGTGATCTACCAACATCCAAGAATGGCGAATGTCACCACGACGGCGACTGCGCGCCGTGAGCGGCTCGAGGCGCTGCAGCGGCTGTGCGACGAAGGACAGCGCGCAGAGCTGCAGTCCGTGATCGCCAGCTACTCGACCAAGGAGCTGCGCACGCTGTGCGGCGGCTTCGGCGTCCCCGCGCAGAGCAAGGAGTACGCGGCGTACCAGTCCAAGGCTGGGTACGCGGAGCTGCTGCTTAAGTTGCTGGAGGCCAAGACGGCGAGTGCCGCTGGTCTCGTACCCATCAGTGCAAACCCAGCGGGTCGCACCAGGAAGAGCAAGAACTGCAGCTTGCGCCTCACGAACGTGCTCCTCTCGCCTCATTTAGCGCCTTATTTGAGGCAATTGACACAGGGTGGAGCACT
Organism: Phytophthora vignae f. sp. vignae; assembly: GCA_016169955.1. Classification (NCBI taxonomy): domain Eukaryota; phylum Oomycota; class Peronosporomycetes; order Peronosporales; family Peronosporaceae; genus Phytophthora; species Phytophthora vignae. The sequence goes on from JABJUM010000018.1 coordinate 940,131, forward strand.
CAGGAAGCGCAATGCGGACGGCAGCAGCCCCTTGTGGGACAAAGTGAGAGAGGAGTTCGTGAGCCAAAAGGCGGAGTACGCGCGGGTCGCGTACCCGGAGGATGAAGTGTTCGTGGACTACAATCTGGGCTCGCCCATTGCCCATTCCAGTGACAAGCTGCGCAAGATGTGGGAGAAGTTGGGCTTGGCCTACGTCTGTGTCTTTGGCTCGCAGTATGTTGCTGGCGGGGATAATGCGGCGGAGTTGGCGGCTTGTGCCGGGCGACATGGCGTCTACTATTTGAGACGACAGCTCAATGACAAGCCTGAGTTGATCTCGATTGTGTGTAAGGCACCGACGGAGACGGATATTGGGCATGGTGTGTCGCCGAGTGAGTTGCAGATGCAGCAGAACTCTGTGAGTCATACCCCGCTCGTACCTGTGGAGAGTAGGAACGTGCAAAGTGTGAATGATGAAGGGGAGCGGCTGATGAGCTCGATCAAGTTGGCCTATGATGTGCTCGCTGTGATGCCCGTGGCTGACCAAGGATCGGAGATTGGACAAACTGTGCGGCGAAGGCTGCAGCGGTGCGCGAAGCGATTGAAGATGATTGAAGATGCAGAGGAGAAGCAGAGCATGTCGCTGTAGAGCGAGCCGTCACATCCCGGTGCTGAATTTTGTCATATTTAGGTATTGAACCGTTTACGTCTAGCTTCTCGTAGAATCTAAGGGAGTAACTGTATTTGAGGCAACACCTTGAAATGCATCCCAACTGTTGTCGAGTTCGGAGCCTTATCGATCTTCGAAGACGTACCATAGAGGGCAACAAGTGCCGGGTGCGATGATAGAGTTTTGGTTGTCATAATAGGAAATACTACAAATACTAGTGTGCCCTTGTGTCAACCCTCGAGCTTTGTTCAGATTCATCTTTTCCCACTTCATCTTCGTCTGTATCCTGCCTTCCTGGGCTGCAGTGTTCTTGGGAAATCCTACTGACATGCGTCTACATTTCGCGTAGCGTTTCACCCGGCGCTACGTGTGTGCTGCTCCTTCGATTCCAGCATTCTGGCTCGAAGCCCTTGATTTAAATACGTTGACTTACACGCCGTGTCCAGAATCCATGGCACGCCAAAGACACCATCATTGTTAAGAAGACGGGACTTTGAGACTTCGTATACCGATGCAAGCAATGGGATTCACGCTAAAATTTCTTCTATCGTGTATCTAGGCTGCCAACGCGCGTGTACTACGCCACATTTCGACCAGACAGGCTCAGTTAAAGTTGCAAGCGAAGAGTAAGAGGAATGCCGACGACAGTGAACTCGAAGAGAGGCAAGGACTAAATACACAAAAGGCAATGCTGAATCGTGGTTGAGAAGAAGTTTTGCTTTCGTACCCCTACAAAAAATTCAAAGTCTGCTTACTTTTAGACTGAGGGTTGACTATTAGCAAACGGCAGCGACATGATAATGCACCCGGCACTCTCGTTTCCAGCATGCCCCTCCTCGCGGTCATTCGACTGCACCCCAGACGACGTAGCTCCTTCAATTTCGTCGTCGATTCGCTCATTCTGGTGGGTAACCAACCAGTGGGGATGGAGCTGTAATACGCTCGAGCAAACTCACCTGCAGGACAACCAAACCAGCAGGTTAAATTCCTTAAGAAAATATTGCACTCCAGTAGCGTACCTACCTTCAATGCTTCCCAGTAGCAGGCGTGGCGCTCCGCTAACCGCGTCTCCAGCGTCTGCAGCGGGAACGCTTGATCCGGGAAGTGTTTGTTGTGGATCTCGGCAGCACGAAGCTCATTTCGGACGCTAGCAACGCGATCATTTGCGTGTTCGGCTTCCAGTGCGCACGTCTGCGCTGCTCTCCAGATGTCATCTCGACGACGGCAGAGCTCCGCGCATTTCGCTGCCGTCGCATCCAGACTCGCCTGACACTTGAGCTGCCAAGCGGTGAAGTGCTCGTCCCGCTCTTGAAGTTGCGCTTGAATAGCTTCGAGAGCCGAACCGACGGCCGCACTGACGGTGGTCCACGCCTCGAAGGGGTCCGCCAAGCCTTGAGCGAGAAGCACCTTCTCCTCGATGTTCCACTCGAGACTCCCCACGGAACACTTCTACCGACAATACATAGTAGGTAAATAAAGCTCTGCGTGAGTGGTCGAACGAAATAGCAGCTACTCACACCAGGAGGATCTTACCATCAAGATGTCGGGCACGTCGTTGGCCTCGTTTTGGACGAGCTGCTCAACCGTCCAGAAAATGTACTCGGCCAACTCGCTCAAGGTTCTTGTAGTCGACGACAACGGCGGTGGTGGCATCATGGTTTCCAGCCGACTGATAATACCACATCGAGCTGCTTGGATACAAACTGGCGTAGCCAGCGCTCCCAGTCTAGGGGTCCAATGGACTCGCCGGAGCGAGCAACGCCCTGCAGAAGCTGGCGAAAGCCCTCCGCGTCTGCTTTCACTTCCAGCGAGCTGGTACTTTCATCTGAAGTGGCGGCAGGGGCGGCATCGGTGGTGAGCGACGGAGTTGGCACGATGCTATTATCCGCGAGCGTAGCGCAATGACGAGGACCAGGCACAGCGTCAGCGCTCCCCGATGGGTGGGCGCCCGTGGACAGCGCCGTCCATCCATCCGCATTCGCAGCGTTCACTTCTGCTCCTCGCTCAATAGCCGCACTAGCGGCTACGACATCTCCTGACCTGCACGCTGCCTGCAAAGCGGCGGTGGCCTCGACTGGGTTTGACTCTGCGGTCGGAAGCGGCTGGAGAGTGCATTCGTCGTTGTCACCCTATCCGCTCGCGAGTCGGTCATCCGAACCACCAGGGCTAATGGAAGGACTAAAGGAATATTCCACGTGATCTCGAACAGTCCATCTCGCCCCCAAAGTCGTGAATCCATCGGAGTTATGCTGCGTTTGCTGCCGTAGTACTCGAAATGCCCATCCGAGTCCTCGGGGTCTTCTTCCTCCTGGTACTCTTCTCCGCGTTTGCGCTTCAGCTTCCTCTTTTGGTGTGAACCAGATGGAGGCACCTCAGATTCCACGTCACTTGCTGCCAATTCGCCACAGCCACTGGTCTCGCTATCGACTCCGTCATCCCTTGCAGGGCTATCGCCCCCAGCTCCAAACCCTAGCGAAGTCTGCTTGTCAACACTACTCTCACCACTGCCAGAAGTCCCAGGTCGTTGTGATGGTAGTTCAGAATTACCACCGGTTTGCGACGAGACATCCTTTCGCTTTCGGAGTTGACGAACCTTGCTCACACACCACTGCATGGCAGGAGCGACCATAATCTGGGAATAAACCTCGCATCTGCACTATGAACCGTAGTACTGCTTGGCATTGTGGGTCGGTTCATCGGCGGAGGGGTCACGTTTTTGGTGCTTGTTCCAAGAGACCCACGTTGCCAGCGCATCCACCTCGAATGTAGACCACGCGCGATTTTCCCAACTCCCTGGAACAGGCACACATCGTAGTACAGCTTCAAGCACTTGCTCTGCTCGAGCTCCTCTTTCTTCTTCCGAATGGAGTCGATGCCTCTCTCCGGCCAACGCTTCTCCCTGGCGACTTCGTTAAACAGCTTAGTTAGCTTAGCTTACCTTTTTTATCGGTCTTCAGGTTGGAAATCTTCGCCAGTGCTTCTTCCATCTCTGCTGTCCACGCCGAACGCCTCGCTGGCTCCCACGGGTTCTTTGGTCTCGGAGTCACCGAATGCTTTATTTTTTTTCCGTACACTGGTCGCCCTTTGCCTTAAAGCGGCCGCTGTCCTTTGCGGCAACTCGCGAATGGATGCACTCTTGTTGTACACCCGCTCGAGTTCAAGTGCACCCCTCGAACGCTCCAACGCCGATGCCACGAGGCGATCCTCTGCTTCTTCCCACCGTTTGCTCATGCTCCAATAGTCGACAATGACGCAGGCCCTTTCAAATTGTTATGAATTGATGTGTAATGAATGACCTTGAAGACTTTGGTATTTTAAAATTTATGTACGAAAACTTACCCGTACTATATCTTGTGATGGCGTTCGATATGATACCGTATCGGTAAGTGTTCCAAGCCGCGCATGATATCAAAATCTACGACTCATCCGTTGGGTCGAGCAAGCTACAGTGGGTCTGGATTTCCGACAGCAGCGTTCGAAGCTTGGACAAGGTGGTGGAGGTTAGTTCTATTCCAGTGCAGCAAGACCGCAGGGCCCTCCTCTGTCACTCTGACCATAATAGAACACCCTTGCAAACAACAATAACAGTGTACTACATCTGCACAGGAAGTTGCAAGCACAGCTACTCACTTGGGGGAGGCAATCCTTGAAGTATAGCGACTGCTCCGACGAAATGACGTTGATATGTTTGATGACTGGGAAATTTTGATGGCTCGCTTTCCACCCGTATTGTTTCATTGATAACCGTCACTTATCTAGTGCTTGCCAGCACCCCCGGACAGCGAGTATTGATCCGTCGACACCGCTTCGGTTAAAGCTGGCAGCAGCTAAGCTTGGAGAGAGCGCACCCTGCGGTCTCGGAAGCGCGAGCGTGCGACAGCAATTTAGTTGACTTCGCCTTTGTCGAACCTCGAAACTCGGAGTTAGAGCACGGCGATAGCGAGAAAATCAAGGGCAAGAAGCTGATCTGAAGTGCAGACCGGCAGGGCTGTGGAAATATAGATTGTTTATTGATTGATGGCTCAGATCTGGAACAATCAATTATTGCAATCTCAACAATCTCAAAAACAAAAGATTGCAAATCTAAGTTCTCGCTTGCATTTCCTCTGCTAGGTTCATATTTTTACTTGTTATCGCATTAAGGCATTTAGAATGACGTCGTCCTGGTCGCTGAGTCAACGGCTGACTACAGTAATTACAGCGTTCGGACATGGAGGATCTTAGATTTCTTGCTGTTGTTTCCACGTATACATGGCAATAAACTGATTTGCCGCAGTCAGGATATCACTTTCCCCCGGAATACGGCGGCGGCAGTCCCCATGGACACCCAATGTGGCTCAGTTCTACCAATAGCCGCTGCAGATGGGAGCTGTGACGCAGTCTGGGGCCTGTGCTAACTTGAAATAACCAACTTACTTTCAAATTCAGATGGACCGTGGCTGAAAATCCTACCCTCTGATTGTTTCAGCCTACATACGCATGCAAGCAAATTGGCCGCAAGAACGTAGATTGAACCATGAAATGCCCCACGTCCCAAGTCACCAAACATTTCCCGTTTTCTCTCGCACGGCCAAAGCTCGATCTGATGGTAGCGCCAGGGCAACAGCTATCTTTTAAGGATTGCCTCCCCCAAGTTAGTAGCTGTGTTTGCAAGTGAATATGCACATGTACTATGCTGTTACTGTTGCTGAGTAAGCGTGTCCTATTATGATGCTGGCAGGTGGATGTCACGTGAGGGTATCACGGAATAATCCCGCGATCCTGCTCGAATGGGATGAAAGCAACTTGGCCCACCTTGTCCGAGCCTTAAACGCTGCTGTCGGAAATTCAGACCCACTGTGGCTTACCCGATCCAACAACGGAAAGGTTACGGATGGCTCCTTCGTGGATGATATCGTGCGCGAACTTGGAGGTCTTGGCGGGGGTTGGTGGGGGAGAGTTTGTGTGGCGCCCAATACCAGCAACCAAACTTATCGCATGATAGACTTCCTTGCTGGTCATGTCCAACATAACGCCTACATCCAAGACCGTCTGCAACGTTCTGTCGACTATGGCGTCGTGGTGCGAGTTTCGATGCTGAATAAGCGCGCATCAGCGGCAGCAGCAGTCCCCTTGGCCATTCCCAGGCCCCCCGGTGTGGCTCCATTTTTCGAATAGCGGAGCAAAAGGGGGCTACGATGTTATTTGAGCTCAAATATTTTCTGCGTTGAGTGAGCTGAATCGGGATTGCCTGGTGGGCGGGCGTCTGAGAATGAGTTGAGGCGAAGATCGAATATCTTCATGATGGACTCTTACAAAAGTTCAAGGCAAAAGCACACACAGGAGCACTTTTGGATTCATTCGATAAGGATACTCAGCTGTGGCTATGCGTGCAGTACAGGTTTACCCAGTACAGGCAATGAATGTGGATTTTGCAGCAAAAAGGATACAGAATACATGTATACATGGGATTATGGTGTCCCGGTCTGTTTGATGGTCAAAATAGCGAAATCGAAACTCTTCACATTGAAAGAAAAGAAGGCAATGTCAGTAAAAAAAAATAACTAACGCTGCAGTGTTTGCTCCTAACAATAGAAGTCGCAGCAATACGCGCGTCCAGGATGCAGTTAGTTTTTGGTTGCTCGCAGAACTTTTTTTCTGAGGAATATTGTTGCTTTCATTCCGATGGTGGTGACGCGCTGAAGCAACCCGAAGCAGGAAGTTATGCCAGCATACAGTACTGTAGTGGCGGCAACCTTAACACTATTTTAATAGTTATTAAAATAACAACATACACGCGCAGAATGCCCGCGTTAAACGAAATGCTGCAACAACACGACCGAAAAAGTATCCAACGAGCGCAAGTCATCGTCGTGACCGGAGGTGGAGGCCACGTCGGGACGCGAAGCAACAAGCGCTTCGACGTCGAGACCACACGCCTTGATGTGTGCGTCGCCGATCCGATTTGCACGCAGGCTTGAAGACTGAAGCAACGTGGCGATAGCCGCGAGCGAACAACCAACGCGCCAGCTCTCTGGTCTCTGGTCCATTCGCCAGTCAGCCTGTCGTCCACGAGAAGGAGAGCGTGGCAGGCAGGCAGCCACTTCAACGTCGAAATGTGTGTAGATCGAGATCGACCTTTGGCAATGCTTACGTAGTGGCGGGCAGCAGGCAATCCGCCTGCCAGTGTCTCGCGGATTACGCGCTGTGGAGACATGCTCTACGCCGGCTGCAGTATGTGGCAGGCTGTTGGAGGCACAATGCACTTGTGCGTCACCGCCAGCCGCCAATGTCTGGGTTGGGGCGTGTGTCCCAGCACCAGCAGCAGCGAAAGTCGACTGGCGAGCGTGAACATCCTGAGGTTTCCCAGCGAAAGGCACGAGATGGCAGTTCGCTGCCACGCAGGACTCGACTCGACCTGCAGTCTGCAACGACGTCCCGGTGTCGGGTCGCGGGATCAGCTGGCCCAGGTTGAAGTTGATGCCCCTCGAGATGCGCTTCCCTGGGCTCGGCTCAAACGATGATCAGCAGCGGCGGCACCAGCTCGACGGACCGCAACGAGGGCCAAGAGGCGATCACAAAATCGAGGGATTTGGTCCCGCTCGGACAAGAACCAGCAGCATTTGCACGTCCGATGAGCGTTTTCCAACACGCACGCCAGTCTCGCTCGAAGGTGGCGTCGCTAGCACCGCAGAGGCGATTGAGTCGAACGGCCAGAGGCTGTCTTGGTCCTGCACTCGACTGCACTCGGCGACGGCACGACAAGTATGAGTCGACAAGTATTTGTGCCTCATAAATACGCCCTCGCCATTTGGCCCCAAGCAACCTGCGTTTTCTTGCAAAATCGCTATGGTCGGGCGGTGACACCGGGAGGTCACGGCCTGCGCCTCGAACTGGGGGAACCGAATTGGCGTGTGTACCAGGTAGATTTTCCTAACGCGACACAACACCTTCGCATGGAGCGCGCTTCTTGCTGCGATCATGCAAAAGATAAAATTTTGACTTGTATTCACTATCCAAATTTAGTCCGTATCAATTCGCACAACGAAATTCCAGCATACGCTAGCCCGTCACATCCAGACACCGGCAGCTACATGCAGCTGCTTGGCCTTTGCTACGAAACACCAGCCTCATAAAATGCTCCCATGGCAAGAATCTTGGCGCTCAATTACTTTGTGTGGGTCTCTTCAGGTACGACAATCGGGTGCGTCTTCGAATAGAATATCTCTCATCCGACCGAGAACGAGCCCATCAGAATCAAGTCCTTCTCGCGTCTATTGTGGTTTGTCCAGTTCATCATTGCGGTCCGCTCGCATCAATCAGCCTCCTTTGCGGGCATGCCCGCACTTGCAGGCGCCCTTTTCGGCCTATTTTTGGGAATTGGCTTCTGGAATAGTCCGCGCCCTTGTCTCTGCACCATTTTACAAGTCATTCTCTTCGCCGCGGCTATGCGCGAAAAAATCCCCGTCTGTTCACGCCGAGATGCTCTCTCGCCTGCTGCGCCCGACTACAAATATCCCATCTAAACTAATCCCAGTCGGTCGCACTAGACGCCGCCGTTAGCAGCACTCTCCCTTCCGCACACATGTCGTCGTTGCACTTTGCAGGGCTTTCATTTCAGAACCCGCCGCCTCGAGCTCACTTGCGTTTCGACTTCGGTATTGTCGTTACGCCTACCACACGAATCCTCGCTGCTTCAGACTTCAGCCTTCAATTCAAGCTACTCGATTGTATCCCATGATGGAGAACCCGCTGCACTCGTCGACGCTGCCCAAGGCCGGCGGCGGCCTGCGCAAGTCCAGCTCCACGCGCAGCTTGGCGTCGCTGGCCGACGTGCAGGCGCTGATCCTGGCGCAGGACGAGGAGGAGCAGGCGCAGCAGCGCAGCAAGGCGCTACAGAAGCCGCCGCGCCACGCCAGCGTGCCCATGTACGCGCAGATCCTGCTGCAGCTGTGGCAGCGCGAGCTGCAGCGCAACGACGTGGGGCTCACGAGCGACTTCTTCTACGACCTCAACGGCACGGAGGAGCAGGGCGCGCAGCTCGTCGGCCGCATGCAGGCGCTCGGCTTCAACATCACGGTGCCGCAGTTCCTGTCCATGCACCGCTGCTCCATCTACTCGGTGCTGCTGGTGGCGTTGTGAGAGCGCACTCCCCCCAAGAAGAAGAAGAGAGACGAGAGCGAAGATGCCCCTATTTTATCGGTCGGCTGGCTAGTCCGACCACGACATTCCCCACACCCGTTCGCGCGTCCTCTCACTGTCACAAGCCTTTCAGATGCAAGAGCGCGGCTTCCCGTAGTCCACGAGTTCCCTCCCCGCCAGCGCCGCGCACCAGCGTCATCCCCAGTAGCATAGCAACGATAATTTATAGCGCACCACACGAACGAACCATGCAATTGCAAGTGCTGCGTCGTCGTGCATCAGCCTCAATCAATATACGTGTACGATATCCTCTGAACGCCCAACTACCAGTCACGACGAGTTTTCTCATATTTATTGGCTTCCTCTTCAGTTAACGTCCGCGGCGGAATTGGCTCTGCAGTTTGCTCTTGTGCAGACGGCCGAGCCGCGTGTTAGCGCGTGACGACTGGCGACGGAAGTCGCTCTCGCCGCCCATCGTGCCCGGGTCCACGTACTGCGGCCGCGGGTAGCAGATCTTGTAGTGCAGCGCCACGTCCACCTGGTTGTGGCCCTGGCGCACGGCTTCCTCGATCACGGCGGGATCTCTCAGCGACCGGTTCTCCTCAAAGCGTCTCCTGCAGACCATTGAATCCGATTAAAGATTAGATACCTTTTCTGCATTTTAACCACCAGAACATTCCTCAAGAACGAATGCAAACACTAGCGCAAGCGCATTGCGTCGGTCCTGACGCCCTCACGACAGACTCAAAAGCTTCTTTACCTGGCCTCGGCACGGATCCAATCTTGCTCCACAGCGCCGCCTTCCCCTGCACATTATATTATGGTCGAGCACCAAGAGCGCACTGTCAGATGGCAGAGAGAATGAGGAGCCGCTCGCTCGCTGGTGATGGGACGCCAGGAACCGGAATGGCGGTCGACCGGCCGGTTGGCTAACTGGTCCTCATGTGCTGCTGCGGGCGGAGACCCACGTACATGTCCTGGCCACGCGGAGAATGCGGCGGTAGAGCGATAGCGACATGGCGGCAGGTTACGGCGAGTCGAGCGTGGCGTGCGCGCTGGTCATGGAGCAAGCAGCGTCGCCTCGTTCCAGTGGTGACCGCTCTGGATTGGCTCGACAAATGGGCCGCACGTTAAAACGAGTGTCGCACCAACTGGCGCGACCTTCGCGTTACAACGCGGTGGACTATAGTCACTTCAAGTTCAATCTGAGACTCGACGCTAAAAGTGAAAAAGTGAACAGCATTACATGTACAAGAAGCTCCACATGCTGGAGCAAATGCATGAGTTGCATGGCTAGTAGGAAGGAACGTCTTACTGCTGTCAGCCCCAGTTCGAGGTGCAGGCCGTGACCTCCCGGTGTCACCGCCCGACCATAGCGATTTTGCAAGAAAACGCAGGTTGCTTGGGGCCAAATGGCGAGGGCGTATTTATGAGGCACAAATACTTGTCGACTCATACTTGTCGTGCCGTCGCCGAGTGCAGTCGAGTGCAGGACCAAGACAGCCTCTGGCCGTTCGACTCAATCGCCTCTGCGGTGCTAGCGACGCCACCTTCGAGCGAGACTGGCGTGCGTGTTGGAAAACGCTCATCGGACGTGCAAATGCTGCTGGTTCTTGTCCGAGCGGGACCAAATCCCTCGATTTTGTGATCGCCTCTTGGCCCTCGTTGCGGTCCGTCGAGCTGGTGCCGCCGCTGCTGATCATCGTTTGAGCCGAGCCCAGGGAAGCGCATCTCGAGGGGCATCAACTTCAACCTGGGCCAGCTGATCCCGCGACCCGACACCGGGACGTCGTTGCAGACTGCAGGTCGAGTCGAGTCCTGCGTGGCAGCGAACTGCCATCTCGTGCCTTTCGCTGGGAAACCTCAGGATGTTCACGCTCGCCAGTCGACTTTCGCTGCTGCTGGTGCTGGGACACACGCCCCAACCCAGACATTGGCGGCTGGCGGTGACGCACAAGTGCATTGTGCCTCCAACAGCCTGCCACATACTGCAGCCGGCGTAGAGCATGTCTCCACAGCGCGTAATCCGCGAGACACTGGCAGGCGGATTGCCTGCTGCCCGCCACTACGTAAGCATTGCCAAAGGTCGATCTCGATCTACACACATTTCGACGTTGAAGTGGCTGCCTGCCTGCCACGCTCTCCTTCTCGTGGACGACAGGCTGACTGGCGAATGGACCAGAGACCAGAGAGCTGGCGCGTTGGTTGTTCGCTCGCGGCTATCGCCACGTTGCTTCAGTCTTCAAGCCTGCGTGCAAATCGGATCGGCGACGCACACATCAAGGCGTGTGGTCTCGACGTCGAAGCGCTTGTTGCTTCGCGTCCCGACGTGGCCTCCAGCTCCGGTCACGACGATGACTTGCGCTCGTTGGATACTTTTTCGGTCGTGTTGTTGCAGCATTTCGTTTAACGCAGACATCCTATCGGGCCAGGCCTTTTGTCTGTGTGCATCAAACCAAACCTGTACTATCGATGAGCTTACCATGTCGTGACCTTCAGCTTCGTGGTCAATATTAGCCAAGGGGTGAAACGCCGCTGGCGTCCTTGCGTCATAAGGGCGCTTCGGGCTTATCCTGAACAGTTAGCTAGTAGTTGAGACGGCCTCTCGGCACCGACCACGCACTCCACCACAGCACCTCCTCCGATCGTCATGCGGGTGTTGGTGTGCAAGAACGACGGGTGCTTCGAGCTCGAGCCGGCGGAGCTCCATCGGGCTGAGAGCTGGGGCGACGTCAAGATGGGGCTCGCGCGCGCGCTCTACAGCGAGGAAGAGCTCTTCGCCGTCGGGTCTGCAGACGACATCGCGCTGTACACGTTCCCGGACGGCTCATCCGCAGAGGAGCTCGAGGGCCAAGTGGACAGCCTGGTGGAGCCCGACTCGCGCTGGGTGCTCGACATCTTCGGCAGTCCGTTCCGCCAACGCAGCGACCTGAACCTGCAAACGGACCACGCCATCCGCGGCGTCCGTCGGGTCAGCGCTACGCCCTTCCAGCCCATGGAGATCCGTCGTGCGAGTGCGTTGCATGGAGTTCCAGCGTCCAGTATGCCGATCTCACCATTGGGCAACGCAGCACATGGAGGCTTCCACCACGAGACCAGCGAGGAGCACGGCTCGTACCACGAACCGTACATCCACATCGGCACGTGGGTCCCCGTCATGCTCAAGGAGAAGAAGTCTCTATCGCTTCGACCCACTGCGCAGTACGAAGACGTTCTCGTGACGACGAACCGAGCTCGGGAGTACATCAACAACTTTCGACGTGCAGGGCGACCGGTAACTATCCTGAGCATCCAGACCTGTACATTGCCGCTGGCTGCGGCTTGTCCGAGCGCCATCTCGCAGCAAGGGCCTCAGATTTTGTACGAAGGCGTGTATCACCTCAACCCGGACGAGATGCAGCGAGGATTCGTGCAGACTGTGCGGCTCTGGTTCAGCTTCGACTGCGAGCAGACCATCAGCGTGACCAAAGTGAACGGCGCGCTGGGACTCAAGCCGCTGCGGCAGCAGGACGGGTGGATCGTGGTGCAGGCGCTGCCTGGCTCGCCGTGCTTCGAAGCTGGCATGCGTCGCGATGAGGTCTTCCTCACTCACGTGAATGGTGTGGATGTTTCGCCTCATTCGTTCCCTGCTGTCGGCACCGGAGCTCCACCGCAACAAGGGCAACAGACACAGGCTCAGTCGAACAAAAAGACCGGCCAAGTCACGTGGCAAGACAGCGTCGTGCCCCTCGTGGAGAAGTGCGAGACCTGCATATTCACCTTCTTCTGATAGGCAAACTTCAACGTATCTCTATAAATGGCTACACTGCATCATCTCGTCCACCTTCTCCACTTCTCCTTTAGCTCTCGCCGTCTCCCCTCTCTCCAGCAGCTGAAAGACCATCTCTACGTGATAAAATGCCAGCGAACAACAAGGCTCCAGCAGCTGCAACCTCCTCCGTGCGCGAGTTCAACAACATCCCGGCACGGACACGAGAGCAGCGCGAGGCTGTGTGTGACAAGGAGCAGCGTGAGAAGGAGCGACTGCGAGCTCGCAAGGAAGGCTTCGTACGCGTGGACACAACAGCCGCGGGTAGTGCCATGCTGGTGTACACGCCTCAGAGTCAGGGGTTTATGAGCGACGCCGACCGCTTCCACTCGGACACTGCCGGCGAGGAGCGTGCGGCTCGCGAAGACGCTCGCACTCGCACCAAAATCCACCAGGAGCGACGTCGTCGAGAGGCTGTGAACCGAGACGTGCGTCGCTGGGAGGCCATGGACGCTGCCTCTGCAGAGGAGAAGCGCCGGTGGGAGGCGCTGCGAGCGTCGGGCTCCAAAGCTCGACGCAACAAGTGCGGCGAACCGTTCAACCCCGTTACACTCAAGTACAACGACGGCAAAGATGGCGAGCGACTCCAAGCTGCAGACGCTGCGATCAAGCACCGCGCCATACTGAGAGCTCAAAACCTGCAGTACCACAACTCGCGCGAGGGGGTGAACCCCATCACGGGCGAGTCTGTGCGACGTATTCAGACAAGAGACTTGCTCCCACCTCCACAGTAAGATGAGGAGGTAGATATACACTGAATTCATGCGCAATAGTTCTCAAACTAAACAGTGAACGAGGTCCGACGGTCTTCTGATAGCAGCGTGCGTAGAACAATGACCGCTTGCAGTGCAGTGGGTCGCTCGGTAGCTTCGAAGCTTAAGCATCGCTCTGCCAGCTCTCGAACTCCCGTCGGACAGCCGAGTGTGAATACAGGATGCAACTTGCCAGACGCCACGAGGTCGAGGATCTCCACTTCGCTCATGTTTTGCCTGCCGCTCACCACGCCCTGAATGTTCTCGTAGGGCAACGAGTGCGTGTCGATCTCGGATAGAATCACGCCAAACGCGTACATATCCGCTGCGGGACTGTAGTCTGCTGCGCCCGTGATCACCTCAGGAGGTAGCCATCTCTCCTCTCGGAGTGATATGCCAATGGTCGGCATACTGGGGAATTCTTGCTGCTGCTCGACCACAAATTCATCCAGCCGAGCGCGAAGTTCCGGCGGTGACGATAGTAAAACACTGTGTGACGTCAAGTCACGGTGTACGAGTCGAGGGGAGAACGCGTGTGCGTACGCCAAAGCTTCGGCCACATCGAAGGCGACCTGCAACTTCCACGCACTGTGCGACCGCCACGATCGTAAGTCGTGACTGGCACCGTCAACGCTAGCGAGATGTGAGCGTAAATCTCCTCCCTCCATGTACTCATAGAGCGCCTCCAAGCCGTACACGCGACTCCAAAGGATACCCACGAGAGCAACGATCCGCGGGTGATCCAGAGACCCAGCAAGACGAACCTCTTCAGCAAAGCGTTGCGTCTCCGAGGCTTCATCGAGCGATTCTTGCTGCAGTCTCTTGCAGACGAGGAATCGCGAGCCACGGAACCTCGTTAGGAACGCCACACGATGACTTCGAGCTCGATGTTCGCTTGTCAGCTTGCGGATGTACTCGAAATCGTCCACATTTAAGAGGAGCATGCCGAGTTGGTCGTCGTAAGGGAATGCGTGTTGGTCTGGAATTGCTTCGGCGTCAGAATCTAGATCGGAATATCGCTCTGCACTGAGTGCGTGCGTGTAAGGAGCATTCTCGCTCGGGCTGATGAGCTGGCGCTGCAGATGAAGGATTTCCGGCTCTGTGTCGGGTTTTAAACGCTCTGCGCGATGACGAAGACATCGGAAGATGAAGATAATGGTGAGGATGATGAAGAGCACGATGACTGCAGCCATGACCCCAGCGATGAGCGCTTTGTTGGAAGACGAGTCCTCGCTTTCCGTCGAGTTGGTGGTACCGGATACGCACACGCTGAGTGTGCCGGTGCTGGTTTCAAGCTTCTCTGTCGTGTTGCAAGCTGCCTCACCAAATGAATCCACTGTAAAATCGTTGAGACCCCGGAGAAAGCTGAACTGCGCCGAAGTGAGTTCCACGCCAGCATAATTGTTCCCGCTCAGATCGAGTTGCTGCAGTGATTTCATGTCATAAATTGTCGTTGGAATGGAGGTGAGGTTGTTGCCCGCAAGATCGCTGCAGTATGGTGGGGGTTAATTGGTAGTTGCTCAGAAGAAATCGATAACCACGGTAGAATTTCACGTACAGTGTGATGAGGCTCGGCAAAGAGCCCTCGAAGCTGCCAATACTGTTAGAAGACAAGTTGAGCGTTTGCAGCTTCGGCAGCTTCAGATCCGCAGGGAAGTATCCGTAGTAGTTCTTGGACAGATCTCTGCACCAGCACGCACAATATCGCCAACATCAGCAACTTCCTCGCAAACCGGTCGAACATTAATCAAAAGCGTCCCTTACAAATATTCCAGATCACTCATAGCTCGCAAGTCCTCCGGATAACTCGTCATGAGGCAGTTGGAGATGGTCAGGTTAACTAGCCCAGACGGCAACGACGACGCGAGGATCTGCTCCAAGCGGAGGTTCGCCAATGTTCTGCCGTACACAAAGAAACTAGTTAGCTACCTAGTCACTC
The DNA here is from genome assembly GCA_016169955.1 of Phytophthora vignae f. sp. vignae. Lineage (NCBI taxonomy): Eukaryota > Oomycota > Peronosporomycetes > Peronosporales > Peronosporaceae > Phytophthora > Phytophthora vignae. Next base: position 955,400 of record JABJUM010000018.1, read on the forward strand.
AACCACAACTACAGAATTTCGCATACACCGCCTGGAGCTGCGTATCAGCCGTGAACAAATCCCCTGGAAGCTGCACACGAGCGACTTTTCCTCGAACGCCAAAGACACTGGACCCCCCAACCAGCACGACCCCCGTCGTGGACGTCATAAAGTCCAGTGGCTCAATGTGTTGCAGCGCATCGTTCGACTTGGACGGATGTTGCGTCGTCAAATTCGTCGCCACCGCCAATTGCGCATTCGCAGCGGCCTCCTGCTCGCTGGACCAACTCATTTCCTGCTCACTTGGCTCCACGTCGCTCCCAAACGGGATCAGGAACGTGTACGTGCTGAAATCGATGGCTCCATTGGCTGCAAAGTCGTCCGGGCCATTGGCGAAGCACTCGTACGTGCAATAGTCGTCGGCCGTGCAGGTCCCGAAGGTGGAGAGCGAGGTGATGCACTCTGCTTCGTCCCCCGCAGCGTACGCGACGCAGGGGCGGCCTTCAGCGCACAGAGAATTGCACTGAGAGGTTAACGCCGTCTGGTTGCGGGCGCACGACGCGGAAGATGAAGAGGACGAGGACATGCGTGGTGCTGTCGACCAGGTCAATTGCGTTGTGATGCGGGTCAGAGCGATATATTGATGCGTCGCGGGAGAAATGGGTTCGCTCACATGGGTTCACATTGAAGATGGAACGGGAAATACTTATGCACATTCGTAGATACGCTCCATGCTCTATTCTCCTTCGCTCCATCAACAGCACCTATGCCGTCGTAGTAAATACTTGTGTTGGCAAACAAAGGAGGCATTCCAGCTTGTACTTGAGTGCTGGTGTAGGTCCATCGCGGAAGGACGCGATCTTAAGCCGAAAAAGGTGGACAGTTGCAATTTTTTCGTCACGTACCCCTGGGGTACATGTACATTCATAGGGGTACACTTTCTGCCCAATCCCACGTCGTTTTGAAGCCTGGTCGTTACAGTCGTTTTTTTGGCTCTCGTTTCCAGGGTCTGGTCTCTATTTGCGGCATCCAATCCAACCGCCCAATTTGGCCGCACTAGCCCAAAAACAACTGCAGGCAGCGCCGAGTCGGAGTCGACACGGACGTGGAGCGGCATTTGTGATCTTCAGCAGGAGGTGCCAAGTCAATTTCCGCTCGCTCTCGCCGCGCGCAGCCCCCACAGTCAACAGAAAACATGGAAGACGACGCCCCCGTGACTGGTGCGTCCGCCCTCGTCTTCATCATCAGCTTCAGCTCCAGCAGCTAAGTAGAAGATCCCATGGCTCACGCTCCGTCTCTTCTTCTTCTTGTTGTTGTCCATGTGCAGACATCGCCGAGCCCGTCGTGACGGAGGAGGCGCCGCCCGCCGAGGAGGAGCCTGTCGCGGCCGAGCCTGCCCCCGCTGAGGAGGTCGCAGAGCCCGCCCCGGCTGCAGAGGAAGAGCACGCCGAGGAGCCCGCGGCCGAGAGCAAGGAGGCCGAAGCCGACGCCAAGCCCGAAGCCGACAGCAAGGACGAGCCGGCGCAGGAGGCGCCCGCCTCCAAGGCCGACGAAGACGAGGTGAAGGCCGCTGAGCCCGCGGCCGAGAGCGTCCAGGACAAGGTCGAGGTGCAGGCGCTGCCCATCCGCGCGTACCTGGACCAGACTGTGGTGCCGATCCTGCTGCAGGGCATGTCGGCGCTCGTCAAGGAGCGTCCGCCTAACCCGATCGAGTGGTTGGCCGCCTACCTCATCAAGAACAACCCGCAGGGCCCCGGCGGCGCTGAAGCCAAGTAATTAGATCACGCAGGTTCTTTTTTAGCAGGACAAGGCAGCGATTTAAGAGACGGACTGCCCCTATGAGGTCACCTCGCCACCAACACCCAACACATATTTGCCTCTTTCAACGAATATACACTTGACAAAGTAGAGAAAGGAGTATGTGACTTCGATTGGTACCTCTACTGTAGCTGCTTGAAGTGATCTGCAAGCTTCACCATCCCTGGTGTGTCTTCAAGAGCCCTCCTGTGCCCCTCACTTCCCTCTGTCTGTCGATCCTTATCTAGCTAGCTAGTTGTCGCCGCCGCGCCCGCGGCCACGACCGCGACCTCCACCTCGGCCACGTCCGCGGCCTCCATCACCACGTCCACCCCGGCCTCCGCGACCTCCTCGTCCACCGAAGCCGCCACGAGCACCGCGACCACGTCCACGGTTGGCTTGGCGGTCTGTTATTCATCGCATACGCATAGATAAGAGTGAGCATATAACCGACATGAAACGAGCAGCACTTGCGAATTTTTGCTCTGCATCGTCTCAGCAGACACCCACCGCGCTTGCTGAAGTCTTCCTCGTTCACCATGTCCAGAATCTGCAGCATAAGACACCAAGTACACGTGAGATACCAGCTCTACAATTAGCACTTGTATCGGTGTATGTATCTACCTCGTTGGGCACGCGAATGTACTTGATGGTGTTGCCGCGGATGTAGCACTCGGGCATCTTCCAGAAGCGGTCACCGTCCTACAGCATCATAAATATCAAAAGCATTTGAGCAGCAGCACTACGCACTTGCCATTAGACTTCAGTTCGCACCTTGGACGTGCAGATAACCTCGCGAAGGTTGACGTTCATCCAGGTGTCGCAGTTGACCAAGTGCCCATTGTACGTGTCGCCATTCTTAAGCTCCACCAGCTGCAGTAGCAACCCTTTGTCAGCCGCCTAATCGAATGAGCGAACTCTCCCAGTCTCGCGTGGACTTACCATGGGGTGGCCCTGCGCCGTCTTGAGCAGCGAAAGCGGCAGCTACAGACATCGAGGAACCAAGATACGTTAGAGACGCTGTAATAACTCCGTATCCAGAGCTTCAGAGTGGGTCTGCGACGAGTAGACGCTTCCTCCGACAGCACTAATTCTCCCTCTCTCGCCTGCGCTGCGTGAACAGCGCGCTACGTACCATGTCGTCTGTGTGCAGCGGCCCAAGTGTCTCCGGCCGATAGCTCCGTGTGCGCGCTGTTGGGCAAAGTGTCGAGTGCCCAAAATACGGTGACGCATACCTTATTTTGGGATCGTGACGAAACCTTGAATAAGGGTACAAAACGTAAAATAAGGTACCCATAAATACGCGATTTTGCCACATTCAAAGCTCATTCCTGAAGGCAAATCGTGCTTCTTATTGGTCTGCCTAATATCTTCGGGTCTTCACAAATCTCACCACATATAGAGTAAACCCGACCCATTTTCATGGTTTGACTTGAAAACTGTATGATAACGTTTTTTCAGACGCGCGGGTCTGTTGTTGCGGGAAGTGGGTTTGACTTTGTTTGTGGGAATGACACTGTTTGTGGCAAGCGCCCCAGTTGGCGAGGCGGAAATTTGCGGAAAGAAACGACCAAAACCCTCACTTTGAAATTCAAGCAACTGGAAGAAGGTGAGTGTTAGGTGCCAGTCAGCCTCGTTGCTGCCGCTGTATGGCAGCAGCGCTGCATGCAACAGGCCTGCAAGTGCTGCACCTTGATGCCCTCCCCGTGTCTTGAGCTACCTTCTAGTGGCGGAGGTCGAAGGGGGAGAGGAAAAGTTGCACTTGCGCCCACAAAGTCCAAGTGAGTTTTGGGAATCTAACTGTCGCTTGTTGCTTGTGTATCTGCAGTCAATAACACCATGTCGGACGAAGTGCCCCCCACCCCGGACACCGGCAGCAACGACGACAAGAAGAAGGCCGAGGCCATCACGATCCGAGTGAAGGACCAGTCGGGCGAGGAGACGTTTTTCAAGGTGAAGCCCAACACGAAGATGGAGAAGATCTTCTCCGCCTACGCCCAGCGCAAGGGCGTGCCCGCCAGCGCGCTGCGCTTCCTGCTGGACGGCACGCGCATCAGCGGCGACCAGACGCCCAAGATGCTGGAGCTCGAGGACCAGGACCAGATCGACTGCGCGCTGGAGCAGGTCGGCGGCTTCCGGTGCTAAGTCCGTTCTGTGTCTGAGAGAAGAGAGAGAAGAGAGCGAGTTGTTGACGAAGAAGAAGAGAGAAGACGGCAGCAATAAGGAGAAGAAGCAACTCGGCTCTCGTCGGTGTCCATTCGCAGCAATCTTCACGCCCCTCGTTCATCTTGCGAGCTGGGCTGGCAACGCATGTGCTATGACGTCGGGTAGCTTGCTGCCTTTGGAGGTGCCTGGCCGGCCGCAAGGCGTAACGCGAGGACTTGTTCCTCCCGAGACGACGAAGGATCCGGCCGAGTACGTGCAGTGGTGACTATGACAAGCCCCTCGACGCACTGTTGAATGCAAGCCCAGCTCTGTTTTTTCATATGCAAGGTTGTTAAATTCATTGCAACAGTCTACATGTAGTAGTAGCCTTAGTATCTGCTCACGGGTGTTTCCTGAGCCACGACGGCGGGTTCACGGGGATCGTCACCAGGTCCGTGTCGAACAGCTCGATGAACTGCTCGTTCTGCAGCCGCACCTTGCTGCCGGCGAAGCGCCTGTACTCCTCGAAGATGGACGACAGGTGCCAACCTTGGATCTTGCGGAGGCAACCCACCACCGCGCCTGCAGTAGAACAGCAGCAGCATTAACGTGACAAATCGTCAGCCATCATAGGAGTCGTTGCAGCTAAAGGAGGCTGCGCTCTTCCTTCCTTACCCGTGCGATCGCGGCCGAGGTGGCAGGTAATGTAGAGCGGGTAGTTGGAGCGGTCCAGGATGATGTCGAGCGCCGCGAGCACCGTCTCCTCGGACAGCGGCTCCCAGGACTTGCGGCGGCTCTCCATGCGCGTGTTGCCGCCCAGGAAGACGAGCTGGATCTCCTGCTCCTCCACGAAGCTCTGGAACTGCGGGTTGGGCTCCTCCAGCGCCAGATAAATAATGGTGCGCAGGTTGAGCCGCTCCAGGAAGGGGAAGTTGAGCTCGTTCGGCTGCCCCGAGCGGTACAGGTCCTCCTCGATCATGCCGTAGTTGACGGGCGGGATGAAGTACGACATGGCGCCGGCTGCCTCGCTAGGTTGGTGGCTTCGCTAGGTGATGGCGCTTCGGGCACCGCAAGGAGGTCAAGTTACGACAGCTTATCGGGATGATCTCGATTCTAACCCTTATCAGAAACTTGCGATATCTAACTGAGAATGAAAGTTGAAACTCATGTCAATTCACTTCATTTTTGTATGTACAAAATCATCGGGATTCTCTACTGGTTATTTAACAATTTTCTAACTTCAGCTTTGATGTGTGCGTTGCCTTGAGTGCCTAGTGTTGCAGTACTTTGACTTGACTTGTCTAATGGGTTTCCTCATGCGGCCCGCACACTCTGGGTGTCGTCACTTCCGAGCGTCCCGTCACACGAGACGTGGTGCAGCTTGGGCATCATGCCGCCGGCCACCGCCGCCTGGATGATGCACTGCACACCGCGCGCGCTCAGGAAGTTGTCCTCGAGGCCGAGGAAGCGCATCTGCGGGCACTTGGCGCTCGAGAGCAGCTCCACGACGGGCGCCACGCAGTTGTCCGTGATGATGTTGCCGCCCATGCATAGATACTTGAGCTGCTGGCAGCGGCCGGCGCGTAGAGCAGCCATGATGCGCTTGAGGCCCGACTCGCCGATGTAGTTGCGGCGGATGTCCAGGCGCGCCAGCTTGGGCAGCGACCCGACCTTAAGCAGCCACGCGACGTCCACCGTGCCCACGTCCGAGAAGCCGTTGCCTCCGAGCAGCAGGTCCTCCAGGTCTGGGCACGAGCCCTTGACCAGAGCAGCGCACAGCAGATGCAGCGCGTTGCCTCGGCACGTGTTGGTGAAGACCGACACGAGGCGGAGACTGGTTAGTCGTCGGCAGGCGCCGAGCTCAATGCCCTCCGCAAGCTGCTGCACCACCTCCTCGCCGGCGTTGTCGTGCGAGATGTCCAGCTCGCTGCAGCCCCAGGCGTGCAGTGCGGGTCCGTTCTCCTGCTGGTCGCATAGTGGTTTCATCGAGTTGAAGACGGTCAGGCTCGTCAGGTTCGGGAACTGGCACAGCAACGTGGCGGACGGCTGGGTCGGCACCGCCGCGGCGTGCAGCGTGTACGCGCGCTGTAGCTGGCGCAGCTCCACCTCCAGTGTGAACACGCAGCGCGGCAGCACGCGGCGCGCGAAGCGGTTGAGCTGCATACACCGAATGGTCTCGACGCCCGGCAGGTAGCTGAACACTTGTCCCAGGACGGCCTCATCCATGATGAAGAACGCGGCCTCCTCGTTCATCCGGGCGGTGGTGCGCGGCGTGCTCGTGGACGTGGAGCCGATGCACTCGGCGCGCGGCCGCTTGATCATGAGTCTGGAGACGCCGAACGGCGTCATGGAGCGGCACTTGCGCTTGCCCAGCTGGGGCACTGCGGTAACAACAGATCCGTTGCCCGTCATGAGCGCGGCCGCGCGGCGGCGCGACACAGCGGCCTCGTGGAAGCTCAGCGACACGAGCGACTGCAGGCGGCGGCGCAGCGTGTTGAGGTCGCGGTACTCGTGGAAGGAGGCGGCGCGCGAGTACAGCGACAGCTCGATGCGCTTGGCCAGCGACGGCGTGCGCGCGTCGGCGCAGGCGCCGGCGTCCACGCGCTTGCTGCGCGTCATGGCGATGATGCGTTGGACCATGAGGCGGCGCTCGGGCAAGTCGGCGGGCGACTGCCAGTGCGTCAGGTCGGCCGTGTAGCGCTCGGGCAGCAGGCCCGCGGGCAGCGTCACCTGGCTGGAGCCCGATCCTGAGCGCATCGAGGACGCCGCGCTGGTCGTGGAGGCCTGCGCTGCGTCAGCAGTAGTCGTCGTAGAGGTGGTCGCCGTCGAGGCGAATGGCAAGTGGGCTGCTGCGGCGGCGTCCTCGTCCGCGTTGACGGCCGTGTCCACGCTGAGGTTGGCCCATGGCTGGCGCGCGGCGGCGGGGTCCAGCGTGCGCGGCGTGGCCCCGCTCTCCGACAGCTCGATGGCCGGCTTGGTCACGAGGCGGGCCGTGGTGGGCGTGAGCGCGCCCTGGCGCTCGGACGAGATCTCGCGCGGACTCTGCATCTCTCCTCTCCTGGAATGTCTAGCTGGCTGGCTGGCTGGCTGGGTGGGTGGGTGGGTGGGTTGGATGGCTCCCTTCCTTCCTTCCGCGGAGTCGTGCAGTGCCTCTACGGAGCGCAGCTATGGGCCGGCGAAGCCAATTGAGAAGTGAAACCCTGCCACTGCCGTGAGTGCCCGTGGGCGCCGTGCGGAGACGGGGCCGGGCTTTTCCGAAAAAGCGAGGAAAAGCGCCTCGATAACGTCCGGCTGCCCCAACGGGCGCAGGCTGACTGCGAGAAACCCGGAAATTCCACCTTAGATGATGGAAGCCATACATTTCGCCTGCAAATTGGATGAGGTTGTCTTCGGGACTGTGACGTTGACCAGCACCGCCAGCGCTGGGCGTTGAGGCGCCGCCTCGCATGGGGAACGTCGCGCATAAGACGGAAATGGTGCCGGTGCCGCGGCTGCGGAGGCCCACTGCTCGCCAGCGCCGATAAGAACGGGGATCAAAATTCCGGCCAGCATACAGCAGCATACAGCGGCGCTGTGGGCCAGAGACCGTCAATGATGTGGCCGGCCATGGTCCGTGGATCGGATATGGGCGAGGCCACGGCTCATTTGGCGCCAGCTGGCTGCGCTTCCTTCGCGCGGAGCTCACGCCGCCCAGCTGCTGTGTGTAACTCGCTGTTCCGAGCCCAGGCCCGCGCAGATTTTGAGCGATGGAAGGCCATTGCGGCTGCATTGAGGGGTGGTTTCGCTCGAAGGCGCGTTCTCGGCGGCGTACTTGGTCCCACTGGAAGCGGTACGTGGCGCGCGGTAGGTAGAGTCGTCGTGGGTGCGCCGCAGAACGCAAATGCCGTGGCGTGCGAAACCGAGAGCTTCCACGGCTTGGTCAGCTGGGCGAGAGAGCGCATGGCGATGGGGCTTATTCGCGCAGTTTCGGCAGCGGGCGGCGTGTTCAGACCGCAACAAGTAACAGCAAGGCTTGCTTGCCCTGCAGCAGCAGTGGAGACCGCGGGTGGCCGCCGTCTCGCTGGTGTATAGGCTCTCCTCGCATTTTCCCAATGCGAGCCGGACGGCGGGCGGAACCAGCGAAACTTCCTGCCCGTTACAGCGCCCGCACCTGTCAACCGGCCGTTGACAGCGAGCAGCTCAGCGGAGTGACCGCATGCGATTTGCGCTGCTCGGCCTTGCCTTGTTGGCGCCTGCCCACCACGCCTTGATGCCGCCGGCCAGCGTGGCGAGCCGGAGCCTGGTCTCAAACCGAGCGCAATGTTTCTCAAGGCCCGCGGAGTCGAGGCGTGGGTGGCCTTTTGCCAGCTGCTGGCTGGAGGGCACCTGCGACGATGTGTTGGCTGTTGGCTACACTGCAGGAAGGAAGGCGGGATTGCATCAGCTTTTGCGTAAGAGGGTAGTAATCCGCCGTTGATTGGCCGTACAGATGGAAATTCAGGGTAGAGGCGCGCGTTGATTGGTCAGGTGAGCAGGATGTTTGGTGGTTTGACTACCGAAATGTAGCCATGCAACACCGGACTCGCAGTCTTTGTGCAAGTTGAAGTGGCCTTGATTGGTGGCTCTCGGGGCTCGACATGTACTTTGATCCGCCAGTCTTGCTTCATCGGGCTAGTGTTGGTCAAGATATTACTAAGTTTATTACAGATACCGCCCTCCAACTACCATACGACTCGAAACCACCGCCTGGGCGCAGGTACACCGCGGGGTTCTGAGCACGGACAACGGAAATTCGCTACGATTGTCTAAACGGGATACATGTATTCCCCGTTCCCATTTCATTTCTGGTCTGTCGAGTGAGGACCTTATACGTCATGAAACTTAACAATTAAGCTCCATGACGTATGACTTATATAACGCAACCAGCGGAAACATGAGCGGTAACATAAGGACTTACCAATCTTACCTCAGGCGTAAGGCTAATAAGCTTCGAAATATCTCTACTGGGCTCTCTATCCTTACACGTCACTTAGGCGCCACTCAGCCGCTTCTTCATGCTTCTGCAACGCTATAGGAGTGCATCACCGCACGTGGCCCCTTCAACGTGTTCAAGCAAGGAACTGTATGGCCAAAATCCTAGCCTTTCGTCCTTTTAATGCCCTATGATTTGAACGTCACTCCTGGCCCGAAATCCGCAGGAAAGGCTGTGGTTGCGAAGTCGATGCAGGAAAGGCTGTGGTTGCATCGACTTCGCGACCACAAAAAGTATGGGGTACTTGTCGAGAACTCCCTGGTAGTTAACGTTTACGTATACATGTATTCCAGTTTTACCATGTTATGTATCGCTACGGCAATAGTATTTTCAAGGGATCATACACTATGAAATGCAGTTGTGAAGCAAAATGGATAGCTATTCCAGACCCGCAAAAACGGCATTAAGTACTTGGAAAAAACAATACACGACGGGATTCATGTGCAAAGAGAATATAGAACCGAAACTGCTAGTGTAGAACTGGATTTTTGTTGCCTGAAAAAGAGTGTGTGTATGAGTGTTGAAGTCTCGTGTGGCGTGCAAGAGGGAGAGTGATAAATGAATGTAGCTGAGTCGCTGGTGTTTGAGTCTCGTGGCATACAACTGGAGGTAGTGGTGTCTGGTGGAAGTCGGCGCTGCAGTTGATTTCACTTACGCATTGCCCGACGCATGCAGTGTATTGTCGATTGAACTGACCTAAGTGTTTTTGATACACGTCCAAGTTGTGGGTCTCACTGTCTTCTTGTGAGTTGGATTGGAGTAGAGCTAGAGACTCTGAGGGGTGTCGAAGTGTTCCTCAGGTACTGAGAACAAGTTTTCGACCTGCAGCAAGTCTTTGTCCAGTAGCAAGTCCTGATTCGGCATGCTGATATTCGAGTCTTCCGTTGGCTTGAGTCGTCCGTCTTTTCTTCGGTATCCGAGACCATCTTTGCTTCAGCGTTGGCGGGTGCATAGCTTTTGGCCTCCACTGCAGCAGTCGTGACCTTCGCGGCAGGACTTGAGAGCATCACTCCGGTGCTGTTGGCGTACTCCATGACGCTGGTCTACGCTGTAGGACCTGATCCCCCAGATATTTTAGCCTCCGCCGCAGCAGTTATTGGTGTTACTGTGTTATTGGTCTTCTTTCTGGCGGTACTGGCGGTGCTGGCGGTGCTGGCGGTAGCTTGGCCTTTTTGCTCGGATCCTTATGAAGGGTTGCTGTTTTTTTCGCTTCGTGGTTGGAGGCCTCTGCTTCTGCGACCAATGCTTCGTCGGTGTCGCCTGACGGGTTGAGCTGTTGCTTGCTATGGATAGTGCAGAGCTGCGCGGGTTGGGACGATTGAGCTGGTTGCTGCGGGGGAGGTTGGCTCTGGGATGCCGGGGGCGATTGCTGCGTCGGTGGCTAGGAGCTGGCTGGTCTTGAGCTAGAGCTGGTGACTAGCCAAGAAGCGCAAGCATGGCGCCACGCACCTCGTCCTGGGTCTTCCTGGGCTCGTTCAGCGCCAGTTACGTGCCTTCGACCAGTTGTCGAAGATTCTTGACTTCTTCGTCCAGCGCGTCGATTTTCTTTTGGTCGGACTTGTGCTGCTTCTTGATCTGCTGCTGCTGCTGATCGCCACACTGCCACTCCATAATGCGGACCCGGTCGTCCAGAATCAGAGCCGCCCCGTCGTACGCTTCTTGCGAGACCATCACCCCGCGGACCAACGCCTGCGTCTCCATGAACTTGATCTACACTTCGTCGTCGATCAAGGAGACCAGCGTGCCCGCGAGATTGTGCTATGTCAGTGCGTTGAGGTGGTCTTGATAATTTAGACAGTCTTGTACCCGTCGAAAGTTCCAAGCGAGTCACCACGTCTTGCCAGCCCTCTCCAGCGTTCAGATACGTCCAAGGTTTGACGAAAAGAAGCACCATCAAGAACACGCTGTCGAAAGCCGTCAACCGTCCTTGAGCAATCTTCACGGGGAGTTGCTTCAAGGGATTCGTGTACCTTAAAGCGGAGCGCCATCCACCTGGAGGTTCGCCGAAGCTCAGCGTGGCGACGACACATCTCTTGGAGAAGAGCGGAGCCTCGGTTTCCTGTAGTGGCGCACTATCTGCGATTTCGGAGTCGAACAGAGTCGAATTGTCCTGTGGGACTTTGGGCGAAGCGGCCACTTCCAGCGGAGCTGAAGCTTGGGCAACCCCAATAGTGGCACCGCTGCCCAGCGGCGTTGGAGGCACACGCACGGAGCCTTGACTCAGAGCTGAGGTCAAGTTGCCGGCCGCGTTGAGCACCTTGCCCACCATGGACTCGTGGATCGGCAGGTCAGATTCCTCCTTGACCCAGTCACGCAGCATCCCATTGATCCGCTTGGGCTCCTCGACATGCTTTTGGTGGAGGAGCTGCTTCTGCTCCTGTGTCTAGCGGTAGCGCTTGCCGCCCATGGTATTGCCATGGTCGTTTCTGGAGGTAGAAGTCGTCAATTGGAAAAAGAGTAGTCATGTTGAATGATTAATATTTGTTGTGGCTACATGTTGAAGTGACTACCGCTATTTGTCGCTAGCGTGACGCCGCTTACGCCATCGTTCACGTTCCTCCTCGCGATGATGCTCACAGAGCGTAAGCAGCCGTCCATCTTCTTCAGCGCGCGGATTGCAGCATCCTCGGCAGAGCGCGGGGTCTCGAGTCGCGTAGTACCGCTCCCATCAGGCAATGTCGAGATTTCGATGAAGCTGACAAGTCTTGAGCACGCGGCCGCTGCCGAGCACGACGCAGTGGTTAGTGCAGCCAGCAACCGCCGTGCATTTTGGCGCGTCTTGCTCTTCACCGCTTGCACTTGAGTCATCGTCAGTGTCTTGGACTGCCGAGTCTTGAGGTGCACGCTGGGCCTGTCGGTCCGCTCGACGCTGACGTCTCTCCGCTGCCATCTCCTCCTGCCGCCGCAGACGCTCAGCCTCCATTCTGTGCCAAAACAAATCCACCGACTCCGCGCGCTCCTCATTGCTGAACGGGGCTGCATTCCAGCTCTCCAGCAGCGTCGTGGCCGAGTCTCGAAACAGCTTCCACAGCGTGCTGGTGTTGTCACCTTGGACCAGCTCGTTCATCTCCGAGCGTGTGGTCCGGTAGCGCGTCCCCGCAGCGCCCACAGCTGCGTTCGCGTGGTGCCGGAACCGAATGTGCCTGTCCGTAGCTGTATTGCGCACGGTGTCTTCGATAAGCTTGAGCCCTTGGCGCGACATACCAATCAGAATATACTTGAGCTCCAAATTCATCTCGTCCATCGGGAAGCCGGCATCGCGGAGCTCTCGATACACCTCCTGAAGTCGTATCTGGAACGTGCGCGCTGTAAATCCAAACTTACACAGATAAAACCCGTCCCAGACCGTAGGATCGTCACCAAGGGTACCGAGCCAAATCCCAATCTTGGAAAACACTACATTGCCGTCGCGATCCCGTGTGGTCAGGTCTCCACAACAAATACAGTATACACCGTAACAGGAAAACCAATTGGTCGAGCTGGTTCGTGCGACCCCACGGCCAACGTGCTCCACCATGAGCCCGTTGACCACCACAGCAAGAACAACTTGAACTCCAGCAACCATTGCGCTTAATACTCTCGCATCCCAGTCGATGTTGCATTCGCAGCGTCGTCTACTTCGTTGAACTCGTTGCCGCTGTCATCTACATCGCTGGCGATATCACTCTCCACATCACTTTTAGTGCTATATATTTTGAGAGACAAGTTTGCTATAACTGTCTGAGTTCAGTATTTTACCAATCTTAAATCAAAGATATTTACCAGCTTCAAACCTGGCGATTTATCTCAAAACAAGTGCATTTCGTGCAATACACTTGTTGTGGTAAGTTTCGAGAAAAATTTAGAGATCCCTTTCAGTTTGGTTTGCTAAAGTAAATTCTCGCCTAATTAAATACTACGTATTAGCAGGTCAGATTAAATTCAAAATTAAAAATGTTTTTGATTAGAGTACAGATCAGATTAAATTCAAAATTAAAAATGTTTTTGATTAGAGTACAGATCAGATTAAATTCAAAATTAAGAATGTTTTTGATTAGAGTACTCTGGTGTTTTAAGCGGTAGAGTTCTATTTTAAATAGCACTCTAAAACGACTGCACTCTGAACCGCTCGACGGATGATATAACCAAAGTATAGGTAGGTAGAATGCATTGTAATGCAAAATCTTGACATAAAATGTGCATCTTGTTCAGGAAATATATGTTTACGCTCAAATTAGTGTAGTTTCAACAGTTTAGAATCCAGTGTAATGCAAAATCTTGGCACAAAATGTGCATCTTTGCGGGGATTAGTTGTTTTACGCTCAAATTAGCGCAGTTTCAACATATCAAAACTTGTTTATTTATGAAGTACGTGTACGGTATGCCCTAACATTTGAAAAACAAAAATAATATGAGCCAGCAAACAACACGTGTAACCATAAATAGTTACAAAATGTTCTTAAAAGTGGAAAATAATGGTTATTTGGGCATTTTTTGGGCATCTAACAATAAAGATGCCTTTAAAAAATGTTAGATTTGCTTTTAGTGGAGATTTGACGTACTGATGTCCTAAATCCCAATTTTTGTCAGAGGGATTCGCTCCAGTTAGCCCAATTATGCTAGACTCTTTAAGATGTTATTATCCACTACATCTTGCTTTCGTTAACATGAATTTGGATGGTTCTAATAAAAATATAAGCATACTCGGTTTCGTGAGATGATATATCGCATGACCGCAAAAAAAGCAAGTACTTATCCGGCACGAAAAATAATTAGCAGTTATTTTGTGTAGAAGCACCCCTCCGATATAAGTGGTTAATGTGCACTGCTCTAATTTGACATCTCTCATTGGATAAAATACCAACATCAGCGATTAGTGAGGGACAAAAACGGTATTGCTGGAAATGCCGTTTTAGATTTACATTTCCACATCCGATGCAGTATATGTTGCTCGCTGAACGTGTTGTGCACACGATCAGCCTGTGAGCAATTCTAGAAGGATCAATTTATGGGTTCTGGCCTGTTTTTACAGTATTTTTATTTGATTAGCCATTTCGATTTGACGGTTAAATCAGGGTGGCAAAATGCGCGAAGGCACAATACAACTACAGTAGTATATACACCTTGTCCAGGCGTAATTAGCGATATGCACTTGAAGTTTTCGGCAAGGATAAAAAAAAAATTGTGAAGTCCAAATCGAAATTCAATCAAAACCTTCATGAATGCATAATAAAAAGGATACTCTTCCGATATTTATTTTCAGCAGACATAGAACTGATGAGATGGGCGGCCCGTTTTTGAGGTACCGTCACGAGCCGCAACGAGTCAACCGAGAGTGTACAATGAACACTACAGTACATGTACTAAATATGCTCAAGGAGACAGGAACTGGAACAACAGGTTCTCCATCGTTTACAGTACATGTAGTCGATGGAGAACCTGTTGTTCCAGTACCTGTCTCCACTTAAATTGTTTGCGGTTTAGTCGGTTAACTACACCCGATACTGCGCGCTGCTGCTACGGTTCGCATGTTGGAACAACACGCGCCCGCGGTAGTCCCCCTATATCCTGTCTCCTTAAGCACCCTTATCTTGCGGATGTAGCGCACGAAGCTCACAGCCACGAGTGCGCACTTCGTGAATATGAGTGCGCGTTATGAGAATACTGCCGTACAATGGTGTAGAGCGCACAATAATTACTCATCAGACAGATCGGATGCACAGTAATTGGCGACTCTGCTGCTACTGCGTATACGCATACCTATGTATGCAGTCGGTATATTTAATAATACATGTAGTATAATACATGTATGCACCAGTGTTCGATATCTTCCACTAAACGAGCGCTTCCCAGACGGGTAAACCGAAGCTCATTTTACTCACATTCATTGGGGAGCGCCACAGAGTAATCCGGATAGTAATCGAGCGAAGTCATTATAAGCTTACAGTACCAAAGTCTTCGGCACTTAGCCCCAAGTATATGACCAGTTTGCAATTTACTTTCGCTGTCCACCATGCACTGGCGTCCTGCTGCGCTGGTGACGATGACCACTGTCCTCCTGGTCACCGAGGTGCTCTCGGTGTCCACGGGACCCAGAGAGGCCCCGACGCTGAAGGAATCTCCACCTACGGATCTGCCCACTGCTACAGGTTACAGCAGCGCCACCCAGAAAAGAGCTCTACGACTCGCTCAAACCCGCGACAAAGTAGACGACCCTGCTGAGAGTGGCCAAAGTGAGACGGAGGAGAGAGGCAGCGGACTGTCTTCGATCGTGTCGAAAATCTCCAACAAGATCCCCATGAAGCTGAAAATGGCGTGGTGGCGCGACTTCAAGAAGTCTGAAGCCTACGTCAAGAAGCAAATGGGTCTGGAGGGGCTCTCCGGAGCTGCGCTAACGTCCCACAAGAACTACAACTTGTTCTTGAAGTACAAGGCGACGATTGAGAAGGATTGGCTGGACGGAATGGCGCGGGGAGGCTTCCCCACGTACGATTTCTGGGTGAGTATGGGCTTCGAGCGAGTCGGCGTAGGGCAGCTCAACCAGATCAGGAAGACCGAAGAATTTCGGATCTACAAGAACTACGTCAAGGCATTCGATGAGAACGTCGAGTCGATAATAGGCTCCGGGTACCTGATGCCCAAGTTCGTGAGCGAGTTGGCCACGCCCGCGGAAATGACGGCGCGAGTCGAGATCTGGGCGGAAACAGGCAAGCCGGCCAGCTATGTCAAGATGATGCTGGACATGGACTCGGCCTCAGGGGCGAAAGCGAACGCGCAGTACTTTGAGCATTTCAAGTGGGTGGCGAATGCGTTAAGGACAACAACGTAGCTGGTAAGGAGCAATATGAACTTGCTGGTTAGCACACCACATAGTATCCATAGGATAATAGCTTAAGGCGACGACACCTTGAAGACACATTACTTCTGGAGAGCTCCCGGGTGCTAGTTCACGTATTGTCCTCCGCTGGATCGTCGAGTTGAGACATTGAGTAGCAATCAATCGGGTCCTTCCTGGTAGCCAAAACACCTACAACTCACGTCGGGTAGTCACTTACCTCATGATGAAGTGCATAATGCACTGTGCATTGCAAGGAAACCTCACCTCCCACACCACCACCACGCAACAAATGGAGCCCTCCACAGCGTTCACGGCCAAGTAGAACAGCCTCCCCGAGCCAAGGTGGACCCTTTCCTTCAGCCACATGGGCGGCCTCACCATCTGAGTCGACTACTCTGCCATGCAACTCATCCCTTTTATCAACCCAACCTATTGATTCAATAGTATTGAACCGCCGGACAACTTAACTTGACTTCACTTTTCACTTCACTGGGTTCAACTGGCCCCTCGTCAGACAGAAAAAAAGCTCAGTCAACAGCACCACACACACACGCACTTTGGTCCAGCAGCGCCAGAAGCTCCTCCCCCTTAACAGTATGCGCGTGTTATTCCTGTCGCTGCTGGTAGCGACGGCGGACGCGGCCTGCAGTCGCGACACCACAGCGCTGACGTCCGACTGCAGCTCACAGTGCTACGAGGGGCGGCCCTGCATCGCCTTCGCCGCGGGCGCGACGTGCAACGCCACGACCTTCGGCACGTGCGTCTCGGACGGCAACGCCAGCTCCAGTGGCTCTAGTGGCGACTCGTGCGCCTTCGAGTGCTTCACCAATGGGCCCAGCGACTTTGCAGCCAACGGGGCCGTGCAGTTCAGCGACTACGTCTTCTTCATCCCGTACGGCAGCGAGCAGAGCAAGTGGGAGGCCAACTGGACCAGCTCGCAGGCCAGCACGGTCGACTCGCAGCTGGCAACGGAAGTGGACGAGACGGAGCTCTACCCGAGCGAATCCAACCTCGTGTTCGAAGACATGGAACCGCTCACGTTCCTCACGGATACCACGACGGCGTAAGTTATTTGTTTCTTAGCAATGTGTGAAGTAGATTTCTTATTGTTTTATTGTTGTATTATGTTGCAGGATGTTTGTAGGGGGAACGAGTGAGTGGGGCGTGAGGGGGAAAGTGTCCCAAGTGAAGCTGAGTGCGGAATTCTTGTCCAGTAACACGCAGTTGAAGAACATGTACGTGAATGGGCTGATGATGAGAACATCAGGGAGTGAAGGGCTAATTGGTTTTATTTATTCTGTGGATTTCCTTACAGTACGATGGTGAATCTTGGGTTCGACGTGGATCCGCCGCAGTCGACGTTCCCGACGACGAATGTCGAGAGCTTCAGGATGCCCAACTGCCTGTTGAGCACGTACCCGGCGGATCTGGAGTTCATGACGTCCGTCGTGCACGTGTGAGTGAAAGAAATTCTGCTTTGTGACGATATAGGAGAGTGCGTTGACGTGTATGAGGTTTGAAACAGTGATTTCTCGCAGAATTACTTTAAGGACTACCCAGTCAAGTTTTCCCACGATACGATGGAGACGCTGAATTTGTCCACGAACGCCTTGACGGCCTGCAGTGGCGACTTTCCCAACATGGTGAATCTGTACGAATTGTTTTGCTCCTTAGCGTACAATTGCTGCATGATGGACTCACTTTGTTTGACTGATCGTGTAACTTGTTGCAGCGATTTGTCTGGGAATACGCTGACTGAGATCCCGTCGAACATCTTCGACATGCCCAAGTTGAAGTATCTCAACCTCAGCGATAACTCGTTCACGGGGGTGTCGCTGACAGCAGACCAAGTGACGTTCCTGCAGAACCTGAAGACTTTTACCATCGACACGTTCGGCGACGTGTCATCGTGCTCAGAGTCAGCGCAGGTGAAGATCAGCGGCGTGTCCGTCTGTACAAGTACTGGAAGTGCTGCGAGCTCTTCTGGATCGGGTGGCGGCAGCAGTAGTAACGTTGGAGCCATCGTTGGCGGCATTGTCGGCGCTCTTGTGGTTGTGGTACTAGCGAGTATTGCGTTCTTCTGCTACCGCCGTCGCAAGGCCCGTGGAAAAGGATTCGGCACCGCTACAGGCATTTCGGACGGATCGGCTGGAGCTGGATTGTCGCTCTGGAACGACCAGGAGCTGCTGTCACTTCAAGTAAACCCTGACGATATCGAGGACGTACGCAAGCTTGGGACTGGAGCCTTCGGTGTCGTTTACCTTGCCAAGTACCGCAAGAACAAGTTCGTGGCTTGCAAGCGACTGAAGAAGGGCGAGGCCACGTACGAAAACACACAGAGTTTCATCGCTGAGATCAAGTTGTGCGCTACACTGGACCACCCTCGTGTCGTTCAGCTGTTGGGTGTCGCCTGGACGATCGAGAGCGACCTGCAAGCCATGTTCGAGTACATGTCGAATGGAGACCTGCGGACTTATCTCGAGAAGACCAAGTCGTCCCCCAGGAACTGGAATGCCGAGAAGTTGCAGCTCGCAGCGGACGTGACGGAGGCGTTGGTCTACGTGCACTCATTCACGCCTCCGATCGTGCACCGCGACCTCAAGTCACGCAACGTCCTGCTGTCCGAGGACATGCGAGCTCACTTGAGTGACTTCGGCGTCGCTCGTGTACGCTCGGCGAACAACACGATGACGAGTGGAGTGGGTACTGGTCGCTGGCTGGCTCCGGAGGTTATCGCGGGCAACAGGGACTACGACCAGACCAGCGACATCTTCGCGCTGGGCGTCGTTCTCTCCGAACTGGACACACACATGCTTCCGTACGAAGACGCGCGTGGGGCTGGCGGGAACCCTCTCGCTGACGTCGCGATCCTTCAGCTGGTGGCGTCCGGCAGGTTGCTGCCCACTTTTGGGCCGCAGTGTCCACCAGAGCTTCAAGAGCTGGCGAGACGCTGCATGGCCTTCGACCCTCAAGCCCGACCCACAGCCGTCGAAGTGGCATTCGCGCTGCGGACGCTGCAGAAGTCCGGAGCGATCTATTAACTTCACCAACTTGTCGACAAAACCCCGGGAATTCCATTGTCATCTAGCGAGCATCAGTGAACGTTTTCATACTTAAACTTAAGATTAATGCCTACCTTGGATGACACACTTCATCGTGTTGCCTCCAAAGCCCAAAACTACCGATTCCCCTTATAGCAGCGTGTAGTGTGAGCGCTGGATGACTCGCAACTCGTACGCCACGACATGAGCCGGCGGACGCTCTTCAGGGTCCTGCGCTAGACAACGCTCGGCCAGCATTCGGAGCTCTGGTGGACAACTCGCACCAAATCGAGGACGCAACTGACCCGTAGCCACGAGCTGGAGGATGGCGATGTCGTTCAACCTGTTGCCATTGGCGCCCCGCACGTCGTCGTAGGGGATCGCGTGCGTGTCCATCTCGGACAAGACGACGCCGAAGGAGAACACGTCCACCGACTGGTCGTAGCTGCCGCTGCCTGAAATGACCTCGGGCGCCAGCCAGCGCCCAGTGCCCACGGCCGCCGTCATGGTCTCGTCCACCGACTTGTACCGTGAGGCTCCAAAGTCCGTCACCTTGGCCTGCATCTCGCCCGAAAGCAGCACGTTACGCGACTTGAGGTCGCGGTGCACCAGAGGCGGCGTGAACGAGTGCACGTAGACCAGCGCCTCGATGATGTCCACAGCTAACTGCAGCAGCTCCTGGCTCCAGTGGCGAGGAGAATTCGGGTCCACGAGATAGTCACGTAAGTCGCCGTTCTCCATGTACTCGAACAGCGCCTGCAGATCCGTCTCAATGGTCCACGCACACCCAACGAGACGCACAATGTTCGGGTGATCAAACGGCGCCACCATCTTGATCTCCTCGATGAACGCTTGCGTTCGCTGCTTGGTAACCTGATCCGATCGAAGGCGCTTCGACGCTAGTAGCTGGTTTCCTCGGTATTTCACGAGCCAGATAATTCCAAACGCTCCACTGCCAATAGTTCCAATATCCTCGATCTCCTCGTACTTGACCTGAAGTGACAGCAACTCTTCGTCGTTCCACAGTGAATACGCCATCGAGCTGTTGTTACTGTGCGTACTGCGTGTCGAAATCCGCGGTGAAGAGTAGCGATCGTCCTCTTCGTAGTCGCTGCAGAATCGTGGGCCTCCGCTCACAGGAGTGCGGCGGCCACCCCGATACCCCTTGTCAACAGGTGTTCGAGCCAGAGGGGGCGACACACCACCAAAGTAAGACTCGCGGACAATCTTTTCGCGTCGGTTCTGTGGTCTCCTCACTCGTCTCCGGTACAGCCAAACGCCAGCAAACACCGCGCCACCAAGAACCAGCAACCCGCCCACAATGGCGCCGACAATAACGAACACATTCGAGCTGGAAGACGACGAACCGGTGCTGACCTCGTCGCTGCTGTCCGTGTCGTCGTCGTTCCCGGCGTCCGAGATGCACACGGTCAAGGAATGCACTGCAAGTCTATTAGCAGTACTGCAGCTGTCAATGGGCTTGGTGAAGTCGGAGTTCTCCAGATCCAGAGTCGAGAGCTGCGTCAGAAAATCTGCTTCGGACTTCGTGAACCACGGAGACTCGAGCGGGTTGCCCTTCATACGCAGCTCGGTGAGACTGTCGTGGACGAAGATGGTCGGAGGGATATCGGTGAGGTTGTTGTTACGCAGGTCCAGCGTCTCGAGGTTCGGAAAAACCGCTCGAAATGTGCTGAGCTCATTGTTCAGGAAACACCTGAAAAGTGAATAAACAGCCAGAATGTAAGCGAAGGTCCCGATCATCAAGCAGCATCAATGCAAGACCTCCCACGTACAAGTGAACAAGCGAGTTAAGTGCTGCTGTTGCTGCGATTTCCGTGATATAGTTCTTGGCCAGGTCCCTACATCGACAGAAAAAAACCTTAAGTGTTAGTTCACCATGGGTAATAATGAGCTAACCGGAGCTATAAAATGGAAACTTACAGGGTCTGGAGATTGGTGAAGTTCGCCACAAGCGACGGAAACGCCGACAGGAGCGTATTCGCGAGACTCAATTTCTGCAGCGCCGTCGGTAGAATAACCGGCAGCTGCTGCAGTGTAGCGTCCATGGACAAGTCTAAATTCCGCAGCGCAACGCTCGAGACGTTGGACTGCGTGGAGATGACGTCGGAGCCGAACGTCACCTTGGCCACCTTGCCCTTGACGGAGGAGTTGGCGTTCGAACCGCCTGCTAAGACGCTGCCAACCAGCAAGATACCGTTAGTTCTAGCTCTCGATCCCATTTGTGTCAATCCCAAAATGACTCACAATGACGTCACCGTCGGCTGCAGCTCGATAGTGCTAATATTGGAGACGGCATCGTTGCTCGCCGCCGCGTACGTCTGCGTCTCGTCCTGTTCTCCATTAACCGAAGATCCGGCGCTGTCTGCTTGCTCCTTGCTGCTCTCGTACGAGCCGAACTCCACCAAGAACGTGAACGCGTCGGTATCGTCCAACGGCTTTGAGAAGCACTGAATCGCGCACTGGTCTGCTGTCACGCACGTCGCGCCGGCGGGGCAAGAGGAAGAGCTGTAGGCTACGCACGGCTCGTACTGCGCGCACGCGTCGCTGCAGCTCGAGGACAGCGTCGACGCCGTCAACCCGCACGATTGTCCCGCCACCCCCTGAATCAGCAGCAGCACCGCCGCCGCCGCGCCCGCCTTCATGCTCGACGGAGTGCTTGGCGCCTCCTGCCTCCTGCGAGTCCTGCGGGCTCGATCCATGACGGACGATTGCGATTCCGATGGAAAATCTCAATTGATTCCCAGCCTCTTAGTCCGACAGCGTTGGCAGGTGACGGCCGCTGCCTTTTTCTTCCAACTTTGAGCGAGGCACTAACGCTGCTGCACCCACCGCCCACGCTCGACGCGATCCACTCCACTCGAGTCGCTGCGCAGCTGGTCAATTAGAACGAAATCAGTTCGAGGGGACTGCAAGCTGCACCGCACAAGAGAGAGCAGCGAAGTGGACGTTTGGAGACTGATGGTGGGGTGAATCGCCACGCGCTTTCTGCTGCGAGGTCGGCGCGGTGGCGTGGCCGCGGGGGGACAGCCATGAGCGGCGACACCTTCCCGCCGGTCGTCTGCATGAAGTTGACGGGCACGGGATCCCTCCAGCAGCTACGTTTGTCTATCCTGATAATATCGGGGTGCTGGTTTTTGTATCTGCACAAGACATAAAGGGGAAATGAGCTAGAAGCGCGATATTAGATGTGTGACTGTTATCTGTCGCACATGTTATTCGGCAGGTATGAGTATATGAAGGTGTGCTGCGGTCGGTTGAAAGTGGTACGCAGAGCATAAAAATCCGAGTGTGGAGCTCATTTATGGGGAGAAACAAGACGGACACTTGTTGGTGCGCGACTGGCTAGCCGTGCTGACTTGTTGCCTTTTGAAAGCTGCTTGGCGAGTCCGGTTGTCGTGATTGCGGCGAGAAGTGGCCGGAGCTGTGGCCGCGCCTCTGCAGGCGTCGATCTGTCGGCACTGCCGAGCGCGTTTCATTCCGTTCGGAGGAGGGAGGGCGAGGTCGTGGAGGGGAGAAGACGTCACCGGGATGGCCACTTGGCGCCTCGGTGGAGACGATCGCCCGCGCGCTAATCTAGCGACGACAGCGCCGGCAGGCAGACGGGAATGTGCTTTTTGCGGCGCGGTGCGTCAATGGCAAGAAAATACACCGCTCGTGGCGCCGTGTGCATGTAGACGATGTACCAGCAGTCGGAGCCGACTTGTTCGGTCCAGAAGTGATGCGGGTCTATCAAGCAGCGAAAAGCAGCAATGCGGCTCGAGGTCGTGGGCTCCTGCGCTCTCGAGCTGATACTTTAGGGAAAGCCGCTCTCTCTGGTCGACGTTAGGGGAGTTCACTTCAACTTCTGCTGTCAAAGTGAGCGAAAAGGTCTGCAGAACTTTGGGGGGTGCACCACGCCGGTGTACCGGTACTGAAGAATGTTCGTAAAGACCGCGAACCACGCATGTCCCCCTCATTTTCATC
Source organism: Phytophthora vignae f. sp. vignae (assembly GCA_016169955.1). Lineage (NCBI taxonomy): Eukaryota > Oomycota > Peronosporomycetes > Peronosporales > Peronosporaceae > Phytophthora > Phytophthora vignae. Next base: position 978,174 of record JABJUM010000018.1, read on the forward strand.
CGAGTCGTCACGTTGCCTGCCGGACGACTCCGGCCTCGGCGTCTACGGTACGCCAACGGCGCCGAGCAAGCCATGTTGCCACGTGTTGTTTTAGAGGAAAGATACTTTTACGACGCGAAAGCCTGGAAAAGACATACCTTTTCAATAGTTCGCCAGCGTTGCGTCACGCTCGACGCGTGCAACACCATTGGCGAGCGCACTCTTGCGCAAGGAGCTCGTGGAAATGCCGACGTTCCGTCAAGAGCTCACAGTTCGACTTGACTGGGATATCGTGCCTTATCAGTTCTAGAGAGCGACGCGGCCATCCCCCGCGCTAGGGATTAAGCGGTGGGTAACAATGGAGGAAATCGCCACATAGAGATCTGAGAGTTGTGGCTTCAAAGCCGAGCGGCAAGACGCTCAAACAGTGATTGGAAAAAAATATATTGGTCTATACGCCGGATAAATATTGCAAGCAAAATGCAAGACTGCAGTGCGGTAGCAATACAAAATACCCAATTGCATGTGCCGCGCATATTGCAATACAATATTGCAGCGAAACTCAAAATACTCAACTGTGGTCACTCAGGCGGTTCCTCACTCAGTTCTGTCACCTTGGCTTCTCCAGCACGCCCCAGCGATTGTCTGATGTTAATTTCCAGCACCCTGATATCGAACATAGAGGACTCTCGAAAATTCTGTTTCGTGTACATAATAAAGGAGTATTAGCCATCTGTATACTGCAATATCTTATGCGCAGTAACATATTGCAACATGACAGAGTATTGCAGTGTAAATTGCAGTGAAGCCTTTGATTGAAATACTTAATTGCAAGACAGCAAGCACTGCAATGCAAGACTGCAATGACGACAAATCACGCAACTCGCTGCCAATATATTTTTTCCAATCACTGCGCTCAAACCTGACTCAGCATTTCATCAAAATGGGTACACAATATATTGCCATAAAACCCACAAGAATTTATGTACCGCTACACATTTTGCCATTATAGCGTGCACGATGCCATCGCGCCGCTCTCGTCGCCGCAGTCCCAGTCCTGCAGCCGACACGGTGACGCGCAAGGTGCTCCCAGCGCGCAGTTCTCGCGGTACTCGCATCAACAAACTCATCGGCGAAGAGGCCGAGGCCGACGCGTCGTTCTGGGGCCAGGCGGCGTGGCAAGAAGACGGAGAAGATGAGGACTACTCCACCGAAGCAGGTATTTACACCTTATTATTGCCAACCCGGTGGGTTTTATTGCTAATACACCAGCTTTTATCAATCTGCAGAGGAAGAGGACATTGTGGACTCGGATTTCGACGCCGAAGAAGCTCCAGATGACGAGGTGCACGACGCCGAAGAGGACGAACAGCCCACGAGGCGCAAACGCGCGGCGACGAGCTCTGGCCGCTACAAGGAGCCGATCCAGCCTCGACCAGCTAAACGGAAGGCTGTTGCCGCAGTAAACAAGGCTCCAGCAGCAACTGCTGCACCTACGACGGCTGTGTTCGAGTATGTGGCGCCGACAGTGCGGTCCTCGACGGCCAGAAAGTCGTCCGAATCGTCCGAGATGAGACGACGCGCGTCGAATGAAGCGGCGAAGTTGGCCGCGAAGAACAAGAAGCCGGCGGTGGAGAAGACGGGGAACAGGTTGACGCAGGCGCAGCTATTGGCGGAGGCGGTGAGGACGGAGGTTGAGAACACGCAGTCGCTGCAGAGACTGGAGCAGCTGGAGGAGGAGAAGAAGGCGGAGAGTGCGGCACCCAAGGCGCCGTTCACCGGCAGTATGGTGAGGTATTACAGCCGGATCGGAGCGCCCAAGACGATCACGTTCATGAACACGCTCGACTTCCCGCCGATCTTCAACCAGCCCAAGCCCAAGAAGAGGATCAGCTCGCAACAGCAGAAACTCAACAGGTTGAAGCTGGAAGCGGAGGAGGAGGAGGACGACGAGGAAGACAACGACAGTGTGCAGGACACTGAAGAGTACGAGGAGAAGGACGGCCAGCAACACGGCTTGTTACAGAATAACACCCCGACAGCGGCCAAAGCGGCGGCATGAGCTCTACTTTACTGTAGCACACAGCTTTCTCTTACTGGGCCTTCTTCTTGGACGCCTCGGCGAGGGCCTTGTTGGTCGCTCCCCAGAACAGCAGCACCTGCAGCACGAGCGTGCCGTTGAGCACGATGGTCACACCGAAGCCCGCCACCTGCACCGGGTCGCCCGTCTCCTGCAGCGTCGTGAACAAGCGCGCAATGGAGCCGGCCAGGTTGAGCACCAGCGTAATGAGCGCCAACTGGCCCGTGTGGCCCTGCTTGAAGTTCGATAGGATCTACACCACACCACCAACAGCCAACACAATACCATCAGTTCTCGCCACTATAGCCCACCAACAATATCAACATCACCGCTCAATTACCTGAGGCGTGCGAGCCACGATGCTCACGGGAATGCCGGCGGAGGCCAACAGCCACTGGTACTCGTCCGGGATGGACAGCATCCCGCCCGCCATGGCAGCGAACACCACCACGAGGCCGAACCGCGTGGAGACCGGGATCTTGGGCGTGTAGAAGGCCCAGAGCAGCAGCACCAGGATGACGTTCTGCGCGAGGATCACGAGGTTCTCGCCCCACGTGCTCAGCGGGTAGCCGCGCAGCAGGTTGTAGACGGTGCTGGACAGGTAGAGCACCACCTCCATGTAGAAGGCGCTCGGGGTGAGCCCCGTGACGTCCTTGGCGCCCAGGATCTTGAGGATCTGCGGCAGCTTGAGGATCAGGCTGCCCGTGATGATGGCGTAGCTCAGCGCCTTGCTGACCACGGCCTTGATGCACTCGACGTTGGCGAAGTCGTGGTGGGTCGCGAAGGCCTCGAAGCACTTGGGCGTGAACAGCCCCAGCACCAGCTCGTCGTCTGCCTTCTTCTCCGCCGCAGTCGAGGCCGCCACCATTGCCGTGGCCAGCGCCAGCGCCGCGCACATTTGGGTCATTCTCGCCACCATCTTGATGCCACCCGCACGCGAACAGGTCAAACTGAAGCAAAAAAGTGTGGGTGACGTCACGCTGGGATAGTTGGTGTGCTCGTACGTAATGAGTACGTATTTGATACACTAAGTACTTGATTTGGGTTTCGTATGCCAATGAAGCATCTTGATGTTTGTATGCCTAAAGTTGAAGTCGGTTGCCGTTGACTGATTGGCGATGAAACATAGCAACAGAGCGCAAGTACGACGCTACGTATGACGCGGAGCTCACACTGCTAAGCTCCATCAACCAACGAAGCGCCAGAACAAGATGACCAATGAAAAACTCACTCCACCGGCACGACATGCGAAGTGGTGATCATGCGACGCTGCCGAACGAGTCGCTGCCCAGCGACCAGAGATAGACAACGAATATGTGGAGATGCAAGTCGCTTCTTTGAACCTGTCTACCGGCGACTTCCTTCGTACTGTAGACAGCAAAAATAGGGGCTAGAGGTCTCTGTGGTAGACGGATTGGGACGGCGGGTCGAAAGCCTGGTCATTTGTAAACGTGCTCATCACAACCGAAGAACCGCCAACTTGGTGGCTGCAAACCCCATTCAGTACTTTATCCACCGAGAAATCCATGCGCGTCATTTCTCCACGAATTGCCATCGTCGCGTTGCTGCTCGGAACGCAGTCGGCACCTAGTGAGGCGAAGTGTTTCTTTGGGACGTTCAAGTGCGGCGACGGTGAGTCCATTTGTCTGAATCCAATCACCGTCGGCAAGTGCGCTTTCGACGCCGTTTGCCCCATCAAGCTCGATGCCATCATCACCACTCTGGGGAATGCGCTCAAGGCCTTGACGCCAGATCAACTGGACTTCGTCATCGACCTGGGAGTGGAGGAGATCAACTCCGTGTTCGACGACTTCCGAGACTGCTTCAAGGGGTTCGAGGGTACTGTGCCCCAGTGCTAGCAGCTCCACACCGTTCACTCGTGCGTCTCGGCGGCTTTGGATACCGCGACAGCTCTGAAAGGCGCTGGGAAGTTTGCCAAGCTGGCAGCAGGGTAACTCGATAAAGCAGACCAGGCGCTGAGTATTATCGAAAAGAATATCATCCCAGCACTCAACAAGGAGTGCGGGTCAGGCTGTCTAAACGAAGACACGTGCCCAGCGCCGAGTACCACGACCACCACTACTACAGTGACCACCACTACGACAACAACTGGATGCGATGAAGCGTCGACGGCTTCCAGCACGACGACGGACTCGACCGACTCAACCGCAATCACGCTAGAGTACACGGCCCCTTCTGGTTGTACTTGTCTGGCGATAAATGCAACAGCATTCGACTACGATGCCGTCGCGCACAGCACTGGCGCCTGCGCGCGCAACGTGGCCTACTTCATGGACGATCGAACCCCGCCGTTGCTCGTCTCCAAGGCGTACTTTGCTGAGATGGGCTGCTTCGTTGGGAAGCAGCAGAATGGGTGCACCGTGTCATACAAGCTGCAAGACGGAGACATCAGTTTGTCGGGTGAAATGCAGTGGAGTATGAACGAGCTGCAATTCCAGTACTTTATCCCGTGCGTCGACCAGTACGGCCGAAAGTACTCGGAGCGCACTCAGAAGGTGGAGCTACCCACAGCCACAACAGCAGCACCAGCGGCTTGCACTGAGACGAACACGACCACGACGACTACGACGACAACCACGACGACCACCTCGGACAGCAGCAAGAGCGCCGCACCGAGCCTTCTAGGTCTGAGTCGCGCACTGGCAGCAGTTGCCACGGCATCGGTGACGTGGTGGCTGACTGCTTAAACGAGATGCTGATCCCGCCTCAATGACTATGACAGTAAAGAGTGACAGTGAGTATACTCACTCCTTAACTATCTTTCATCGAGCTCTTCTTTTATTTACAGTTATATATTTCTAGCCACAATAGCTACTTTAACAATGAAAAAGGGAAATAACAAAATGGTGATCCTCGAAAGCAATTATCGACCTAAGGTTCTGAAACCCAGCACGCAACATGGTGAAACTTACTACATGTACATGTATTTACGTTAGTATGAGTAACATACTTACTTCGACGTATGAGATAGGACCAACAAATTGATTTACTGCGTTCTCCATTTGTATTGGCACTTACATAGCTGGAATGGATGGAACCATTCCCATATCTTGCGGGGTGTACTTGCGGCATTCTGTACCATCGAGTATATGGTCATCACGGCTCTCAACTATTGCTAACAATACACCTGAAATGGCCGGCATCAGCAGCCAACGTCTTCGCAAGAAGCCTAACTGTGTTCATGTTCGGGTTTCGCCTCATTACATACACTGTTGGAGGAAGCGATGTGCCATCTCGTGTTCGTGCAGATCCAGGCGAAATGGATTAGTAATGTGGGTGGGTGTTTCTCCGTGATCCATCTCAGCTCGTACTCCTGCGTGTGTGTTGGTTGGGTTTGTACAGATTGACTCCAAGTGCTCAGGCGTATATTGTGCACTCAAAATTCCCACAAGGTACTAAAATATGGATGAATGATGTAGATGTTCATAATGTGTGCTCACTTCGATGTAATTTTCATAAGAAAACATGATGATGTCATTTTTCCCCTTGATATTAACACCAGCATTACGACAACGGTAAGACATTCATAGGTGTTACTACAAACAACAAGCCTTGATAGACGCGAAAAGTATGGGGTTTCTGTTTCTCGAACCAACGCTTGTCATCGTTACAAGACAGACGTCGACAATTAAATTGACTCCGTTAGAAGGTGTACCCGAGCCCGGTAAACTTGAACGTGAAGTCGACACCTAACGTCAACACAAACACCAAATAGTTAGTTCTTTCACTCTCTACACCAACCCGAATAAGTATGGAAACGCACCGAAATGTACCACGCGAAAACATACCGTGATGACCATCCAGATCATCAACTTGCCCTGAATTAGGGGTCTTTGCGCCTTCAGTACGAACGCTAGTTGACACATCGCATCCATCCCGCAACTACGCTGGACCATAACCACGAGTACCCAGAACGAGGCGATCTGCAAGAGTCCAAACACGAAGACAGGGAGGACGGTGACCCCCACGTTGTCGAGCGTGACACCAGCCATCTCTGTGTGATATCGAGCGCTTGGGAGGTGGACCATGACCAGAATGTAGAGGGTGTAGAAGAACGGAATGACCGCCTCCAGGTAGGCCGTGACGACGAGACATTCGATAGTAAACAGTAGCTCCAAAGCATTGTTCAACAGTTTTGAGGGATCCGCTGCTGCGAACTTTTCGAGACGAACACTTTCTGTGGATCGGACTTCCTCTGGCATGGCTAAGCCAGACAAGGCAGACGTGAAGGGGCGAACAGCGTTGGAAAATATACGAGATCCAAGCTTGTCATACACTGCAGAGTGTGAAGGCACGACGGTGGCTGAATTTGCTCGAGCTTTCTTCAGCTTTTGGCACTCGTTCAGCCGAATTGTGTCCTCCGTGGATAGTTGATGAGGGAAGCACGAGAAAATCCGGATGTCCGTGAGCTTCACTTTCCTGAATTTGTCCAAATTTCGACACACAGAGCAGATAATACTCAACATATCTCCAGGATTATCACTCGCAGTGTATTGACGAAGCATCGCTCGAATGGAAATCGTCCGACGATGCAACCCGTACAGCATTATTACAGTCTGCGAGAGATCCGTCACAAAAATCGCCACAATAGCCAATAAAGACGACGCGCTCTGCATACACGTCGCCACGTAGACGGCATTGAAGAAATCTACCGTGAAGATCACCGACTCTGGCGCGATGTCTTCAACGTGAGCCACGCACCTCAAAACAATATTTTTAATCGCGACCTTGATCAGTGGTAAGAGCGGGATCACCAAGAACTGGTACTTTGACCCCTCTGCTAGCCGGAATAACAATTCGTAGACTGGATACACGAACATCATGAGAATCTGAGCGTACAAGAAGTTCGTGTACTTGACGAGCTGTTCTCGACGCGTCAGGAGCCGCTGTATAGCGTTTCCACCCATAATGACCCGAAATAATACGATGTGGAGAATGTTGTAGATCGGGGTCATGGTCAAAATCGAGAACGGGAGAGGAAATATCAAGTACGCTCCAATGGGGATCGTACAAACAGTGAACAGTATCGAGACGCACGAAGAAAGCAGCACTAATCGCCGTGTAGAGATCGTAAACCCTTCAATAAAATAAACCGCTTGGCCAGTAGAGAAGTGCGTTATCACGAAGGTGAGTATCATAACTCGAATCCAGAAGCCGTAATTCGCTCGCCAACCGTCTGTTGGGTCTTGAAGAGGGATCGATTCTTGGACGAAGACAAGCACAATCATTGGTAGTGGCGTCACGACGCATACAAACAGTGCGTTTAACATTGTTGCATGTTGTGCGGAAGCCTCCAAGGCTAGCAGTCGATGGATGGAATACTTGCCGCCGTAATAGCTCACTTGCAGACGCTTCCAGGCGTGAAGCAGCCTCGCTCCATGAACTCGCAGTGAGTTAACCATCTTGCAACGGAGTTTGTTGAGACCAGTTGCAAAGTCGACGCTGGACACTGCCAAAAAGTCCATGTTAAAATTCCAAAAATACTTTATTTAGTTTTTGGCAATCAAACCAGTCACCTTCACCAAAATATCTCTGAGACTTTTGGAGTGAAAAAGAAAATCATAAAGAATCAAACTCATCACATGAGGGACTAGTAGTAGTATTTATCATTAACTACAGTCTGGGAGAACTAAAACCGCTACACTGTACTGGTTCAGTGCCATTGTGCCGAGGTTGGAGGTAACATCATCTAATTGCTTGAAAAATTGTACCCAAAACCTTTGAATTTGAACGTAAAATCCACACCTACTCAACCAAAAGAGGCACGACCATGAGTACACTGCCGACCTTGTCAATACAATACGACCTCTAATACTACAACGCACCGAAATGCATGACACGGAAGCACAACGTGATCATCATCCACACAATGAGCTTCACCTGGATCAGCGACCTCTGCGACTCGAGCACAAACGCGAGGTGGTAAATCGCCCGCATCATGCAGTTCCGTCTGATCAGCACCACCAACACCACGAGCGATGCGATCTCAAGCAGACCGAACGTAAATACAGGTAGAATCCTTCCTACCACGTTGTCTGGGGTGATGTCCACCATTTCAGAATGATATTTGGCACTCGGGAGGTGTACCATCACCAAAATGTACGCGGTGTAGAATAGCGAAATGACCGCTTCCAGGTACGCGGTGACAACGAGGCACTCAATCGTGAACAGAATCTCAAGTGAATCTCGCAGGAACGTCGGGTGGCCAATACAAATATCCTGTTTGTGGCAGCTTTTCTTCGATGTGGGTCGTTTTCCCTCTTGAGTTTGAGGGTTTGCCATGCTTACGAGATCCGAAGTTGGTTGGATAGAGACTTCCCGACTTCTAGAGCAAACGAAGCGGTAGAAACTTGGTCCACGAGATGAAATATTGGTGGTGGTAGGGTACGGGACGACTGCTGCTGACTTCTTGGTTTGTTGCTGTACGGCACCATCGTCTTTGACTGTAGATTCCAGCGTATCCAGGAGCTTCGCGTCCTCTGTAGAGAGGTCGTGCGATAGACAGGAGCGAATCGTTAGTCCCGCTCGATTTTGCTTCTTAAAATTCACAGGATCTCGGCATACGGAAGATAAAACGCTGAGTAGTAGGTCCTTCTTCTCCTTCTCTGACGGCTGAGCGGTAGTGAGAAGCTTGGATGAGATCGTAGCCGTTCGACGGTGCAGTCCGTACAGCATGGCCGCAGTTTGTGATAAATCCGTGACGGTTATCACTATAATCGAGAGAGCGGAGGAGGACGTCTGCATACACGTCGCCGTGTATATTGCATTAAAGAAGTCCACCGTGAAAATTAACGCCTCGGGTACCATATCTTCCGCGTGCATCATGGATTTCCGCACAATATTCTTGAGAAACACTTTAATTACGGGCAAGAGTAGGATGACCAGAAGCTGGTAGTGCGAGCCTTCGGCTGTGCGGAACAACACCTCGTAGATCGGATACACGAACATCATGGCGACTTGAGCGTGCAAATTGTTCAGAAACCGCTTGAATTGCTCCGGTTGGGCCTTGGTGCGTTCGATAGCCTCAGCCCCCCCCACCAGTCGGAGTGAAATGAGGTAGATGATATTGTAGATCGGGGTCATGGTAAGCACAGAGAACGGGATCGGGAAGATCAAATAGGCGGAAATGAGCACTGAACACGCGCTCAGAAGTACCGAAACGCAGGTGGAAAGCAGTACCAATTTGTCACGTGTTCTGTAGACGAACGGAGTCTTGGGAAGAGGACTTGAGGTTGAACAGGAAAAATGAAGACTGAGATTGAATGAAGTGAATGAAAAGAGGCTCTCGAGCTACGGCTGTTACCTAGGCTTACAGAGGGGGCTCGGATGTGCCTGTCGGTCTGTTGCATAACGGACGCTGCTGGAATTGGTTTCAGGTTGCTCGTTTGCGAGTAGTTTGGTTGCAGGATGCGTGGGTTGGCGATGCATCATCGTCACAGTTCCTCCCTTAGACGCGCGGTAGCGCGAGTTTCCGGCAATGTGTCGAGGTAGCGGCGAATTAGTCCGATGACTTGGCTCAGATTTTGCAGGGGTTCCCACGAAGGCTTGACTGTCGAATCCTGCCATCGCACGAAGTATTGCGTTTGTCCCTGGCGCTTTCGATGCTTGGTAATGTCAGCAACGAGGTGGCCCACGGTCCCATCAGCTGTAAGCACGGGCTGAACTCGGTTGACTCGACCGGCGGAGGCATCATGATGATATGGCCGAAGCATGGAGACGTGAAACTCAGGAAACAGTCGGAGGCCGGGCGGCAAATCGAGTTTATAGCGATCTGGACCTGTGACGCTGAGAATGCGGTACGGCCCGATGAATCGTGCAGCAAATTTCCGCGCGCCATCCGTGCCGACGTGGTCCAAATGTAGGTTGCGGGTGTTGAGCAGTACATCATCGCCGACGCTATAGGTGGTGTGAGGTCGGTTTTTGTCGTAGTTGCGCTGCCAATTAGCCTGGGCCGCGGCGATGGCGTCTCGAGCTTGGCCGAGAATTGTCTGCTGGTGCTCGAGAAATGAAGTTGCCTGCCGCTGCTTCGGAGTTGGGCGTGGTATGACGCAGTCAGCCACCGACCGAGGTTCGTAGCCCAAATCTGCCATGAAAGGTGACATCCCGATTGACTCGTGGTTGCGTGAATTGTAGGCGAATTCCGCGAGAGGCAGCAGCTCGTCCCAGTCACTGTGGTGTGGGTTCACGAAGTGGCGCAGATACTCCGACAGCACCTTGTTGGTGACCTCCGACTGCCCATCGGTGGAGGGTTTACATGCGGTGCTGAGGTCGAGTCTGGTACTTTGAAGGTCCATGATGTTTTTCCACAGGCTAGAAGTAAATTTCGCGTCGCGATCCGAGACAATGGAGAGAGGCAAGCCGTGGAGACGCTGATAAAAATCTCGGAAAAGTTCGGCCGTCTCGCGAGTTGTTGCGTTCGATGTCGTCGGTAGAAAGTGGGCCCTCTTCGTAAGTCGATCCACAATAACGAGAATAGCATCGAAGCCCGAGTCGGTCGGGGGCAAGCTCGTCATAAAGTCCATGCTGATGTCGGTCCAGCGTTGCTCGGGAACTTCCAAAGGGTGAAGGTGCCCAGTGGGTTTGCCGCGTATGTACTTGTTCCGCTGGCAAAGCTCGCAAGTTTCGACGTAGGAGCGGATGGACTTCACCATACCAGGCCAGTAGTATTTCGACGCCACGAGTAGCTGAGTCTTTGCCTGTCCCGGATGCCCACGAGTCGGCGTATCGTGTTCCTCGTGCATGATAGTGTTTCTTAGCGCGGCATCTGCCGGAACACACACTCGGGCAGGTGCACCAGGTCGAATCCGGAAGAGTATCAGCTCGCCTGAGAGCTCGAAGCGCTGGTATTTGCGCGGGCGAGCTGCGCCAGACGTGAGCGCGCTCCATATTGGCCCAAAGTATTTGTCGGAAGAATAGAGGCGACTGCATTCCGACGAGATGTCGACTGTTGTTGACGTTGAATGAGCAAATAGCGCTTCTTCATCTGCGGGTTCTTGATGCGTGAGCGATTTCAACAGGGCCGAAAGGCTAACAGCTCGGCTGGTGCCTTCGTTCCAGCTTGGATTGCGCGAGATCGTGTCAGCCACCACGTTCGTAGCCCCCGGGACCCACTTGAACTGTGGTTGAAAGAGTGCAAGTTCGTTCAGCCATCGAGCAAGTCTTTGGGAGCACGTCTGCTGCTGTAAGATGCCTTCAATAGTGCGGTGATCAGTATTGATGAAGAATGGTCGGTCGATCAGATAGACTTTCCAAACTCGCATCGCATGGAGCGCCGCTAGCAATTCTTTCTCGCGAGTAGGATAGATGAGTTCCGCTTTTGAGAGCTTGCGTCCATTGAACGCGACGATCTGCTCTCGACCGGAATCATCCAATTGGAATAGATAGCCTCCAATTGCGAAGTCAGAAGCATCCATGCTGACGTGAAATGGCTTCGAGAAGTCTGGGTGCGCGAGTACAGGCGGGGAGGCTAGCTTGCGCTTCAGCTCGTCGAATGCCTGCTGCTCCTTCTCGCCGAAGGTGATTGGATCACGGCGGCTCTTGCCCTTCGTCAGCTCGGTGAGCGGGGCTATCAGGTCGCCGAACCCTTCGCAGAACTTCATGACGTAGACGCAGGTCCCGAGGAAGGACTGCAGTTCTTGCTTCGTGCGAGGTGTCGGCCAGTCCTTAATCACTTGACTCTTGCAAGGGTCCATGCGAACGCCATCCTTGCCGACGATATCACCGAGGCATGGGATCTCAGTAGCACAAAATGTGCACTTCTCGATCTTGATGTAGAGATTCTGCTCAGCGCACCTTGTTAACACCTTTTCCTAGGCAACGAGGTGGTCGTCGATCGAGTCGGAGCATGTAAATACGAACAGGTCGTCGAAGTAGGTTTGGCAGCAGGACTTGAGATCCGAGAACACCGCTTGAACGAGGCGGTTGAAGGACGACGGGCTGCTCGAAATGCCCATCGGCGTAACCAAGTTCTCGAATAAGCCGTCAGGGGTAGCGAATGCTGTGAAGGGTATAGATTCTTCGACCAGCTTCACTTGGAAAAATCCCCACAGCAAGTCCATGGCGGAAAACAACTTGCCCTTGGACATGGCGCGCAGAATATCGTCTTTGCGTGGGATCGGGTTGGCAGGCACACGGATTTTTGTGTTCAGGCCCCGAAAGTCGTGAACTATTCGCCATTCTCCATTCTTCTTCTTGACGCAGAAGGTTGGAGCGGAGTACGGCGAACTGGAGGGCCGGATCATCTTGGCTGCCAGCATCTCAGTAGTCCACGCGCGAATGGCCTCGCGCTGCTCAGCAGAAACCGGAAATTGCTTGCGGTGAATAGGAACGTCGTCTGTCAGCTCGATCTTGGCGTCCATGCCAGCCTGGCGAGTGGGCGGAACGGCGGGTAGATGACTGCGAAATACTGTATCACGAAATTTGCATGCCAGCGGATAAGCAGGAGAGGTTTTTAGCTTTTCCCACGCCTGGTCCGCCTTGCTGGGCTCGTCACTAGGATTCACGAAGAAGCAGAACTCATTGTCGCACTCACGAAGGAGGCAACGAAGGTGCCGAGGACGAACTAGCCTCGTAGTTCCGACGGCCGAGTGATGTCCATGCAGATAGTAGTAGTTGAGGAGCGCCTCGTCGTCCGATGTGTCTTTCTGGCGGGCGCCGCGGCGATGTCCCGCGATGCGTCGAGCTGGTTGGACCGGAACGCACGGATGAAAAGCAAATGCAGATAATTGGTCGCGCGGCCGGACAGTCTTGAGCTTCCAGTCAATATCGGGGTTGGTGTCCACTAGCCACGGCATACCGAGGAGAATATCCTTTCCTTCAGGAATATCCAATACAAACGCCTTGGAGCGGTAAAGAGCAAATCCGTCTAAGGCAAACTTGAGATTGACGACTCGTCTTGGAATGACCGTGGTCGAGCCGCTTCCCAAGCGAATTATCAGGGGTTTGGCGTAGTCTCGGGCAGGCAATTGCAGAGACTCAACGAGTCGGGGTGATACCGCGTTGAACGAAGCACCACTGTCGATAAATGCAGAAGCAGCATGATTGCCAACATGACCATGCTGCTCTAAGTAGCCATAAATTTTGTTGGGGCTCGATCTGAATACCGCTTCATCAGTGCCGTAATTGAAGCTCTGTGAGGTGATAGGAGACCGAACCCTGGCTTGACGGCTTGCAGTCGAATGGCGAACGGCTGCAGCGTCAGACTCGGTGGGGCGCCAGCCCACCGAGTCACCTAGTTTTTTTGCTTGCCACCGCCACCTTGCTGCCTATTGGGGCAGGCAGGAGCGATGTGACCCACCTCACCGCAGTTGTGGCAGGTAGGTACAAAACCAGTCGCTTTAGGCTGACTAGCCCCCGAGGCGGGTTTGCTCTTCCGGGAGTTGGGCTTAGTCGAGCCGGCAGCATCCGGTCGGGTTAAAGCCGAAGTTGAAGTTGACCCCGAACCCTTCTGATTCTGATTCTGGTTTTGGTTTTGGCGGAACTTGGAGGGCTTGCGAGCGTCTTCAAAGCGCTGCGCGTGGTCGATGGTCTCCTGCAGCGTCAACGGGATGTTCTGAGAGATGTGACTCGAGGTGTCCGGCCGCAGATTTTGCTGGTACAACCAGCGCTTGACCATTTCAGGCAGCTCCAGCGATGATTGGGAGAGCAGCAGCATGAACTTCGAAGTATATTCATGCTGCGAGCCCGTCACCTGGAGGTCGTGCAATTTGGAGAGTAGCTTGAACTCGAAATCGCTTTCGCGGAAGCGAACACGGATCTGCTGCTTGAAAAGGAACCATGTCCGAGGCTGATCGCCGAGGATATTCTTGAACTCCCGGTACCAGGACATAGCGTCCGGTCCCAAGAATGGGACGACCATGTCGACGAATCGCGAGTCGCAGCTGTCGCGCTCGACAGCAAAGCTGCTCAGGTGCTCTTCAATGGCGAACAGCCATAGCTCTAGGTCCTCACCAGCACGCCCGTAGAACTTTGGAGGGTCGGTCTTGTGTTTCTGGCGAGTAGCACGAGACTGTTGCTCAAACATCTCGCGCTGAAAGTTGCTCTGTTGCTCCATGAACGATTGGAATTGCTGCTGCTGCAGCTGCATGGCCTGCTGCTGCACGGCCATCATGTGCAGGAGCTGGCCAAGAACAGCGTCACTAGTGCCCGCCCCGGATTGTGGCATGGCCGCACCGGGGAATTGCGGGGGTGGCGACGTTGAAGATGGGGCACTCGGCCCTTGCGGTGCCGGCGTGCGAGATGGGGTAGAAGCAGGCTGCCCTGGCGTCGGAGACTGATCCATGTCGTTGTCGTCGATCCTTGGTTGCTGGCGCGGTCGCAGGTTCGGCGATGTCTCTTCAGCAGCGCGGGGAGTCTTGGGTCTTTGCATGCAGTGTAGTCGCACTTAGTCGGGTGTACACGGTAGTGCCTCAAAATACGGTCGTACAGAGTTTTCACTCCTAATTTCGAAATTGTCACGTGTTCTGTAGACGAACGGAGTCTTGGGAAGAGGACTTGAGGTTGAACAGGAAAAATGAAGACTGAGATTGAATGAAGTGAATGAAAAGAGGCTCTCGAGCTACGGCTGTTACCTAGGCTTACAGAGGGGGCTCGGATGTGCCTGTCGGTCTGTTGCATAACGGACGCTGCTGGAATTGGTTTCAGGTTGCTCGTTTGCGAGTAGTTTGGTTGCAGGATGCGTGGGTTGGCGATGCATCATCGTCACACAATTGGCGGACAGAGTAATGGATCCCCTGGAGGAAGTAATTTATCGGGCTTGTGGACGAGTAAGTGATCACAAAAGTCAGCATCGTCACGCGTACCCATTGGCCGTAACTCGCGCTCCATCCGTCTTTCAGGTCGCGAAGAGGGATCGATTCTTGAATAAAGATAATTATTGCCATGGGAAGTGGAGTTCCGATGCACACGAAGAGAGCGCGTAATAGCGACGTATTCTTGGTGTAGGTCTCCAAAGCGAGCAGCCGGTGGATGGAGTACGCTCCTCCGTAGTAGCTCACTTGAAGCCGCTTCCAAGATCGTAGAAGCTTGGCCCTCATGGTCCACACCCTCGACATGAATGAATGACAAGAATGAGGTTGATGACTGTGCTCCAATAATACACTTGGTGCTTCACTCAACGCCAGCTATAATGGAATAACAGTAGAAATAGTAGTCCTGTCATTTATAGCACGTGATGAGTCAATGTACCAACATTATCAAGGTTTTTTCTTACGAAAATCATTCATATCTTGACATTCGAAGTGATCTCATGAAAACAAATTATTTATGCGAACAAAACGATCGACCTTGCCGCACCTTCCGGTCATACCTTCTCCAGCTTACAACTATATAAGTACTGCACACCTAGACGACTCCAACTCTAAGCCTTTGATGCTAGCTTTTTTATTAAAAATCCGCCCAAATGGACCTCGCCTCCAAACGAACATTAGCTGGAGGGAACGCCACCAGACAAAAAAACATTATTTAGCGTCCCAAACACGCTCAACAAAAAACTATCCTGGTTAAACTCGTTGATTCTGAAAACCTCTTTCTTTTGTTTGCTACTTAACCCCTCCAGCCCGGAGTGCTGCATAATGCAGCTTAATATTTTTTGTTAAGCTGCATTATGCTACATAACGGCAGTTTTGACTTCAGAATTGTATAGGATGTATTTTCCCTTGTCAATATGTATACAAACTTCAAGATAGACAATCTATGGAAATTGTGTCGTTTCTGTTACAAACCCAAACCTGATCAGTAAAAATAGTCCCTCAATAACAAAAAAGTGGTTCCTGGTTTGCTGGGTGCTTAGCAGCTTTGGCAGGGAACGACCGTCCGCCAACCGCCGACGGGTCCGAATCCCCCTCAATCGAGATTTCGCGCGCCTAGGGCTCAAGCTGGCATTGGACGGTGGTGAAACCGCGAGGGAAGCTAGTGCGTGACTGCGACGTCACCTCCCGAGACCTGTCATTCCGGTCCGTCTGGAGAGAATTGAAGGGGCAAGGATGGACAAGCAAGCGACCTCCACGACGAAGCCTGGATGGCCGCTATCTCTACGTCCGTCCTGGTGGAGATCCGGACGGCACTGCTGGTGTGGACTTCTTTCTAGGCGAGGGCGCCGTTCTAGAGTATTACGCCAACAGTAAGTTTTGACTGGTATTTTATTCATCGATTTACACGCTAACACGATCTGTGTATTGACGCAGTTCTGCGAACGCGCGCGCGAACGCCTCGTCCGTCGGACCCTGGGGATGCTGAGCTGGAGCGGGCTGCCCGAGTCGTCGAGGAGACGTACGGCCATCTCATCGAAGGCAGCCCAGCTCATGGCCAAGCTGCTGCAGGCGCTAACCCAAGGGGCCCTTCTCTTTCGGTGACATCTGCGCGCCAGACTTCTTCCCTTCAACTTGCCAGTGGTCAGGTACCACCAGCTCTACGAGCGCAAGGCCCACCTCATTCTGCTCGTGCCCACGTGCCAGCTGCGACTGGGGTTGCTCAAGCCCCACCTGCTGCTCTCCGTTCCCAGGGTCGACCTCCTGCTGCGCATACCCAAGGACTAGCTACCGCTGACGACGACCACGGCCCACCTCTTGCGGCGCGTCTCGAAGGCCAGCCTCGTGCTGCACGTGGTCAAGACCAACGTCGCGCTCTCCGTTCCCAAGGACGATCTGGTGCTGCGCATGTCCAGCTACCTTCAGCTGCGGATGGCCACGGCCCACCTCATGCCCAGGCCCAAACTCGTGCTGCACGTGTCCAAATGCCGGCTATGACTCCGTGTGGCCAAGGCCCACCTGCTACTGTTTGTGCCCAAGGATCGCCTTCTACGGCGCGTGCAGGACTGAACCGGGAGCGTGGCGCATCACGTCCTACGCGGCGCATGCTTGTTTGCACGGACAGTCCCATGACAACGCCTCCGCGCCGTATCTCAACGTCTACCCCGCTCTGTACTACTTCCCCGCATGTCCACGATGAGTCCGCCGACTCCTGTGACGATGCCGCTGCGTCTGATGGAACACTGCAACTCGACGGCGCATCGGTTCATTCTGCTGAAGACGCAAGCGGTTCAGATATCGGTAAGCTGCATCTTGTGCTGCATCTTATGTTGCATCTTGTGCTGCATCTTATGTGGTATCATTTACATTGCAAGCTTTCGATAATCATACTAATGCATACGTGGTTTGCTTTATTTGTGTTGGGTTATTAGATACATGTGAAGAAGATGAAGGTGAAGTAGATCCACGCTTCTGGCCGACAACGACGACGATCTCAATGCTGTCGGTGATGGCGAAGACGCCGATGACTACGGTGCCATGGAATCGGGTGACGACGCAGAGAAAGATGATTTAGAAGCCGGGGAGGATGATGAGGACGGTGATTGCGATCGTGCGGCGTATGAATCGGAAGGGGATGAGGTCGAGCCAACGGAGTCGGAGATTGCAGCAGAAGTGCTGTTTGCCGAAGATTTCCTGAGTCGGTTTGGAGGCGAGGACGCCGTCCTCGCTGGCAACCTCAAGAATGATGTACTGCGTGAGATGTCGGCTTCGGGTTGGGAAGATGTGGAGGAACCAGATACGTACGACTACATGCAGACTCCGTATGATCCTGTAAGCAACACTCAGAGCTATCCTGGTTTACGGCAAGGGTATTCGGAGCCTACACCTGAGGCATTGCGCAATGCAGACTCCCCCCTGGCGCTGTTCTTCTTCTTTATGCCGGTGGCATTGTGGCAGCACATCGCAGTCTGTTCGAACGAGTACAGTCGGGAGATGGTTTCGCTGCGCGTGGACGAAGCACACAAGCGATACCGAGCCCGGCGACGGCTCAATCCTCAGCTTCCAAAGAAAACAAAACGTGACATCAGGAACGAGCTGGAGGGCATGAAGCCGATTCTTCCCCATGAGATTTGCCGATTTATAGGTTTGCTCATTGCACGAACGATCGCTCCCAATCGCGAGAAGCTAGCGCACCACTGGAAGACCACCGATGAAGGCGGCATCGCGCGTGGTGCTTTTGGGTCTGTGTTGCGGCGCGACAGGTTCATGGAAATATCCCGTAACCTGCAATTCAATCCGAATAGCGATCCGCGGGCGGCTACAGACAGGGCTTGGAAAATCCGTAAGGTCGTGGAAGTACTCCAGAGGACATTTGAGAGGGGGTACGTGGCCCCGCCGCACCTGGCTTTCGATGAGGCTATCCTACCGAGCCGCTCGTCATTCAACAAAATGCGAGTGTACATGAAAGACAAGCCCCACAAGTGGGGCACGAAGCTCTTCATGCTGTGCAGTGCGGTGACAGCGTACTGCATACGGTGCGTATTTTGGATCGTTGTTGTTTTATGATGAATAATGCAGTTTAGATCTGACTTTTTATTTGGATATGCTGCATATATGCAGGTTCGAAGTGTATTGTGGGAAGAAGGAGCACACAAGTGATGCTCACAAGACAGGCATGAAATCAGGTCCTGCTGCGGTGGTACGGAATCTACTTGCAGTGTTTGGAGCGGATGCGCGTAAGCAAGGAATGCGGCTTGTTGTAGTGGATCGATTCTACACATCTGTTGCTCTGGCAATTCAATTGCTGCTCATGGGGTTTTACTGCGTGGGGACCATTATGACAAGCCGATTGGGTTACTGCAAAAGCGTCATTGAAAAGAAGAAATCGCGTCCAGCTACCATCGCCCGAGGAACGTTCAAGCTAGCTCGGTCAAAGCAAGTTCCACACATGACGGCCATTATGTGGTGGGATTCGCGTCCGGTCCACTTCCTATGCACTGGGGGGAGCCTGGAAATGGATCGTGTTGTACGGCAGGACCGCGCAATGCAGCAAGAGGTGCCATGTCCTCGAGTTGTCAAGGACTACCACGCCTTCATGGGAGGCGTGGATGTCCACGACCAGCTGCGGCTGCAGCGTTATTCCATCCAGCATGCTGTTCGATTAAAAAAATATTACAAGTCCCTTGTACTGGGACTTATCGACCTGGCGATCGTGAACAGTTATATTGTGCACAAGGCTTATCACAAGAACAAGGAATCGCGCCACTTGACCCACGTCAAGTTCATGAAGAAGTTGCATCTACAGCTCTGCCAGCTTCGGGCCACCGATATGTACGAGGCTAACACTTTCAGCGTGAGGCAAGCTACCGCGAGAGGCGCGCCCAAACAGCCACCACGACGTTCTACCCAGGCGACGCACGCTCCGCAACAACTTGACGAATGGCGAGACAAGACAACGCAACCAAAGCGCCGACAACGCGCCTGCAAGGTATGCTCGCTGCTTCGCAGCGACGGCAAAAGGGCTGCCACTACGGCATACTTTTGCGGTGAGTGCAGTCAACAGGGGCCCGTATTCCTGTGCATGAAGCCACGCCGCACGATGCGCGGCGTTGCGATGACTTGCTGGGATGTTTGGCACCGTGAGTGGAATCATGGCAAGCTCATTCCCGTAGACACGGGGAGAAGCATCCGGATGCGCCGATCCGCCGACGCAGTGGCTGCACCATCAACACCAGAAACGCCTGTCACGCCGCTAACACCAATCGGACCGGCTAGTAGCAGCAAGAGGCGTAAAACAAACAGGTAGACCGTAAGTAGCTATGACGAGAGAGCCAAATCAATTGATTGTGAGAGTTACTGGGGGTGACACCCCAACTTACTCTATAGATTTTTGTATGACAGTTTTTTTGTGAGGTTGGGGCTATAGTGAGAGCCGCACTTGTCTCGTATCTGTACCGGAGTCTGTTTTTCTCACGTCAGACTACGCTGCATTATGCAGGTTTAGCCTGAATATTTCAGTTCGGATATGCAGCGTAGTGTATGTTTAGACTTGTCCATACACATTCTCGACCGACTTTACCCAGCTGCCTTCATTTCCCACATCCCTTTGTATACAAACCTCAAGTCAAATAAACCTGCATATGCAGCTTAAAAAAATTGAAAATGCTTCGGGCTGGAGGGGTTAAGAAGCAATCACTTTCATACGTATTCTGTTAGAAGTTATAACCAAGCCCGGTAAATTTGAACGTGAAGTCCACGCCTAAATGTCAGTACAATAACCCAAATATTTCGTAAGTAAGTGCCTTTTACGCTCGACACAAATGCGAAATAGTACTATAGTAACACGTACCGAAAAATGTACCACGCGGAAACAGACCGTAACCAGCATCCAGATCATCAGCTTGCCCTGAACCAGTGGTCTTTGCGCTTCTAGTACAAACGCCAATTGATTCAGCGCTTGCATTCCGCAGCTACGCTTGATCATAACCACAAGAACCACGAACGAGGCGATCTGCAAAATTCCAAAAACTAAGACAGGGAGGACGGTGGCACCCACGCTATCGAGGGTCACACCCGTCATTTCTGAATGATATCGAGCGCTTGGGAGCTGAACCATGACCAGAATGTAGACGGTGTAGACGAACGGGATAACCGCCTCCAAGTAAGCCGTGACGACGAGACATTCCATGGTGAACAGCAACTCCAGTGCATTATGCAGCATCTTTGACTGATCACTGCCGCAAGCTTGTGGAGACTAATACTGTTTGTAGATCGGAGTTCCTTTGGCAAGGCCAAGGCCGTCAGTGGAGGCGTGAGGGGGTGGACGGCGTTGAGTGCACCAAATATACGAGGCGGGAGCCCATCTGAGCTGGTTTGCGGCTTCACGAGTTTCTTAGAATAGTAGGCCTTCTTCAGCATTTGACACGCTTTCAACACATTTGTGTCCTCCATGGATAGTTGATGAGGGAAGCACGAGTAAATCCGGACGTCACTGAGTTCCAGCTTCCTAAGTTTTTCGGGAGTTCGGAACCAAGAGCAGATAACGTTCAGCATGTCACCACCATCATTCCTACCAGCACGTTGTTGAAGCATTTTTCCAATGAAAATCGTCCGACGATGCAACCCGTAGAGCATAATGACCGTCTGAGAGAGGTCCGTCACGGAAAGCGCCACAACAGCCACCAGAGACGATGAGCTCTGCATACAAGTCGCCACATAGATAGCATTGAAGAAATCTACAGTAAAAATTACAGACTCTGGCGCGATGTCTTCAACGTGAGCCACACTCCGTAAAACAATGTTTTTGATCCCCACCTTGATCACGGGGAGAAGTGGAATCACCAAGAACTGGTACTTTGTTCCCTCTGCAGTACGAAAAGCCAGCTCGTAGCCCGGATACACGAACACCATCAGATCCTGAGCGTACAGGAAGTGTAGGTACTTGACGAGCTGCTCTCGACGCGTCAGAAGTTGCTGCATGACGTTTCCACCCATGATGACTCGAAACAGGACGAACTGGAGGACGACGAAGGCCGGAGCCATGGTCAAAATGCAGAAAGGTAGAGGAAATACCAAGTACGCGCTGATGGGGATCGTACAAAGGGTGAAGACCATCGAAACACACGTGGATAGCAGCACCAAGCGACGTGCAGTGATCGTAAACCCTTCAATGAAATAAACCGCTTGACCCGTAGAGGAGTAAGTTATCACGAATGTGAGTATCATAACTCGAAGCCAGAAGCCGTAATTCGCTCGCCAGCCGTCCTTTGGGTCTTGAAGTGGTATTGATTCTTGGGCGAAGACAAGAGCGATCATAGGTATCGGAGTCACCAGGCATACGGACAGCGCTCTCAGTAGAGATGAGCGTTGTGCATAAGCCTCCAAGGCTAGCGATCGATGAATGGAATACGATCCGCCGTAATAGCTCACTTGTAGACGCTTCCAGCCGTGAAGTAGCCGTGTTCCATGCGCTCGTAGTAGGTTGACCATCGGCAATAAAGTAAGTGGCATCGAGGTGTAAACTTTGTGTAGTCTTCATAAATGTATTCTTGGACTGCGACTAAAATAAATAAAAAAGTGTGGTCTGCGCCGAAGGCTCTCTACATGTGGAATTGCGACTGCATACATTTTAAAACATGTTAGCAGAAGTTCGATAGAGCTCACCCTACTTTTTAGCAAACCTGTAACATGGCCATGAATTTGTCAGTGGATAGCCAAAACCCAGTCGTGTTGCACTGACACTCGAGCCCAGCTGAAAGTTCGCTTTATTCTGAGGACATGGAGTCATTCTGCTAAGTATAGTCGTCTTTCCTATTATAAGAATAGTTGTTCGTGGATCATCTACCTGGACGCCAGCCTTTTGACAGCAGCCCACGCGCAGATTGAATGAGGGGGACAAGCCGACGGACAGCTCGATGGTCGGAGCTGCTCACCACTTGGAAGAAACTCCAACTGAGCTACTACGGTGGGAAGTACTCCGTCCATCGACTGCTGGCCTTGGAGGCGTACACACGGACTACTTCACTGTTCCGCGCCTTCCTCGCGTGTATTTGGACGCCACTCCCCACGGTCGCAGTGGTGTGTCTACTAGAATCGCTGCCGCTGCGAGACCCGAAGGACGGATGGCAGGCCAGTCCTGGCTTTTGGATTCGAGTCGCTGTTGTGACGTTTGTCATCGCCCAAACATCGACAGGAGAAGCGGTTTACTTCATCGACAGCTTCAAAATCTCTGCGCGCCAACTTGCACTGCTATCGGCTGGTGTTGCTGGGGTGTTTACGGGCTGTTCGATGGTCATATCAGCGACCATCATCTTCCCTGTCCCGTTCTCCACGCTGGTGTTGACTCCAGTGTTCAACATCATCCACATTATCATGTTTCGAGTCATACTGGGCGCTCAAATGTTGCGGCAGTTGCTGGCACAACGCAAACAGCTCATGCACTACATGAACTTCCTGCACGCGCAGATCATGATGCTGTTCGTGTATCCGATCTACGAAGTACTGTTTCGCTTTGTAGAGGGTACAAACTACCAGCTTCCGGTGATTCTGCTGCTGCCTTTGATAAAGGTTGTTATAAAGAATATTGTGCTGAGGTGTACGATGCATGTGGAAGATATGACGCCGGAGCTGGTGATCTTCACTGTGGACTTCTTCAATGCCATCTACGTAGCGACCTGTATGCAGAGCGCCACTTCGGCCCTCGCAATCTCGGCCATCGTAATGACGGATCTCTCGCAGACGATTATCATGTTGTATAGCCTGCACCGCCGGACGAGTGATAGTATATCCAGACCTCGAGGCTCCGTGCCTGGTATGGAAAACCCGAATGATCTTCTGAGCGCAACGAGCGTGTTGTGTCGAGATACAACCATCGTCGGGCGGCATTTTCGACAAAGCATCAACATTTTCACGAATTTCCCGCACCGATTGCCTACTCAAGACGATATTCTGTTGAAGACTTTGCACGCAACGAGACAAATACGCCCATCATCCGAAGGCTTATCCTCCCCTACTGTCGCGGACATTCAGCCTTCCGTGAATTTCGCCAACTGTTGCTGTAGTTGTACCAAGAAAAGCAGCAAGAGGGTCCAGCCTATGGTAATAGTTCGTGCTGACGAATCCCGAGAACCTGAAAGTTTGACGGCCCTGGTAGAAGAACCGTCATTTTTGCGGTATTCACTGGAGACGTTCTTTACGATCGAATGTCTCGTTGCCACCTCCTACTTGGAAACGATCATCCCTCTCTTGTACGCGGCGTACATCCTCGTGATGTCGCACCTCCCAAGTGTACAATATCACTCGGAAATGGCTGGGGTCACGCCGAAGAACGCGGGTCATACGGTGCTCCCTGTGTTTGTGTTTGGGCTGCTTCAAGTTGTGTCCTTTGCGTTGCTGATGGTGGTGATTAAGCGAAACTGCGGGATGCAGGCGCTTTACCAGCTTGCGTTCGTCCTGGAGACGCACAGGTGGTCGATTATGAGCAAGTTGATGGTCTGGATGCTGATCACCTTGTCCTTTCGTGTAGTACATTTCGGTGCGTTTTATTCATGGATTTAGTGCTGATGGCGACTGCATGACGTTAAGGATTGTTTTTGGTGTTACTGCAGGCGTCGACTTCACCTTTAGATTCGCGGATGCGGGATGGTAGACCTGCGACTAATCCGTGTACAGAATTCACCCGTGAACTGTTGTTCGTATTGCCAGAATGGATGCGTTTTTGCTAGATTCCATCACATACACAGCCTAGCTCTTATGTTTCTCCATTATACTGGACGCCTGCCAAAAATGTATTAACTTTCCGCATAAGCCGATTTAATAAATCTTATATTCGTCAGGCGTAGATTTCGCCTCAGTAAACGAAGGGTCGCTTCGCCCCCTCATCTTGCAACTACATAAATTTTATCTTGCATAAAGTATACCGCACCCTTTTATAGCAACTTGGTGGCATAAACCCCGACCTTTGACATATGTCGACCTCTGCACAATTTATATTTAGAGATGAATTTAGAGAAACACTTTATGTCGATTGTATGTCACTTTTGGCAGGCGTCCACTGGTGGAGTTCATTTATTGCTTGCTACACGATACCATATGTCACGAGCTTCTGCAGGAGCTCGTGAGCATACTGATGAGCCTGTCACTGTTCAGAGGAACCATGCGAGAAATTACTAAGTTACCAGTGTAGCCGTTGAGGGTAGTGGGTGCATGTTTAAGATACGCTAGCAGAAGATAGTTAGCAGGAATGACCACTGGGCATTCCGGAATCTGAAAAGAAGAAATAAAGTCGACTTCTGCTCCGGCCAAGCAGACGTGGGCACACCACACCGGTGACCTCGAGAGGGGATCTCGGGCACCTCGACAGCTCTACAAGTACCGTAACTCTACAAATACAGATTGCGTGTATCAAGAGCCTCAACAATCAGCTTCCTTTGCCTAAGTGCTACCAACTCTCATCTTCCAGCTCGCACATGAGCAGGAAGATTGCGACATAGTAGAAATTGGTGCCGATGCAAGACAGAAACACAGCGCGGAGGATGCTGAGGAGCGACACCGCGCCGGTGCGGCAGCAGCTGCATGGGAATCGCCACAGCGCCGAACACCAACGGATCGACAGGCTGGAAACCAGACTGGACCAGACGCATGATGACCTTAGGGCTTTCAGCACTAACATCAATGCGACAATCAACAACATGAGCACCGGACTTCGTGCCGATATCGCCGCTTTGAATGCCACGATGGCCAATCTGGTGCAAGGAATGACTAACCTCACGCAAGGGCTGACTCAAGTGAAGCAAGTCGCTCTTGACGCGCAGCGTGGCTTCGGCAGTGGAGCAGACTGGTGGTGCGAGGAGCGTAGCAGCCCGAGCAGCTGGGAGCGGCTTTGGAGAAGTCCAGGGACCGTCTTTGCGGAAAATGGACGTGAAGCCTCTCGTTTTCGTCGGCGAGATCGACGGAATCAAGCTGAATAGCTTTGTATTCCAATTTGAGTCGTATTTTCGCCAGAAGGGATACGATTTACTGCGGAATGATGACAAATTAGCAGATGAGCTGAACCAATGTGTGCAGAAGAACGCGCTGGTTTGGTATGAGCGATACATGACGGACGAGACGTCGGACAAGCGATGGAGTGCGATGAAGCTGGCGATGCCTATCGAGTTCATGGAGCCGAACTTTCAGGAGAAGATTAGGAACCAGCTGCTTACCATCAAGCAAACTGGTGGCTACACTGGATATGTGGGAAAATTTCGAGAGCTCAACCGCATCGCACAGGTCGATTCGCTAACAGCAATGAATTTGTTTCTCAACGGATTGTCGGATGTGACTATGAAGCGCGAAATTCTGAGAAAGAAACCCCGAGACTTGAATGCTGCGATCGAAGAGGGATTTCTCGAGTGGGAGCTAAAAGAGAAGACAAGCTACAAACCCACCGAGACGAAACCAAAAGGCAAGCGAAGTGGTGGGAACTACTCGTCGGCTCAACCAGCCGACTCGGTCCCGCCTGCCGCTCGAAGATCGGGGAATAGCGTTCGAGGAGGCAACAACGCGGCCAAGACAGACAAGAATTGCAGTTTCTGTGGTCGTGGGCCCCATCGCGTGGAGGATTGCTGGTTCAAGTACCCCGAAAAGCGCCCTGGCACCAACAACAATCTGAACAAGAAAATATTTGCGATGTTGGAGCGAATGGTGGTGACGGAAAATCAGCCCCGCCATGAACATGAGTCTTTAAACGAGTAAGTCCGCTCGATGTTGAGCGATTGAGCGGACATACTCGCAAGCTCAGCCGCCTTAAGTGTGATCGCTGCGGCTCTTTGCAGGAGAACCAGAGTGAATCGACGACGCAGCATCCTGATTGTGATGATAACGACGCAAACAAGCAGAAAAATGATGCCGTTCAACAACACAATCAAGAAAACCAGGAAAATAAATTCACGTTGTACTCGAGTGTCACTAATGGAGCGAAGTCTCTCGGAGATCTGAACTGGGATAAGTCACGAACGTGTTTGAAGACTTCGAAGCCTCTGTCTCGCGAGTACTGCTGTCTATTGCATACCACGAGTACGGTGCAGAGCGGGCCGGACGATCTGATTCTCACCAACTCCAACTTTATTGATAGCGGCGCTACAATTAATGCTGTGAGCCCAGAGTTCTGCTGTAAGGCGAAGCTGGAGGACAAAATCGTGGATCATGGTATGACGATTCCGATTACTTTGGCCAACAAGCAGGAAATGGAGGTCCCGCAGAAAACTGTGCGACTGCATCTCTTCATTGATGAATTTGAACCGTACGAAGCAGAGTTTCTCGTGCTTCCGGTGCCCGAAGAGCAGGATATTCTGCTCGGCATGCCCTGGCTGAAGACGGTGAACCCCGACATCGACTGGATCGAGGAAAAGATTAAGCCACGGGGCGTTGCTGATCCCAAGCCGCGCGCATCTAAAACAAAGAAAAAGAAGAGAGTGAAACCCCGCACGACAGTGATACCCTCGCGACCGGCTCTGCAAGTTGGTGGTAGACGCGTGTCAGTGTGCGGAAGTACAGCCACGTCATGTAGCCGATACTTCGTCCATGGCTACTTCTCAGTCACAAGTGGCGAAACAAAATATATTACCAGCAAGCAGTTCAAGCGACTGCTGCGCAAACCTCAGGACATCGAGTGCGTCTTTGTACTTCGACCTGTTACTGAGAAGGAGCAAACTGATAAAAGCAAACCAGTCGTGGACGTTGAAGACTTTCATGGTCAGCCTGTGTACCCTGTTTTGAAGTGCCACAAAGCCGTCTTCAGACAGAAGCTACCGTGTGAACTTCCACCGGAAAGCCATGGAGTTCACGAAATGGAAGTGGATACGAACCAACCCATATTCCGGCAGCAGTGGCGTCAATCCCCAGCTCAAGAACAGGAAATCAGAGCTTGGGTTGAGGAAATGCTACGCGCAGGGCTGATACGACCGTCGTCATCACCGCATGGAGCGCCCACGTTCTGTGTGAAAAAGCCCGTGGGCTGGCAAATCGTGCATGACTATCGCGCGATGAATAACCACACAGTTCGACGGACGCTACCTATGCCAAGGAAGGACATTATTTTCGAGCAAATGCAGGGTGCATACTGGTGCAGCTGTATGGATCTACTCAGCGGCTACTATCAGTTCCGTATGCGAGATTCGGATATCAAGTACACAGCATTTCAAACTGCGGATGGTTCATTCGAATATCTTGTGATTCCGATGGGCTTATCAAACGCACCTGCGACTTTTAACGATGGAATTCGTAAGTTGTTGAAAGACTTGGCTGAATTCTGTCTCTCCTACTTCGACGACATTTACGTGTTCACACGTGGTAAGGATCTCGATTCGCATCTCGCCGCGCTTGATCGCGTGCTGACTCGGCTAGAAGAGAACAAGTTTTATGTGAAACTAAGCAAGTGTGTCTTTTGCTCGGCCGAGATACCCTGTTTGGGCGATTATATTGGGCGTGATGGAGTGCGAATCGACCCCAAGAAGGTGGCCGTGCTTCGCGACTGGCCAAGACCCAAGACGAAGGGCGAGTTGCAGTCGTTCTTGGGAACGGCGACTTACGTGCAGCGTTTCTGCGACGGCTTCGCGCAGGACGCTGGGCCTCTCTTTGAAATGCTGAAAACAAAGGATAAACAACAACGAAAGGGCCAGCTCGACTGGACTGATGAGCTTGTGAAGCACTTCGAGCAGCTCAAAGAGCGAATGTCGGCTACGCCTGTTCTAGCGATTGCCGATTTCAACAAACCCTTCTTCATGCGAATGGATGCCAGTGACTTTGCTATTGGTGGAGTTCTCTTCCAGCTGGAGGAGCAAGATGGTCAAGTTGTAGAGCGACCAGTTGCATTTCAAGGGCGGGAGTACAAAGGCGCAGAAAAGAACTACTCTATCCGCGAAAAGGAGTTGCTCGCGATCTTGTTTGGGCTGCGAGTGTGGAGGGTCTATTTGCTGGACAAGCCATTCATTGTAGAGACTGACCACAAGTCCCTGGAGACGGTGTTTTCGCAAAAGAGTATTTCGCGTCGTATCGCGCGTTGGTACGATGAGCTCAGCGAATATCCGGTGACCTTTAAGTACATCACTGGAGCTTCGAATACAGTGGCAGACGGGATTTCTCGTCGCGCTGATTTTGAAGATGGACATTCGCTGGAGACTATTGCTTCGGCAACCGGCGTTCATGCTCGAGTGGAAAAGGGCATGAATGCTGTTGTGAGTGAAATTATTCAGCGGTACAGCGAGGACCCACACACGGAAAAGATTATACGAGCGCTGAGAGGGTCTCCTGCTACTGCCACCAAGAAAATTAAGTTCGTTGATCGCTACTGCCTCGACGGGGAGAAGCTGATGTACACTGGACCGAATGATGAGGTTCCGCGACTGGTTGTACCTGCCGTTGATGAACTAATTAACGCACTGCTCTTCGAGTTCCACGACGTAGAGGTCTATGGACATCCTGGTATCGATCGAACGATACGATTGGTGGAGGAGCACTACTACTGGAGACACATGACAAGGAGCATTCGTGCGTATGTGAAGTCGTGCGAAACATGTCAAAGAACAAAGGCTCGAAATTCTAAGCCATCCGGCCTGCTCCAAAGTCAGCCTATTGCGCGCGGACGATGGACGCATGTGGCCATGGATTTTATTGTGGCACTCCCTGAAACTCGCGGGAAGCTTGATTCGGTGTTGGTCGTGGTGGACCAGCTTACGAAACGAGCTCACTTCGTGCCATGTAAGGGCACAGCCTCGGCACGCGAGATCACCGAGCTGTACCGCGACCGCATCTTTGTTCTGCACGGGATTCCCGTGGAGATACTCTCGGACCGTGACCCTATGTTTACGTCTACGGTTTGGAGCACTTTGTGTGGAATGTTGGGGACACGGCAAAAGCTCACAAGCGCATTTCGTCACCAGGCAAATGGCGTAACGGAGCGACTAAACCAAACAACTGAAAACTATTTGAGAGCATTTACGAGTGGTGCATCGGACGATTGGGACGAGTATCTTTCGCTGGCCGAATTCGCGTACAACTCGCGATACCAGCAGTCAATCTCGATGGCACCGTTCGAAGCGGACCTCGGCTACCTTCCGTCGACACCTGCCACCATGATGACACCACCTCGAGCAACAGGAGCTGAACGCCAACGTCGTGCTCTGGGGAAGACGTTCCTCGAGCACCAAGCAGACCGATTGGCTACAGTTCGGCGCGAGTTGCAACTGGCGTCGGACCGCATGAGTGCGTACTATGATGAAAACCGACCGGTGCAATCTTTTGCAGTCGGGGAGGAGGTGCTGCTGTCGACTGAAAATCTCGCAAACTACCATGCAGGGACCACCAAATCAAAACTTGGAGCGCGTTGGATTGGTCCGTATCGTGTTGAGCAACGACTCGGCCACGACTACTACGAGTTGAAGTTACCGAAAGGCGTCAAGTTCCACCCCGTGTTTCACACGAGCTACCTCAAACCATATGTGCGTGACGCATCACGAGAGCAAGAGCCTTTCAAGGTGCAGCTGCCAGATGGTTCCGAGGGTGAGTTGGTCGATGACATTGTGGGGCACAAGCGCATCCGAGGCAAGGACTACTACCAAGTCAAGTGGACCGGAAAACTCAAGCCTACATGGGAACCTTTCGCAAATCTGCGATTCGTGGGCGACCTGATCACTCGCTTCCACGACCGTGCAAACACGAGGAGGCCTTCTCTTCGGGGGCGGAATGTCACGAGCTTCTGCAGGAGCTCGTGAGCATACTGATGAGCCTGTCACTGTTCAGAGGAACCATGCGAGAAATTACTAAGTTACCAGTGTAGCCGTTGAGGGTAGTGGGTGCATGTTTAAGATACGCTAGCAGAAGATAGTTAGCAGGAATGACCACTGGGCATTCCGGAATCTGAAAAGAAGAAATAAAGTCGACTTCTGCTCCGGCCAAGCAGACGTGGGCACACCACACCGGTGACCTCGAGAGGGGATCTCGGGCACCTCGACAGCTCTACAAGTACCGTAACTCTACAAATACAGATTGCGTGTATCAAGAGCCTCAACAATCAGCTTCCTTTGCCTAAGTGCTACCAACTCTCATCTTCCAGCTCGCACATGAGCAGGAAGATTGCGACACCATAGCTCCCTCGCACGATCAGCTCTAGTGTATGTTATTACTATTATACAATACATGCATGAATATATGAGAAAGCGTCAAACAAAAGAATATTAATGAACCTAAGTACGAATCGCGATTTAGGCACCCCAATGGAAAGAGGGGTGTCTCCTCTTTCATTTGAGCCCACCCACGCCTCGCAGAAGTTGAAACCGACGAAGTTATGGTCTCTCAAAAAAATTATCTCCCTTCCCTGAGCAAAAATCGATTTTTTGTTTTTTGGTGAACCAAACGTAAAATGGGCCGGCGGTTCGAATGGTACTCTCAGATTCACCCATTTCCGAGCAGAACGTGCTCAAATCGTGTCTTAAAGTTATTACCCCGAGTTAGTGACACGCATATGCCCATAAGTAACAATTTGTTTGAGAAATGGATGGAAGTATCAATTTGATTCACATACACTGCAGCATCTTAGTCGCTGTTCGTCTTTCTCTTCTTCGGTGCTGCAGTCATGTTGTCTTCGTTTCTTCCTCGGCGATCGCTGTTCTCCTGCGCGGCCTTTGCCATTGCTGCGCGATGCTCTCTACGGGCTTGTTTGGCTGATTTGGCATCGTCCTGCTGGTCTTGGCTTGGGGCAGCGTAGATAGGATCATCCAGAAATTCATCAGGGACATACGGGCGGATCTTGCTGTAGAGCTCGGTCATCTTCTCCGCATTTAGCGACGGGGTCCTCCAGGAAGTGGGTCAGCATCCGCTCCACCTTAGTGCTCTCTGTCAACCATGCGCCGTAGATCCTGCTCCACAGGCTCGTCGTCTGGCCCCTTCTTGCACTGCACTACCCCGGGTTTGGCCGCCTCCATAGTAAGGATCTGGTACTGCTGTACCCCCACTAGCCTCTTGTAAAGTTCCGTCACGAGCGGCTTGTAGCTCTTAAAGAACTGGTTCCCACGCGAGATGTGCACTGCGATGCTCGAAGTGGCTGCCTCATTGACAGCGGATACGATGTGGTCCATCGTCCAGCAGTCTGCGCGGCCAACATGGCGGCGAATGTGACCAAAGCCACGGTCGCAAGAGTTCTTGGTGTGGCCCTTCACAAAGAATTTGTAGTCGATGCGCTCAAAAATGCCCATTTGAACTTGGGCAAGAAAGAACTTGATAACATGGTTGTTCTTGTTTTGCCCTGAGCAATTGTCCGCGTACACAATGAGGTGCTTCTTGCCAGCAGGTAGCAGCACGGTGCGAATGAAGTGCTGAAAAATCGAGTTGATCTGGTCGCTTCCCTTCCCACTTGCAAATTCGTCGTAGACGTAGTTGGTTTGCATCTCCTCATTCTCGTAGAAAATCCCAAAGACGTTCACTGCAAGTAGCGAACAGAAATACCACTGAGACGGAGTGGTGGTGACCGAAGGGATAGTCAAATTCTGTGAAAAATCCATAACGATCACTGCAACGTCACTGCTGCTTCCATCACTCGCATGGACGGCGGCTTTGTCTTTCTTGTACTCTCGTCTATAGTTAACAAATCAAAATGTTACCAAAGTTCAAGTCGAAAATTCATGATAGATCAATTTGATATCTGTGTCCTCGTACCTCATTCGACGTGCAGACTCCGTGTGTTGGCCCAGCTCCTCCACTTGTTCAGCAGAGGCTCCACGACGCATCCTCGACTGGTAAATGGTGCACAAGTCGCACACATTGGACTGAGCGGAACGGATCTTGATGTTGGGGCAGTGGACGGACAGCATCTTGCGGAATGTCGAACGAGCAGGTTCGCAAACCCGCAAACCGAGGCTCACAAACTTGTGCATCTCGTCATAAAGATCCTCCCAGGTAAACGTAGCGGGTAGCAGCGTGTAGTCCTCACGACTGTAGTACTTCTTCATCATACCGTCCTTGGTTTTCTGCATGCGCACCCTCACGGGCACCACCTCGCCGACTTCAGCGGCGAACTCCTTGAACCATTTGACCAACCAAACTAGATCGATCTTCGAAGCATTTTTGTTGAGCCGATTGCCGTGCACTTTGGCGGCAATGTTGCCGTCACGCACACGCATCTTGTAGCGCTGAATGGTAAGCGGCTGCACGCCGAGGCATCGGGCAAACGAAGGGCGGCACACGCGCCCAACGAAAGGTAAGTAGTAGTGAAACTGCTCGCGTTCACCTTTGCCGCGACGTCTCTCGGCTGTGTCTGTCTGCATCAGCACGCCGAGAAGCGTCAGGATGCAAGTCGTCTTTTCCGGCTTGGACATCTGGTCCAGCGAGCACATCAACGACTCCAGCTCTCCCGCTTTGCCTTGCAAGCAGCGCCGCTCGCACACGTCGTCTCGAATCAGGTTCGTCACGCACTGCTGGACATCAACGTCAAGCAAATTGATACTGATGTCCTCTTCCTCCACATCAGCCTCGCTCTCTGCGCTTTCACCGGTCACAGCTTCCTCCTCCTCGGCAGAGCCATCGTCGTCACTCCAGTCCTCGTCGTCACTGTCGTCGGGCTCTTCGCTGTCTGGCTCCTCGCTCTTCTCCCCCTCAGAGTTATCATCATTGAGCACGGCGTCGGCGCCCACGGTGTTCTGCGCGAGTTGGACGTCGGCTTCTTGCGACGGACAGCTCGACAGCGCTACACTCGTCGAAGGGACACTGAGGGTCGGCGTGGGGGGAGGCGTGGAGCGTGGCTCCGCAGCAGAGGACTCTGCGGAGGCTGCCACTGGGGGCGAGGGCTTCTGGTGGGAGGACATCGTTGCAGGACACTGGTATCTTCTTGTGTTCTCAAGTTCTTGAGTGAGCAAGCTCAGTTTAGTGACCGTTTGGTTTTCAAAACACAAATCGGCCGTTTTCTCAAAACTTCATATAAGTACGAAAATCGATGGTCTAACTTTAAACGCGATTATCTCGATAACTCTAAATGGCGCATTAGTATCATTTGGTTCTGGGTTGTCTCATATATATTCATGCATGCCACGATCATCTACACGTACTTGTGCAGGCAGACGAAGCGCTCGCTGTCCAGGTTGTCCTGTAGGAGGGGGGGGGGTATATGTAACTCTATAGAGAGAGGTATGTAGGCCAGGGAGCAATTTCCATAATCCAGTACATATGTACTGGATTAGTCCGTATCAACACTTGAATTATATGTACTGTAAACAGTATATATTAAGTTGTGTCAGCGAACTTATTGTGGCGTCCTACCATAGCAGTACCACTACTACGCACCTTCACTAGCTGCAATGCGCAGGTTACGCCGTGTTGGCGGCACCGGGCGACGCCTTCCTCAGGTGGCCTGGTGCATACAAATAAAGTTGATTGTCGCTAGCTCAATGTCGATTTTTAGTCTCCACGGGATGTTTTTGGCGGGCTCCCACGTCAGTTTCACGGTACCCCACCCACTGCACCAGGTAGAATTCGAGGTCGTGAACCCAGCGCTTGGCGTAAAGACGCTCGACGTCGTAAAGAGTCTCAACTCTGCCGCGGCGTGCTTGTGGTCGTGAAAACAACCCGCTGCCGGCTGGAGCGCCCGAAACGCCGGTTCTGGCCTCGTCAGTGGTAGGCTGGCGAGCTGGTAGGTTTTGTTAAGCTTTAGCTGCCAAAATGACCCGTCATTCTTTCGCTTGAAGTTACGGGCATGGCGCTGGCGCTTGTTCGGAGGTGGCATCTAGCTGATTCGGAAGTGACAATCGCAAAAGCAGCATAGGAGAGTTACAATCTCTAAAATACGGTTTGTGCACCCCCGAACTTAACGCCGACACTTCGATGAATTAATTTTAGGCTTTGAATCATCCAGTACATATGTACTGGATTATGGAAATTGCTCTAGGCCAGGCGTGACTAAACACCTCCGTATAGTAAGCCGGAGTTGGTGAACCAGCTGGTGAGTCACTCTGAATGAGAGTGACTTATCAATCAGTATGATTGATTTACGTCACACTCCGTGCTTGTGTCTCGCCCTAAAAGGTTCATTCTCGAAGTGGTAAGGAGGTACATAAGGAGCACGAGCATTTGAGAGCGCTTGACTGCAAGCATGCTGTTCCAAGACCACGAGTCCGCCGTACTGCCCTCTCTCGTCGACGGCTCCGAACTTGCGTTGCCCAATACAATCCCCGACATCGACCCTCTGATTCTGCCTCCGCTAGATACCAACGTCGAATGGGAACCCACTGTCCTGAACGCTCTGCCCGACGACGTCGAAGACTTCGGTCCTCCACTGCAGTCTCTGGAGAATAACGATTGGGATCCGCACGCTCTGCTGGAGGCTCTGGACCAAGACATGACCAGCTCGGGCCTCGTCCTGGGCACACACGTCGACATCTCTTCAGGATCTGAACTCATCCCTGCTCCGCCGACCAAGAAGTCCAAGCCCAAGCGCAAGTACGACCCCAATAAGTCTCGCAACCAACGGCCTCACGAGATCAAGCGTCTACAGGCCGAAGTTGCCGCGCTGGAGCTCAAGCTGCAGCAGCTGCAACTTGCCAACAACAACAACAACTACGGTTCAAGCTCGACACTTATCAAGGCCAACAAAAGCGGTCCCAACTCGCACGCGAGGCCTCCCAAGCTGTGGCAGGCCATTTGCTCGCGTCAGTTGGAGCGTCGACTGCAGGCAGAGCAGGAGAACTGCCGCCTCCGCAAGAGGCTCAAGGTCGAGTACAAGCTGGCCAAGAGCGTCGAGAAGCTGCTGTGCAAGCGGCAGCCAATGCTCGACGCCTCGAGACCCGAGGCGGGCAAGCGCGTGCGTCGCGTCGAGATCCCCGCGGGCTTCATCTCGTACGTGGCTGCGCAGATCTTCGACGAGTTGGCGGCCGGCGTCGACGTCTCGTACCGAGAGGTGGAGTGCGTGCTGGCGCCAAAGGGCCACGACTCGGACGGAGTCGAGATACACAAGCTGCCGCTGCGTGAGGGCGCGAGCGTTGAGCTGTTCGACGGGAGGGTGCTGCCCTTCCGCCCGCGCGCGATTGGAGACGCGTGGTGGAGTCGCTGGCAGAGCTACAGAGGCCAGCGCTCGGCTGAGCCCGCGGACGTTGAAGTGGTCCGAGAGAGGTACGGCCTGGAGATGATCAACGTCAAGACGGAAAAGTGCGGCACGTTCTACGCGCAGCAGGTTTTGCGGCGATATGTGGAAGACGACCGCGCTGATGACGCCTCTCGGCAGTGCCGAAGATGGCAAGACGGCTACGCGCGTGCAGACTTGCTACACGATCACGCCACGCTGTTCCGACCCGCAGCTACAGAAGAGCGCCGCGACGGAGGAACTCACGAATTTTGTAGTGAAAGCCCAATCCGCCTACATCTCGACGGGCAACGCAACGATGGAGGATTTGTTGGTGGGGCAGGCGCTGCAGACGTGCCACTGAAAAGTGTGAAGGTGGCGTGGACACAACTTGGGTCACTTGGGGCGTAGAGTACAATGCATGCAAGATATGACGCCGGAGCTAGTAATGTTCACTGTGGGCTTCTACTGAATGCCCTCTACGTGGCTGGCTACTTGCACACTCTCCGTTTTTGTTATCAAGCGATCTCCCACAAACGATAATCGTGCTCTATGGGCTGCACCATCGGACGAGTGGGATTTTATCAAGACTCTGCGATTCTGTCCTCGATACCGAAAACTCGACTGATCGGCTGAACGCTACGAGCTTGCTGTGTCGAGATACAACCACCATGGGGCGGCATGGTCGACAAAGCACTAACATTTTCACGAATTTCCCGTACCGACTACGATGGAGACTCTGCACGCCACGAGGCAAGTGCGCCAGTCTGAAGACTCGGTGTAGATGAAAATTGTGCGATATTGTCACTGCCAGCCTACCTTCTATTTGTTCTACTAGTAGTTTTAATAAGTACAAATATAGTCGTTCTGGACGTTAGGCATATTCGTGCACGCATATTCGTCCACCAAATTGGACACAACTCAGCGCGAAGCACCGAGTTCACATGAATAAAACACTGCGGTCAAGACAACTGCTTAATGCTTGGAAGAAGCTGCAAGTGAGTTACTATGGCGGCAAGTACTCCATCCACCGACTACTCGCCTTGGAGTCGTACACACGGTCGACTTCACTACTCCGCACGTTGCTCGTGTGCATTTGTACCCCTCTCCCGATGACCGCGCTGGTGTTTCTATCCGAATCGCTGCCACTCCAAGACCCCAAGGACGGATGGCAAGCAAACTACGGCTTCTGGATACGAGTCGTCGTCATAGTCTTCGTTATCGCCCAAACATCGACAGGTGAAGCGGTTTACTTCATCGACAGCTTCAACATCTCTACACGCCAGCTTGCATCGCTATCGGGGGGTATCGCTGTCATCTTCACCGTCTGCGCTATAGCCATCTCGGCGGGCACGATCTTCCCCATCCCATTCCTCGTATTGGTGCTGACTCCAGTCTACAACATTATCCACATTACTCTGTTTCGCGTCATATTGGGCGCTCAAATGCTGCGCCAACTATTCGCACAGCGCAAGCAGCTCGTCCAGTATATGAATTTCTTGCACGCTCAGATCATGATGATGTTCGTGTATCCGATCTACGAAATGTTGTTTCGGTATGTCGAAGGGTCAAAGTTCCAGCTTCCGGTGATTCTGCTGCTGCCCTTGATGAAGGTTGTCATAAAGAATATTGTGCTGAGGTGTACGATGCATGTGGAAGATATGACGCCGGAGCTGGTAATCTTCACTGTGGACTTCTTCAACGCTATCTACGTAGCGACCTGTATGCAGAGTGCTACGTCACCTCTTGCCATTTCCGCCATCACCATGACGGATCTCTCACAGACGATTATCATGTTGTATGGTCTCCATCGCCGGACTAATGGCATCTTAACGAGGTTCCAGGCTGTACTACCGGGAGTTGATAACCCCAATAACTTAATGAGTGCATCGTGTTCGCTATGCCGAAACACTGAAGTGTTGGGTCAACCGACTCGAAGCGGGATCAATACGTTCTCGAGTTTCCCGCACCGATTGCCGACAGCGGATAACATTCTTTTGAAGAAGTTAAATGACACGAATCAGGCCTCTAAGTCGCGTGGAATTGTATCGCCCCCGACTGTTGCAGATATCCCAACTCGCGAGAGTACTCGAAAACCATCCGCGTGCTGTTGTATTTGTGCTAGAAAGCACAACAATGAGATCTGATTCATGTACAAGTAGAGGATACTCGAGTACCAGTCGACTCTGAACCACTGAGGTTCCTGAGCTACTCGCTCGAGACGTTCTTCACGATCGAATGCCTCGTTGTCACCTCCTACTTAGAAGCCGTTATCCCCCTTCTTCTACACTTCTTACATTCTGATAATGGTGCATCTTCCAAGCGCACAGTATCACTCCGAGATGGCTGGAGTCACTCTAAACAACGCTGGGTCAACTGTACTACCCGTATTTGTGTTCGGGATTCTCCGGATCGTGTCGCTTGTGCTGCTACTGGTGGTGATCAAGAGGAACTGCGGAATGCAGGCGCTTTACCAACTCGCATTCGTACTGGAGACCCACAGGTGGTCTATTGTGAGCAAGTTAATGGGCTGGATGATGGTCACGCTGTGCTTCCGAGAAGTACACTTCGGTACGTTCGCTCCTCGATGTGTTGTTAGGATACAAGTGCTGATAGTTCGTACGGCAACAGGCGTGGACTTCACCTTCAAGTTCACCAAACTAGGATGGTAGAGCTGCATTACAAAGCCTTACTCAAGTGCCATACAACAGCCCTCAACCCCCTTCTGTCTCTAAAGCTCGTCCTTCTGCGCGTGCAAGTCCAGTTTGTACTCCTTGACCTCCCTCAGCGTCTTGGCGCTGGCCTGCGTGATGGGGTCGTTCTCCCCGTAGATGTTGACCGCGATCTTGTGCGCGCGCTCCAGCAACTCAATGGCGTCGTCCACCTTCTTCTGGCGCATCTTGACACCGGCCAGCGCGTTCAAGCTGAACGCGTACGTGAGCGTGTCCTCTCCGTCTCTCTGCAGGAAAATCGCGCTCGCCGTCTCGGCCGCTCGCAACGCGTCGTCGATCTCATTCACCGCCACGTGGGCCGTGGACAGCTCCATGTACAGCTCAGCAATGCCCGTGGTCAGTCCATTGATCTCGCCTCCCTGGGCCTTCACGGCGTCCTTCAGCACCTTCAGATTCTTCTTCTTCTTGCCCAGCTTCTTGTACCCCTCTGCGATCCTCAGAGACGCCTCAACGTACGCTTCATGGGTCACTCCGAGGCCCTTTTTGACGTGTTTGCGCAGCGTCTTGTACTTGTTGATGGCCTTCTGGTACTTCTCCTTGGCCATGTAGGCGTCCGCGAGGCTGCGCAGCGACAGACCGAGCGACGGGTGGCTGTCCCCGTAGATCTTGTCCACCATGGCCACCGAGTCCTCGAGCACCTCGATGGCCTCGTCGTACTGCTTGGCGCGGATGAGCACGGAGCCGTAGTCGTTCAGGATCTGCGCGTACAGCGCCGCGTCCTGCGAGATCTCGGCCGGGTCCGACACGGCGTGGCGGCCCTCGCCGAACACGCGCTCGTGCAGCAGCGTGATGGCGCCGCGCAGCTTCTCGATGGCGCCCTTGAAGTCCTTGGCGTCGTTGAGCTTCATGCCGGCGTTGCGCAGCCCGCGCACCTGCTGGATGGTGGGGTCGTTGTCCCTCGCATTGGCGCTGGACGTGGGCTCCGGCGTCTTGGGGGCGTCGGCGTCGGCATTGGTAGAGCAGAGCAGCGTCGCGGCCAGCAGCAGCGCGCACAGGAAGAGCAGCCGCAGGGCACGCATGATGGCGTCGAAAATCTATGCGCAAAGTGAGTTCCTCGTTCACAAGTTCGTGGCGGGGTACAGTGTACCTGTCGAAATGGTCGAAAAGGAGTTGCTTTTTGACAAATAGTGTAGCCACCTTGTCAAAAACGACGATGGCCAAGAAGAAGGCCAAGAGGACGGCGAGTGCTGCGGACGATGCAGAGCGGACGGAGGGTGCGGCTGGTAACAGCGCCAAGAGAGTGGCAAGGCTGTTCACTGCGATGCAGGAGAGAGGGACGGCCTGGTACGGCCGGGAGCGCGAGGGCATCGCGCTGATCGAAGGGTTCCAGTCGGCGCTGCTGGCGGTTCGAGACGCTCAAGCCGCGGCCACAGCGACGCTCGCTGTAAATAATAGCGAGAAGAATGGCGATGTCGCGCTGGCTGGACTGGCTGGCAACGCGGCGATGGATCCGTGGCTGGCAGTGGATCTGTACCAGCAGGTGCAAGAGCTGTCGAGCGGCTTCGAGGAGCTCCTGGAGCAGATGTACGCGCTGCAGGAGCAGGCAAGAGAGATCGGTGCGTTGGCGGTGAGGATGGAGATGTATCTTTGAGCTGGAGACCTGATGTTGCTGTTGATGTAGTGCTGGGCGATGGCGAGGAAGAGGAAGCGGAGCAGCAGGTCGAAGCTACGGAGCTGAGACCGGTGGACTACCTGCAGATGATGAGTCAGGAGCTGGCGACGTTCGAAGCGGAGTACCAGCACATCGTACGTTGGGAAGTTGTTGGGGCTGGTGGAGTTTTGCCTGAGTGTTGATGTTTTTTGCTGGTTCTCGTGCTGTTCGCAGGAAGCGCTGCTGAACCTCATTTCGTTCGAGACTTCCACGGACGAGCTGCGCACGCTGGTTATATCCTGGAGTACGTCACCCTTCTTGGACCCAGCTCAGTCTCGCAGCTTCCTTCAGGTTTGTCATCTCGAATGCCTTTCACAATGCATTTTACCGTTGTCTTACTCGCAACTCTGCTGTTCTCTCCCGAAACAGCGCCACCAGCTATCCCAGCAACTACACGCATAAACACTACAACGACAAAAGCATGCCTTTGCCCACAGATAATATAGACCATATTTGCCATGCTTTTAGCTGCACAGAATGCCTCCGTCCACCCTCTACTTGGTCGCCACGAACTGCACGCACAGCTCGTTCACGTCCTCCAGGTTCAAACTCGACACAAAGTCCATCTGAGCCTGCAACAACCCAAACAAACACAACAAAGTACCTCAGGTCAGGTTACAGCCCTGCAGCTCAGCAACCTGAAGCATTCAGACGGTCGGCACCTTCTCGAGCTGCCGCTGGATCTTGGCCGCCTCCTGCGACGAGAAGTAGGGCGCCAGGAACTTCTCCAGCGCGTCCTCCACCGAGTCTGTGGGCTGGATAGCGCTATCCTGGCCCGCGGGGATGAAGATGCCCGAGCTCGCGGGCTGCGCGGCCGGCTCGTCGTCATACTAAAAGATGATGTAGCAAGGCCACAATGTTAGATAGGTAACTGCATTGCGAGGGGTGTAGTGACAGATAGAGCGCCGCAATTGCAGTGCTTGAAGAGGGAGGGTGGAGGCAAGACGCAGACGCACCATGTCGTTCCATTGCACGCGGCAGTGGGTCTTCTTGCGCACCACAGGGTAGCGCTCCAGCAGGCGCAGGAACTCGCCTTCGTTCATGTTGCTGCGCGATGCAGTTGCCATCTGCGTGTAAATTACGTTGCAAGTTGAGGGTCTCGTTGACGGGGTAGATTTAGACAGGTCTAGAATCTAAAAACACATTTGTATTCAATGCCAGAATGTAAATTCTAGATAGGTGACATAGCTGAGCTATGTCACCTATCCTGTAGCTCAAATCCAAGCTAGCCCTAAATATACTTCCCATCCCAGATTGGGGGGTATTTAAGAGCAACGCGAAGTAAGGACACGTATGAAATATCGTTTTGCCAAGCTAACAGGGACACCACGGCCGACACCTGTCCCAGCCCCCTCTGGTTAGCGGCCTGCCCTAGTCCCACGTCAGTGATGTGGGACAAAAGAAAAGCAAAAACTTCAGGTTGAACGCAAAGCAAGTAAAGAGAAGGACGCCGAAAACTCCGCATGCAAACTCACAGTATTGGGGCTTCGCCCAATTATAATAGACGCATACAGGTGGTACTGTAATAACTACTTGTACTACTAAGTACCGGCGCGTGTTTTGCTAGTATTGACTCGGTGGAATTCCAAACTCTGTCTGAACCCTCAAAATTCGAGTGCATCCAGACTTCAAATATGATATTCATGGATAATATTCCTACGCGGGGTCAAGCTGACAAAATATTTTACATGACTGCCGGCGCAAACCCTTTGCTAGTACCTTGATAATGCCCATTGCCATGCTGAGAACTCCTACCGGATGAATCGCACCCCTCAGAGCATGAGCAGAGGTCTTCTGGAAATATCATAAAAAATACTTGATATTCGGTGAGATTTGAAATGATATATGAAATATCTGATTGATATCGCATTTTGCTACCTAATATAATATTAATATCGAATATTATCAATACTATATTCGAAAAAATATCATTGATACCAAGTTAACATTAGCCTCTGCATAGCTTGTGTAAAACTCTGATTACTCGGTTGGTATAATAATCCTCCCCAGAGCGAGCAGGCAATACAGGAATGCTACCAAGACGCCAGCTTCCCTCGAGTTTTCGCAGTAGTGCAGCGTTTAAACCTTTGTCGAGGGTTGCGATGTGTTTTTTTTCTTTACGCTGATACAAACGCATACAATTCCGGAAAAAAATGCTAGGAAGTCGGTATGTTGTCGTAGCACTTCTCTTTTATCGCTTAAACTTAGTCAGATTCTAAGCTAGCGCCCTGTCCGCGAGAGGTGGGCGGTCTTCGAGACTTACTCTGCCTCGCGTACAGCCTTCAGAACTGCAAGCATCTCTGGGCGTTCTGAAAGCAGTTTTTCCGCGTCGTCGTAGGAAACCTGCACGGTAAAGAAAATCGTCGAGCACAGGCCGATGAGCAACTCCACGCTTATGCCAAAAACAAAAGGCGTCAGCACGTACCCAGATGCGGTAGCGCATGCTCTCAGCCCACTGGTCGTAGACCGTCGTCGCGGCCATCCTAAAGGGGTAATAGACCTTGTCGCCCATTGTAATAGGGTCCAAACGGTTCCTTCAACCTGCACACCCATCAGTCAATACTAAGCAATCGCCGAGAAGAGCGACAGCGACATTAACGTACCCCTCCTTCTTCAATGAGCTCGCGCCACGCAGCCGTCTCGACGGTCTCGCCATGGTCCCAGCCGCCCCTTCGGCAGCACCCAGTCTCTCTTCGCCGGGTTCGAGCTCGAAATGAGAAGAACTTGGCCTTCACCTTGCCCGTCAGCCCTGGAGGCCACAATGCACGACAGCAAACGGCGGTCTTTATAGTAGCGTTGGAGCTCGCGACCTGTGTGGGATTCCAGCACAGGAGCATACTTCATGCCTTCGAAGTGCTCGATTTCCCTGCGCATACCATCGCCAGTTTCCTTGGACAGTCTTTTAAAAACGACGTCCGTGTCCCTCATGTGCTCAATGAGTGCCAACTGCTGCCGTGCCACCTTGCTCAAGGTCCTGCCTTCTGGGTACAGTTCAGCGACAGCTTTCGTGTTAGCCGCGAACTGGCGCGCGCCCGCTAGCGCCGAAGTATCGAAACCCCTCGTAGTGAAGCCCAGGTGCGCGAACTTCTCCACCAACTCCTCCATTTCTGGCTGGTACCAGCTCTCTCTTCACCTTCACCGTCGGAGTCGAGATTCACCGAGTCGTCTCCATCTGTAAGGTTCTGTGGTGGTGCTTGTTGTGTTGCGAGTAAAATGGAAACTGAATTGATGTCTTTGTCTGTTTGCTGCTATCCATCTACCCGAGGGCGCCCTCATGGCGCTCAGTCCTAAACATGAAGTGGTTGGCTGAGGCGTGCCGGAACAGGAGCTTGCGCAACCGGTAAGTATGCAGACGACGACTTGGGCTTTCTACGTGCGGACTCAACTGATGATGTGGTAGTGTGCTGCTCTTGCACATGCAGATCATTACACTCCCCCCGACTTGAGCGAGTCCCGGCACCTTGAACGTTGAAGTCGCCGAAGTTGAAGTTGGTAGTACCGTAGACCCTTGATGTAAGGAACAGTACCGTGAAACCTCGGTTGAAGAGAATTCCACTAGGCCCGTGCCACTCAATTCCGTTGGCGAAGATCTTTGAGCAGCGCTTGCCAGTGGCTGACGTGTTTGATGTCGCGCTCGCGTTCCCACGAGTTCTCATGGTGAGGGAGTCCGTGCCACTTGACCAAGTACTCAGGTTGGCGATTGAAGATGCGCTTCTTGATCAGAGCTTCGACAACATGTAGTGGCTCGCCATCGTCGTCGAAAATCACTGGGGTCGACTTCGGGATCACACGGCCGACGAAGCGATCAGGGTTGCTGTTGTATACCTTGAGCTTGTCGATGTTGAATCGTGGGCTGATGTGCTTCAAGTTGGCCGGTAGATCCAGTAGCGCGACGTTGCCGTGAAGTTCCGGGATCGGGTAAGGACCGATGAAGCGCGGGATGAACTTCCGTGAGCGAAGCGTCGTTTCCGCCGTTGCGTGCGAGATGTTCAGGTCCTGCGTCGACAGCAAGGCTAGATCACCGACCTTGAATGGGTTTGCTGCACGACGCCGGTCGTAGAACTTCTTTTGAGCTTCTTGCGCATCCAACAGATTCTTCCGAGCACGATCGATTACCTCTTGACGATGCTGAGCAAATCGAGACGCGTACTCCACACGAGACCTCGCCACCGGCTGGTCGCTCTCCGCACTATCCAATGGGTTCTTCGGTTGACGGCCGGTGTCGACGAAGAAGGGCGACAGCTTTGACGAGCTGGACACCAGTGTTGCGTGGGCATACTCAATCATGGGCAGGTGCTCATTCCAGTCGTTGCCATGGTACGAGATAGAGCATCGCAACGAGTCCTCGAGAGTCCGATTCTGCCGCTCAGTTTGGCCGTCCGCCTGCGCTCGGTGGGCAGTCGTCATCGCTGTCTTGATCTTCATCAGCTGCACGAGTGCTTTCCAGAACTTCGACGTGAACTTCGGATCGCGGTCGGAAATGATGGTCGATGGGATACCATAGTACCGGATGACATGGTTGAAGAACAGCTTGGCAGTGTCTTCCGCGGTCGCTGTGGTGTGCGTCGGGATGTAGACTGGACGCTTTGACAACTTGTCCACCACAACCATGATCGCATCAAAGCCGTCGGATACTGGCAAATGCGTGATGAAGTCAGTCGAGACAACATCCCAACAAGCTGCCGGTAACGGAATTGGTTGAAGCTTGCCTGACTTCCGCCCCGTGCTCGACTTGTACCTCATGCAAGACTCGCAACTCTGCACGTAGGCTTTGATATCCATGTCCATGCTTGGCCAGAAGTACCACTGAGCTGCAGCAAGCTGTGTGCGTCGAATCCCAGGGTGCGCCATGATGGCAGCATCGTGCACGTTGTGGATGACGTCGAGCCGCAGTTTCCT
Source organism: Phytophthora vignae f. sp. vignae (assembly GCA_016169955.1). Classification (NCBI taxonomy): domain Eukaryota; phylum Oomycota; class Peronosporomycetes; order Peronosporales; family Peronosporaceae; genus Phytophthora; species Phytophthora vignae. Next base: position 1,022,863 of record JABJUM010000018.1, read on the forward strand.
GTTGTTTGGCACACAGAGGCGACGTAGGCTGTCGTTGCCCTTCAAATAGACCAGCCCACGAATGACTTCGTACTCTTCCGATGAACGACCGGACTTCCACAGCGGTTTGAAGACTGGATCTTTGCCGTACGCCTTCTGAAATGCCCGCTTCGTTTGGTTATCCAGTTGGAGTGAGCTTATCACCGTGCTGTCCTCCATCGAAGCTGCATTCAATCTCATGCGCCATTGTGCTGTGCCAACTCCAAGCGCCTTTGTGGCTGGCTGTTTGACGGCAAGCATCACGGCTTGATCGCGAGTCGGTATGCTTTGGAGCTTCTCCGTAGCCTTGGTACGGCGCGACGACACGTCGCGAATGTTCGTGCATGTCGGCGACGTCAAACACGCCGTACACACTGCCAGCTGCTCGGGCTTGGTTTCACCAGCTTCCGGCCCTTCCCCCAGACTTGAAGAAGCACCAGGGGGGCGCGATAACGCGTCGGCGACGACATTCAAAGCACCTGGACGATGATGCAGCGTGAACTGGAAGGACGCAAAGAAGTCCAGCCAGCGAGCCAGGCGACCAGACAGGCGGGGATGCTGGAGAAACCACTTGCACGCCGAGTTATCCGTGTACACTTCAAACGAGACTCCATGGAGGTAATGGCGCCAACGGGTGAGCGCTTGTTTGATCGCAAAGAGTTCCTTCTCGTGAACAGGCCAGTTCAGCTCATGCGGACCAAGCTTCTTGCTGAAAAATGCCACGGGGAGATCATGGCCGCCATGCAGCTGAGAGAGCACTCCACCAATGCACGCGTGACTAGCATCGGTTGTCACGATGAACGGCTTGTCGAAGTCTGGCAGACGTAGTACTGGTGCGTGCTGGAGCGCAAGCTTGATGGCATTGAAAGCCTGGCGCTGGTCGTCATCCCATACCCACGTCACATCCTTCTTAACCAAAGAGCTCAGCGGAAGTACCAGCGTCGCAAACCGATGAATGAAGCGACGATAATACCCGGCAAGGCCCAAGAAGCGCTGTAGATCCTTGAGGTTGCTAGGCTCTGTCCACTCGGCGATGGCTCGAGTCTTGCGAGCGTCCACGTGCAAGCCATCAGCAGAGATGGTGTGGCCAAGGAAGTCGACCGAAGTTTGGCCGAAGTCGCACTTGTCAGGACGAGCGTAAAGCTTGTTAGCGCGAAGGATTTCACAGACTTGCCGTAAGTGCTCGATGTGGTCGGTCATCGACCGCGAGAAGATGCAGATGTCGTCCAGATATACGACCACGAACAGAAGATGGCTCAAGAGCTTGCGCATCAGGCGTGTCCACGTGCCTGGCATGCCGGCCAGGCCCATAGGTGCCACGTTCCAATGATATATCTCATGGTTTGTCCTGAATGCCGTGTACTGCTTGGACGTCGGAGACATGCGCATCTGGTGATATCCACTGGCGAGGTCGAGAATCGAGAAGATCACTGCTCCCACCATGCGATCGAAGAGCTGTTCGATGTGCGGCAGCGGTATCTTGGCGACCTCCGAGGCTGCATTCACCAAGCGATAGTCAATGACCCATCGAATCGGCATGTGCGGATTGTTCGAATGTAGCCACTCCAAGCGGGATGGGAATTTGCCAGTCGCGGGATCCTTTTTGGGCACGCCGAAGATGTTTGATACCCATGGAGAGTCCGACACTTCGATCCAGTTCTTCTTCAGCAGGTCGGCCACAAAAATGTCCAATGCCTCTTGCTCAACCTTCGAGAGACGGAAGGGAGCGCGGTTGCTGGGCATCGCACCTGGTTTCAAGATCACTTCGTGCTCAATGGAGCGGCTTGGTGGTAACCCAGGCGGCAACTCTGACGGAAAGACATCTTCGAATTCGTCGAGTACTGCTTGAAGCTGTGACGGCACGGATTTCACCATGGGCGACGTCTTCACCGTGACATTATACAGCTCGGCGTACTCGTCGGCCTTCACCTTTGTCTCAAACTCTGCCGCCGAGAGGACACACAACGATGATGCCTCTGTGTCGTCATCGCCTTCGTTGTCAAAGATGCGTGGCAACGGCTGACATCCCAGCGCTGTTATCGAGCTGGGCCCCAAAGGCATACTGAAGTAGCCTGCCTTCACATGATCGTCGAGCTGCTGGCGTAGGTTCGGAGCCAGCGGGTGCTGAAGAAACTCTGAATTCACTTCCACAGAAGCCACTGTCGGTCCCGCTACCTCGAGGCTGTCGTTCACTGAACTGAAGTCGTGCATTACGCGCTGGTTGGGGAACCGCATCACTCCGGTTTGCCAGTTGATAGCCGGGTTGAACTGCACCAGCCATGGAAGACCGAGGATCACGTCTTGATTCGTCGACACCTCCCATTCAATGAGAGATACTCCTTTGAAGTCTCTTCCAGCAAAGCTGATAGTCTCCAAACATTGTTGTGCCGTACGAGCCGGTGTTGCCGTACCGTCAAAGCGCTCCGCCGTGACTTTGGTGGACTCAACGCAGTTTTGGGCGAGGCCAGGGCGCACAATGTTGCGCTCGGCACCACTGTCGATCAAGATTCGCACCGCCTGCCCGTTCATCGCCCCCTCGAATCGCAACAGTTCACGATTGGGTAACGGCTCGGCGGCGATGGACACCATGTTCAACTGCAAGCTGTCAATGACCTCGACTTGGTCGCCACGACTGTCTGCGTAGTCGTCTTCATCATCGTCCGATACGTCGTCCTCTACAATACGGCGGAAGGAGCCTTGGTTAGCACGGAATGACCCGCGCCCTTGTGTAGGACGAGACGCACCCCGGGGGTTGTTGCGCGCCGGCCTCTTTGGACATGTTGCCAGGCGATGCCCGGGTTCTTTGCAGTAGAAGCACAGATTACTGCGCAGACACTCGTCACGAGAAACGAAGCGCGAGCTCCCAATCTCCATCGGCGTCGGCTCCTCGATGTGCTGTGACGACTGTTGAAGGCGTTGGCCACCTTGGCCTCCGCGGGTCGCATGGGTTCGGCGCGATCCTACAGCATGCGTTCGGTCGTACATCAGTGCAAATGAAATCGCATCCGTCGTGTTTCGGAACTGGCGCAGCTTGACCTCTTGCCTGATCTCCACGACCAACCCCTTCTGAAAATGCATGACCTTGTCAATGTCTGACATGTCTTCCACCTTGCAGATGATGTGCCGGAAGGCCGACACGTAATCTTCAAGACAGGTGAAGTTGTTCTGGCGCAGGCGTAGAAGCTGGTCACGCAGGTGCTCTTGCCGATCGGGAGTCGTGAACTCGCTGGTCAGCAGCTTCTCGAATTGCGTGACCGAGTGCAGGAAGTTCCCGTCGTGGGAGACGTACTCGCGGTACCAAGCCGCTGCTGGCCCCTTCAAGTTGGCCACCAAGAGCGACAAGGGGCGCTGCTGTGGCGAGTCGGCGCCGTACTTGATGTTCTTCGACTCAAAGTAAAGCTTGGCGCTGAAGAGGTAGTCCGCGACGTCGTCGTCCTTGGTGCCGGAGAACTTCGGCATGGTGATGCCCTCGGCCCGGTACTCGCGCGTGTCTGGCGACGAAGAGTCAGCCATCGACGACTGCTGCTGCTGCGAGGTGGATTGCTGCTGCTGTTGCTGTTGCAGTGTCGCCGCCATCTGGCGCTGCAGCTCGGCTGTCTGTGCCATGAACTGTTGCTGCTCGCGCATCATCGCCGCGAGCGAGGCGAACATCTGCTGCACGCTGTCCGCGTGCTGCATCGCTGCTTCATCCATGTTTGCGCCTACGCTAGACACGTCGTCAATAGATGGCTGGGACGCGCAAGCTCCTCAGCCAAATCAATCAAAGTTTGAAGTCGCAGGCACTCCCTGGAGCGCTGCTTCCGACAATGTCTGTAAGCCCCAACGAAGTCACAGAAGCTCGACCTGAAGCTCTGTTTCCGACAAGTACCAACCACTTGCTCCAGTGTCCCGAAGGAAGCAACTGGTGCAATTCCGTCCGGCGCTAGCTCGAGCCCGCCTCGGAGCACAAAGACTCCTACTACTAGACCCGTAGCGGCCACCGACGCAGATGTTACACTCGGCTGCGCACTGTTTGCAAGTGACAGCCGAGGCGACAAGCGGAAGGTCGAGGTGGGTGCCGCGTATGGACACGCGGACGTGATTGGGCTGGTTGCACCAATGAGATGTCGACACGAAGTGACGTGTGACAATGCGCGTCGCCACTCCTCCCCCAAAAAGAAAAGGAGCGAGCCGGGCGAAAATGGAGGTCCCGTCGGCGACGAGCGGAATGAAGCTGCGGACGAGGTTACGCACGCGGCGTACCCGGAGAAGTTGAACAGCGAGGGGTACAGTGCAGCGCATCGACGAACGAAGGAAGACGGCGTGCGCAAAGGCAACGCGGGACGGACGAGGCTGGACGGCGTGCACACCGGCAACGCGTGGCGGGACTGGAACTGGAACGAGGACTGGAACTGGAACTGGAACTGGAACTGGACTGAAGCGTGCGTCGGCTTCGCAAGTGCTACCAAGTGTAAGGTTCTGTGGTGGTGCTTGTTGTGTTGCGAGTAAAATGGGAACTGAATTGATGTCTTTGTCTGTTTGCTGCTATCCATCTACCCGAGGGCGCCCTCATGGCGCTCGGTCCTAAACATGAAGTGGTTGGCTGAGGCGTGCCGGAACAGGAGCTTGCGCAACCGGTAAGTATGCAGACGACGACTTGGGCTTTCTACGTGCGGACTCAACTGATGATGTGGTAGTGTGCTGCTCTTGCACATGCAGATCATTACACCATCATACTGGCGCAGGGAGCGTTTGGGTTGGTACTCAGCCGCCAGAGCGCGAGACAGGAAAGCGATGTCCGAATGGGTTGTCGTGGCGACGCCAGTCTTGTCCGAGGTAGCAGCTCCGCAGCTCGAGGCGAGGGCGATCACAGTCAGCAGTGGCAAGACGCGCATCGGTCGTGGAGGTCGGCGGGCGTTCGGAAAGTGGTTGGCAAAATGCAAAGTGAGGCATGAAATCGACTTCGCTGGAACTTGGTTAGCTTCTAGTTTTTTTTTGTTGACTGGTTGGCGAAGGACGGCGCACTTTGTGTCTCCGAAGTTATGAACATGAGATGAGATCCTTTCAGGGCTTCGCAGTGTCGAGGCCCAACGCGAGATTACCTGCCACAGCATCAACAAGAGGCTCTAATACCTTACAGGCTCTTTTGACTACCTACCGATACCCACCGAGAGGATTTTTCTATAAGGGTCCCATCTCAAGACGAATAAAGTCAACGAGGCGGAATCTGTGCGGTTTGAAGTGATACGTATGCTGCAAATTTTAAGGCCCCAGTAGTCTAAAAGAAATACCTTGGTTGAGCACTACAGAAGAGGTGAACATTTCGAAGTACAGCATAGACGTCTAAGCTGCTGAAGACGAGAGCTCTCTTTGTACACATTCCGTTTAAACCTGGCTACTTGTGGTGCAACGAAAGTATCCATGGCAACCAACAAGAAATTGACTACGACACAAACTACCTACTTGTCAATTGAATGGGGTCATTCTGTCGGAGAAGGTGAGATGCCATCTTGTTTCCTTTGCACAAAAAATATTTTAGAGCTTCAAAATTATTGAAAGGGCATTTTAATAATCATGAAACAGTTACTAGGATGTCCTCGGCTTGGCAAACCACCTCATTGCTTGCGAGACTTTTCCTGTACATATACAGTGCTTGATTATTTCCTAAGAGTAAACACCTCGCCATCTGCATCGGCGGTAAAACGACTACTAAGTATAGTACATGTACACAGTTCAAGCTCCTTTTCTCAGGCTGGGCCGACTGCTTTATTCTTCTTCATTAAAGTATTCATACAGTACTCCGACGTACAATAATACTCGTAGGTACAGTATTTAACAGGAACTGAGCCACCATTTAGCTCCCACTTGTTAGTAAAGGAGGGGAACGAAGATTGCACTATCCTATTAAGTCAGATAATGACACTACTGTAGTATGCCAATTGCACATGTTGCCAACGAGCATACTAGTATGCTCTGGCGGTCATCGGATGCGACATTCTCCTCTGTATCTTGCCTGTGTGTGTTTTTTCTTCTTCTCTCTCTGTCTCCACTCGAGAGCCTGCGCAGTAGGGCAGAGCTTTGATCGCGCTACAGTACTGTACCTGTTGATGCTGAAGCCAGTAATCTCACCGTGGGTCGCGACACTGCGAATTCCTACCAACTCGGAAATACGGAGTGCACCACCATCACCAACACATGTGATGAGCCAGGCACAGTTTAACACCCCGGTCCACACCTCATTTCTGAAGTTGCGGGCGACCACGTCCCAACGACCCATCGAACTTGTCACTGGCAATGTGATCGCCCTCGTCATGCCGGCAAATTTGCTACCTCGATAAGGTAGCCATCGCTGTTGGTGTTTCAACACACGTTGTAGGGCGCATCGAACGTTTTACACTAATTTCCGATTGCGGGTTGAAATCCGCCCAATGCGTTTATTAATACATCCTCGGTTTGCAGTGCCAGTTTCCACCAGGCTCCGAAATACTTAATAAGTAAGTGCCTAAATACGCCACCAGGTCAAGTACCTGGGGCCTTGACTCTCTCTCTCTCTCAGAAACTGTAGGTCTCCTCTAGCTTCTTGGAAAATACTCATGGTTGGAGAGCTTCCCGCCTCAAAAGTCCCTTCACCTGATTGGCCAAGACGCTAAATACATCCCATTCTCTACCCCAGATCTCCAATCTGTCTCCACAGATCTAAAAATTAGAACGTTTGCTCAAACTCTGAAACGTCCAGATCTAGAACCTAGACCATTCCAGACAAGCGAGCCAATCAAACCCCTCAACCAGCTCTCCTTTCTACCCAATCAACACGCGTCAAGCCATGACTTGCATCGCCATTCAACATTCATTCAACGTCAACCGCCACTTCACCGCCTGCTACCAACCGCACAACCCCCAAGATGTCGGCCACGCCTCCCTCCCCCGTGCCCAAGAAGACGGACGAAGCGCGCCTGCTGTTCGCCGTGCCCAAGAAGGGCCGTCTGCACGACAAGATCCTCAAGCTGCTCAAGGGCGCGGGCCTGGACTACCACCGCCCGAACCGCGTGGACATCGCGCTGTGCTCGAGTCTGCCGGTCACGCTCGTGTTCCTGCCGGCCTCGGACATCGCCACGTACGTGGGCGAGGGCAACCTGGACCTGGGCATCACGGGCCAGGACATCATCGCCGAGAGCAAGACCAACGTCGAGGAGCTGCTGCAGCTGGGCTTCGGCAAGTGCGCGCTGGGCGTGCAGGCGCCCGTCAAGGACGCCATCGCGTCCCCCGAGCTGCTGGCGGGCAAGCGCATCGTCACGAGCTTCCCGGAAGTCACGCGCGACTACTTCAAGCAGTTCGAGACGGAGGCCACGGGCCCCACCAAGATCAAGTACGTGGGCGGATCCGTCGAGGCCGCGTGCTCCCTGGGCCTGGCTGATGGCATCGTGGACCTCGTGGAGACGGGCACCACCATGAAGGCCGCAGGGCTCGAGATGATCTCGACGATCCTGACGACCCAGGCCGTGCTCATCGCCAACCCGCAGTCGGCGCACAAGGACCTGGTGCACAAGGTGCACCAGCGCATCCTGGGCTACATCACGGCCACCAAGTACCGCATGGTCACGTACAACGTGGACAAGGAGAAGCTGGACGAGGCCACCAAGATCACGCCCGGCCGCCGCTCCCCCACGGTCAACACGCTCGTGGGCGGAGGCTACGCCGTGTCCGCTATGGTGGAGGAGAAGAACGTGTCGGAGGTCATGGACCAGCTCCACGCGGTTGGCGCCACGGACATCATGATCTTCAACATCGAGAACTGCCGCGCGTAGAGAGAGGGACGGCCTGTCTTGCTAGCTAGAAGAAACGTGAACGAGTGACGCCGCGCTGCCATCGCGCGCGCCGTGACCAAGTCCAATGCAATCCAAAATCCATTTTTTTTTACTAAACTTTTGATCTAGAATCTAGAGGTTGACGCGTAGTGTGGGCTGGAATGTCCCAAGCGACCGCATTGACGGCGGTGGAGGCGGTTGACGTGATCCCGTGGCTGAATGCGAGACAGGGATCCCTGCCTGAGGTGTGTGAAAGCTGGTTGCAGGTGTTGGAGTGGAATGCGACCGCTGCTGCTGAGGTGCTTTGAAGGAATCGACGCTCTGGCGAGGAACTGGTACGTCATTACTTTGCCTGCTGGTGTTGTTCACCTTGGATGCACTGCTGACGTTGCTGGGTTTGTTGGCCTTTTCCAGGTCCAAGGTTCTAGTCGACCAGCTCAGAGGTTCTGTGTCGAAATCGTGGGGATCAAACGTGCGGCTGGAGCGATGCCGATACTGGTTCGAGATTTGGCGCGCTTGCTGGTTACGTCGAAGCCAATTGGCCTCGACCTGCTTCCTCAGTGCTGGCGGTAGACCCGAAGGGTCCTCGTCTTTAATGGGCTGCTCCACTTCCCAAGGCTGCGCTTTGAATTTGGTTTCCCCATGGAGCGGTGAATAACTTGAGTTGTTGCTGCTGAATGGGGCTACGGACGTTTGCCGCCAGAGCTTGTTGTTGTCGACAACGACCTTCGTGGGCTTCTCCGTTGTGTATTGCCTTCTAGCAGCTGCCATCAACTGCTGCTGCTCCCGTCGCTGCTGCGTGAGTCTCAGCCGGGCACCGTCAAGCTGCCGGATCTGAACATGGAGCCGTTGTTCGCGAGTCTCAAGTTCGTGCTTCACGCGTTCAAGCGCGCGCTCTCGATTGGAGAACGACGTGTCGGTGTCTTGCACTACAGCAGCCTGCTGTGCCACGAGCTGCTCACGTTCCAATAACTCGCGCGTTCCGGCGTCCAGCTTCTCAGCCAGCGCTACAACCTCTTGCGTCCGCTCCGCAAGACGCGCTTCAGCCTGCTGAACCTCCTGTCGCATGCTCTCAAGCGCTTGGAACTCGTCTTCGTGGCTGGCCAACTCGGCTTCCAGGTCCTCCCGATCCGCGCGCAGCTCCCGCCAAGCGTCTTCAAGTGCCAGTCGCGACCCACGCAGTTCCTCGTGCTCGCGCTCAATCTCCAGCGCAGTCTGCTCGCGGAACGCTGCGAACTCAGCTCTCGCTTCGTAGAGCGCGCGTTCGTCACGTTCCAGTTGCGTCCGCCTGGTTGCGAGCCTCGCTTCGTACACCCGGGCATCCTCTCGAGCTTCGGCGAGCTGCTTGCCCATATACGCGGCGTGAGCAGCTTCCTGGTCTCGCAGTGCGGCAGTTTGGGCTTGGAGGTGCGCGCTGAGTGCGTCCAACCGCTGCTGCTCTTGTCGCAGTCGCTCTTTGTCTTCAAGGGCTCCTTGACGAGCGTTCCGAGCGCCAGCCTCGAGTTCGCGGAGTAGCTCGGTAAGCTTCGTGCGCTCCTGCTCAGCGTGTTGAGCTGCTCGCTTCGAGCTTCCTTCCAGTGAGGCGATTACACGAAGTCGAGCTTCGTCTTCAGCAGCCACGCGAGCTGCGGAGTTGTCGTAGCCAGAGCCCTCCTCCTGTACCTGGTGCGAAACAGTGAGCCGAGCCAGAGCGCGCTGCATTTGGGCGCTGAGAGCCTCAAGCGCGCGCTTCTCTCGGTGTCGCTCTAGCTGATCAGCTTCGTCCTGTTCAGCGATCTTCCGAGCCAACGCCAGCTCCGCGTCCTGCACTGCGCGCTTGGAGCGGGACAGTTCTTCGCGTAGCCCCCGCAGTTCAGCTTCCAGCAGCTCCGCGCGGTGTTGGAAGCTCGTGGCGTCATCTTTGCTGGTTGCGGCGCGTTGATCGGCCTCGACTTTGTCGCGTTCAGCTGCTGCGAGTTGCTGGGCGAGCTGAGCGTTGGCAGCGCCACGCGCTTCAAGCTGCTGCGAGAGCTGGTTCATGGACGCGTCTCGCTCCTCAAGTTGCTGAGTAAGTTGTTGCGTGAGTTGGCTGCTTGATGCCGCTTGTGCATCGAGTTGCTGCGTCAGTTCATATATTTGTTGTTGCAGCGCAGCTCGTTCAAGGTCGAAGGCGGCGGTGATCTTGGCTTCGCGCTCGTCGCAGTTGCAAGCTGGTGCAAGGATCACTTGAGGTTCATGACGCTCTGTGCCCTTGGTCGGTTGAGGTGGCGGTGGCTCTGGTGTTGGTGCTCGGACTTCCGGTTCAACCGTAGACTCAGCTTGTGGTGGTGGAGATTTTACGATGGGAGCAACAGTGACGGAGGCTTCGGAAGCTGGTGGGCTTGCTGCTACTGGCGGCTTCTTCTCTTGGACAATTTCGTCTCCTGGTTCCTCAGCGACGTCAGCCACGACGCTTTCTTCAGCCTCAAAGGACTGCGAGTACGAGTTGCGTCGATGAGGACTGCTCCGGGCAGAAACGGAGGGCGACGAGGGCAGGATTTCCTCCAGCAGACTGTCCTTGGACTGCTCGAAGTCGCTCTCGCGGATCGCAAGCGAGCCTTTGTCCATAGTCAACGATCGTCTTCGGCCTGGAGACGGAGGGGTGACAGGTCTGTCGCTTACTACAACCGCAGCTACTGACGGCTCTGCTGGGACCTCGGGGACTGTTGGCAGAGGCTGCGATTGAGTTGGCGACGGTGGTAAAGAGCTCTTGAAGGGGTCTTCAGCCTTGCCAACCTCTTTCTCGGGCGAGCTGTTGTTGCTGCTATTGGCGCTGCGACTGCGACGGCGAGACAGTAGCGGTTCATTTGGTTTTGGAGGTGACAGACCACCCAGCAAGTCCATGAGCAAGCTGTCTCTAGCACTGGCAAGGTCGGTATTGCTGATTTCTGTTGGCAAGGCCGAAGGTGTTTCCTGTACTTGCGTTGTCGCTTTGGGCGGTGTTGTGGGTTTCATCTCGACAACTGCGGGCTTTGGCTTTGGTGGTTCTTCCTCAACCTTTGGATTGTCGTAAGCAGCAGTTCTGGATGAGGACGGAGTAGCGAATAGCTCAGCCAAGAGATCGTTCTGCTGCTTTGCGGGGTCAACTGCAACAGGCAACAGTGTCGGTGTAAGCTCCGGTGGCTTCTCCACGCTAGTTTTCTTATCATAGTCATCGTCAAGTTCATCTCGTTTGGAGAAGGATGACTGCTCTTGTCGACGACCACCTCGAGCACTACTGCGAGGTTCAGACGAGAACAGATCTGCCAGTAAATCGTCTTTTGCGGACAAACGTTGAGTGGCTGGAGCTGCATCCCGAGTTGAGAAACTATCTCGAGGGGGTTCATCACGCACTTGATCTGTCTTCAGCTCTTCAATGGGGGCCTTTAGCCTTGAATCCTGGTCTTCAAGCGGGTCTTTTGTTGCCTTGGCGAACGGATCGTCCAGGTTGTTTCTTCGACCGGAGCCTCCAAAGAGAGAATCGAAGGTTGAAGTTGACGGTGTAGTCGTCGACCCAAAGCCGAACGGGTCGGAGTCAGCTCCACCGGCTTGTCTTCTGCCTCCTCGCCCCCCACCTCGTCGATCTGAAGTTGGTCCTAGAAACGAGGACAACGATGATAAATCTCCGTCGCCTTTGCCGTCGTCTTGGAAGAAGGAGGCAGAGATCCCGTCATTTTCCACTTTCGACGGCTCCTCAACCGGGGCAGGGGCATCGAGTTTCTTTGACCCACGCACTGTCGGTGTGTAGTCCGACATTCCAAAGGTATCATCGTCGTCCCTGTTCAACCCCGTCACAGGCTCGGGTGACAATGGCGGCGACTCGAAGTTGGCTCCACTGTCCAGCCCCAACATCTTGGAGAACTCGTCGTCGAATCCCCCTCCCATCTTGCCACCGCCGTTCTTCCTTCTTGCCGCCGCAGCTGCAGCCATCTCTAACTCTGCAGCGCTGTCCCAGTTCTTGGCTGAAGAGGTCCATTCGTCACCGGCATCGTCGTTGCCAAAGTCGTCATCGTCGTCATCGAACGCGCTTTTCTTCGACTTGGACGACTTGCTCTTCTTCTTGCTGCTGCTGCTGCTGCTGGAGCTCTTGGACTTCTCCTTGTCTTTTGATTTCTTCTTCTTCTTGTCATCGCTCTTGTCCTTGTCCTTCGACTTGGACTTGCTTTTGCTCGAACCGTCTCCGAGCAAGTCACCGACATCGAAGTCGTCCATGTCGACGTCCACATTGTCGCGAGCACTGGAGATTGAGATGAGGCCGCTCGTAAGATCGCTCGACCCGCCTCGCTTCGAGCTCGCATTGCCCTTGGAGGCACCTCCGATAGGGATCAGGTCGTCTAGCGGCATACCAAACCTCCACCCTCGGCTCAATCGAGCTAATACAAGGCTGCCTGGCACTATTCGGGCATTCGTTTCACAGTTTTGATCCGCCTCCATGGTGCAGATCGCATGTCAGCGAAGCAAAACGGACTCTGTCAGTCACAAAAAACGTCGTAAAAATACCAAGCTACGATCGACTGAACAAAAGCGAATAAAGCTGCTCCACACTCGCAAATCATGTCGATATCGTCGCGCGGGGCGCTGGCTCGAGGGATTCTCGTGAGTTTCAACTCTCTGCTCTGCGCGTACTGCCTGACGGTGGCGATCGTCATCATTTGGAAGCCATGCTCGGCTTCCCGTCTTTCGACCGACCCGACGGAGCATAGCGCCACGAGGGCGTGCAGAACGTCGGAGCTGGAGATTTTCATGCTGGCGTTCCACTTGGCATTCGCTGCGCTGACACTCGCCGGTGCACTCGTGGCGTACGTCGGTCATATTGTGCTGGTGCGCATCACGCGCGCCATGCTCGTCTTCTTCGCTGCGATCTATACAGCCCTCGCGATTTATCAAGCCGTAGCAGATCATTTGACGTCGCTGCTCGGTCCTCTCGAGTTCGTCGTCTCCGTCGTGACCTTCGCCGCAGGCGTGCCGAGTGGGGTGGTGTACGAGCGCGAGCTGCGCTGCCATCGACAGGTGCTACCTGATGCGTTTAACGGGGTGCTTCCATCCAGCTCCTCGTCGACAACCAGCAGCCATCGGACAATAGATCGCCAACCTAGCGCAGTAACTCCAGCCGCCGTCCGCCTGGCTTGGTGATGGCCATCGATCTTCTCTCGTGAGGATCCAGTGCGCAAGTGTTGATATACTGGGCGATAGAAGTGCAGGGAGGGATGAACTCCGCCATCTTCCTGAAATAGTAGTCGTCGTCGCGTTCCACTCCAAACAATGGACACATGCAGTGCAGACCTATGCCGATCTCGACTAGTGGGCTGCTCGCTCAGTGGGTGCTTGTCACGTTCAACGCGCTGCTGAGCGCGTACTCCCTGGCGATCGTCGTCGCCATCTCATTCCGGCCGTGTTCAAGCTCCAGCATCTCAACCGACCCCGGCGAACACTCAGCCACGACAACGTGCAATTTTTCTCACCTGGATCTGTTCCTGCTTGGATTTCACGTGGCGTTCGCTGTACTGACACTAACAGGCGCGGTAGTGGCGTACATCGGCCACATCGTGTTGGTGCGCGCCACGCGCGGACTGCTCTTGGTGTTTGCGGCGATCTATTTGGCTCTGGCTGTCTACGAGCTGGCGGTGGTGAGACCGGTAACGCTCATGGGTCCATTGGAGCTGGTCGTCGCTGTGCTGGCCTTTGCTGTGGGGGTGCCTAGTGGCGCCGTCTACGAGCGTGAGCTGCGCTGCGACCGTCAAGTGATCCCCGACGCGTTCGACAGTGTACTGCCCAGCAGTCCGTGGTCGGCTCCGGGACTCGAACGGACGATACGGCGGTCGACAGCAGCAGCAGGAGCAGCAACGGCTCGTCCAGCCTGGACGCGGTGAAGTTATACCGCCGCTATGATAAGGAGAATGGGCAAAGTGCGCCGTGTTGCACATGTACAGGTGCAACAGCGGCAACTTGACCATCCAGTTGGCGCGTCAGCATCTGTGATTACGGAACCGCCCATCCTTTTAGCCAATCATAGAATTTAATTTAAGTTTGAGCCAATCGTATCGTGGTGTTGAAAAGTGTCGATCGTTGACAAAGTGCGATGCGTCATCATGCACCCCGAATAGAGGCCCCTACGGGATGATCCGCGACAACCCTGCCAAAACCTGGGAAACCTTATCCTTAGGTAAGTGATTGCGAACGAGTTGGCTCGCAATCGCCGTCGAAAGCTTTTGCGGGCGGCATTGTGCGTTGCTCTGAGTTCGAGTTCATGATGATGTTGCTGCTGGCTAGCTGCCAACGAGTGGCGGAGCGCGCCCGCCGAAAGGTCACCAAGTAACGGGCGAGTCAGCGTGCTATAGTCGCGCATCAGAACCGGCAGCCCGCCCTTGCCAATTCGGCCAAGCCAGCATCGCAAGCTCAAATAGCAGCACACCCACATAGCGGGTCTGACTGCGTTGTTGCGCTGCAAATAGTACATGTACTCTTAGGCCAGGCTCCCAAACGCTTCGCTTTCGCTCTCCCGTTTGCCAGCACTTTTGGCGGCTGTATCCAACCTGCGATCCCATATCCACCCTTGATCCTCCATCGGGATCGAGCCCACAATATCTATTTTCACAGTTTATTGACCCCGACGTGCTCGTGTCTCGATTGCGTGCTCTCACTCCCCAATCAGTCCGCCAGGCCATAGACGCCCCGAGTCCGAGACGGCAGAGCGCGCGCTGGCCGGCCTAGACCCCATAGACGCCCCAAGCCAGCTCCGTAGAGCCATGACCATGACGCAGCTACAGACCGGCGCAGCCTCGACCAGCGCCTCGTTCAAGCACGTGCCGGCCGTGGGCGCCGACGCCCCGGGCCTCACGTGCCTGGGTGAGCGCGTGACCACGACGTTCGTGGCCGAGACGGCGCTGCCCACCGACGGCGGCCTGTTCCGCGTGCGCGCGTACCGCTCCGTGGGCTCCCTGCGCGAGAGCGAGCCCGTGGCCATGATCACGGGCGACGTGCGGGGCAAGCGCAACGTGCCCGTGCGCGTGCACGACCAGTGCTTCACGTCCGAGGTCTTCGGCTCGCTCAAGTGCGACTGCAGGGAGCAGCTGGACTACGCCAAGGCGTACACCAAGCAGCACGGCGGCGTGGTCATCTACATGCCCCAGGAGGGGCGCGGCATCGGCCTGGCCAACAAGATCATGGCCTACTCGATGCAGGAGCGCGGCCTCGACACGGTGGACGCCAACCGCGTGCTGGGCTTCAAGGACGACTACCGCTCCTACGAGCCCGTGCCGGCCATCCTCAAGGACCTGGGCGTGCAGTCCATCCGCCTGCTGACCAACAACCCGCGCAAGATCCGCCTGCTGAGCCAGCTGGGCATCACCGTGGAGGGCCGACTGCCCGTGGTCATCAAGGGCGGCGAGTTCAGCCAGGGATACCTGACGGCCAAGGCCAAGCGGATGTCCCATTTGTTGCCTGGCGCCCCGGGGGAGGCATCCGCTGATGGCAGCGGCGAGGACACGTCCACGGACGAGAGCCAAGACGAGGAGGAGCTGCAGACCAACCCGCAGGAGGCTGTAGCAGCCGCATCACCCACGGCCTCGTCCACCTCGTCCTCCGGAGGCTACTAGCCCGTATCTATGAAGGCTGGAGGATGGAAGGACAGCATCATATCAGCGGAGGAACACGGTTGGAGATGACGACGAAGACCGGCGAGTGTGTTTAAGGGGACGGACGAGTTGGGTGGATGGCCCCGCCACGAGGACATCGATGAACTTCGCGTGCAGCGCCCTCCCTCCCTGGTCTCCCCGTCGACCAGCCTCGACTCGCCCTTGCCCCCTCCCTCTTCCTCGCAAGTTTTCTCGCCCGACTCGGTGTCCGACCAGCTTCAACGTTGAGCAAACAGTGCTTGAAGTGGATCGAATCGACGTGATCGAGCGGCAGTTTTGAAGCGCGAGCGCCGGCTTTTCACCCTCTCGACTGCGTACCCCCGAGGCCCCCGGAGACGTACGACCCAGAAGCTGTAGACTATTTAGCACGCCCAGCAGCGCATTGAACAAACACACAAATCATTATGCAAAACACGAAGACAATTTATCCACCAGACCAGCAGCATGACGAGCGTCCAGCAGCAAAGGGAGGGAGCGGGAAGACACGGTCACACATCACCAAGCTCTACAATTGGCTGAAACTACACCCCATATTTAACCAATCCGAAAACCTATTCAATTCACCCAATCACATGCATCCACGGCGGTTCCTTCCCTTCGTCCAAATTTATCCCAAGTCCAAGGCACCAAGACCTGCAAGACCCAGACCAGGCAGGAGCTCTTCGACGTACGTGGCGTCCAAGGCAATCCAATCCCCGCGTGTTGCAGTCGTGCAATACAGAGAAGACTTCTCTACACCAGCCAGAATCCCACGCTTGAACCCGTTCTATAGCCGCAGAACTCGATGCTGGACGACAACCGCAAGATCGGCACGCTGCTGCTGGGGCTGGGCTTCGCCTTCCTGCTGCTGGGCGTGCTCATGTTCTTCGACGCGGCGATGCTGGCGCTGGGCGACGTGCTGTTCCTGAGCGGCGTGGCGCTCACCATCGGCCTGTCGCGCACGGTGCGCTTCTTCACGCGCAAGGAGCGGTGGCGCGGCATCGTGTGCTTCCTGGGCGGTATCTTGCTGGTGATGCTGCGCTACCCGGTGATCGGCATGATCGTGCAGAGCTTTGGTTTTCTCAACCTCTTCGGCTCCTTCTTCCCTGTGGCCGTGGCCTTCCTGCGCCAGACGCCCGTGATCGGCAACGTGCTCAACCTGCCGGTCGTCAGCGAGGTCGTGGACCGACTAGCAGGGGCGCAGAAGCGCGGCTACCAGGTGTAGTGAGGACTGGGCGTGAGGTGTAGATCAGTTGGAGATATAGCGGAGAGGAGAGGGAACGATAGAAGGTGGACGCGGGAGGACTATAATGTCGGAAATGCAATGGTCCGAAGTATCACTCACGACCGTTCGAGTTCTGTTACCAGCCAGTTTTGATATTGCCCGCCGGAGTGATGGATCACGATAGTGCCTAATATGCAAGAATTAAGATAGGCCCTCTCAGCAACGTGAGAGACAACGTTTGAGGTCACTCATAGTGCGAGACCGCGTACCGGTAGAGTTTTACAAATCGGCGAACCAGCGTCCCGATAACCATGAAATGGGGGGGGGGGGCATAGCAGATCGATTACATGTCATGCACGTGGAACCATCACCTGAGGGTATCCAATAATGCTGCGGACGGATTGGTTCGATGTTTTATTGTTTTTTTTTTTTGCCGATAGCACGTAGCGAGAACTACATGTATTCCAAAAAAGCGGGGGGGGGGGACCAAGTCCTCGCCCGTGCACTACGGATCAACCTATTCCTCAACCACCAAGTCCGCGTGCCCAACCTTCAGCAGCAGCCCATGGCCGATGCGGCCGTTGACGCCCCCAACTTCATGCCTCAGTGCCCAATTCTCAGTCGTGTATAGCGGCTTAACATTGTGGTCTTGCACGGTTTCCAATTCCGGGTGCCCCCGTACAAGACGTCACCGACGCGCCCGCTGATTCGGCCAAGTTT
The DNA here is from genome assembly GCA_016169955.1 of Phytophthora vignae f. sp. vignae. NCBI lineage: Eukaryota > Oomycota > Peronosporomycetes > Peronosporales > Peronosporaceae > Phytophthora > Phytophthora vignae. The sequence continues at coordinate 1,040,220 of JABJUM010000018.1, forward strand.
GTGAGCATGCACAGCCGTCCGACGTCGCTGGCCTCCACCGCCTTTATAGCGTCGTGGCACAACTCGAGCAAACGGTTGTTGCTGGCGTGCTTCTAAAGCAGGAACTAACAACCCGTGGATGCACCTGCAACAAGCTCGAGATGTTCGAGTTCCATCCAAGTGCGGATTTGACGTTTGGTCCAAGGCGGGCACTTCGCTCGGTTCGGTAGTTCCTAGGCCGAGGACCTTATTACCGTCGGTAAGGGAGCGCAGCGCCAACAAGTAGCGCACTGCTGACACGACTGATGCTGTCCAATATATACTGTCCGGGCTCGCTTTGGTGTTGAATGAGATACGTTGTTGTCATTTCGGCTACGACGGGTGGTCAAGACGACTGCAGGCGCGGTATGTTTACTACTTCCACTCCGTCTTGTAAGACTGCATGAACACGTCGGTGCCCCTGACGCTTTCTACGCTATCGTGATGCATTATTAATACTACTACTTATGTTAAGCTTCGCTGCGCTTCGACAAAAAGGGTTTCCAAAACTCGTGTGTCGTTACTCAGTCCTTCTTGTACGTCCGCCTACTGCAGTTCTGGGCGACTAGTTCAGTTATGATGGAAACATATCACTGGTCAAACACCAAGCGAGCTAATACATAAAGTTGTGTCTCAAGAGGCTCTGCATTCCAACAAGAAGGTTGATCTCTTTATTGTTGGCATAGGTATACCTACCACAGAGCTATACACCTGCCAACATGGTAGGTGTATAGCCCCCCTGTGCATACAAACTGTATACCCCATCGTCTGGCGTTACCTTCGGCTTTATCGGTTCGGCTTTATTCGTTTTTTTTTTTATTTTTCACGCGGCTTTATTTGGCAAATCGCGGCACGCAGCTTTGCGGCTTTATCCACGAGACTCGGTCCAAATCAAACATGTTTTCGGACAAGAGCAAACACTTTTGGACCACGATCGAACACCCTTAAGACAAACCCAAAACCAAACACCTGTGTAGAGCAAAAACAAACAGATTCAGGGCAAAACCAAACAGAAATCGGGCACAACCAAACATCCAAGGTCGGCGCAGCGTGCGATGACGGCCACAAAGGGGTTCACAATAACCTAACCAGTCAGATTATTGTGTCCAGTAGTTCACAATAAGCTGACTATAGTTCACAATAAACTGACTGGGTCCGATTATTGTGCGTTGTAGTTCACAATAAACTGACCAAGTCCGATTATTGTGCGCTGTAGTTCAGAATAAACTGGCCATGGTTCACAATAAACTGACCATAGTTCACAATAAACTGAGTGGGTCCGATTATTGTGCGTTGTAGTTCACAATAAACGTCTTAACGCACCATGGACACTGCCGACTCGACACCACAACCTTCGCGATCATGGACCATCATCGCGGAGGGCCCCACCACGGAGACCTACACGAAGGCGCGGCTCTCAATTATGTGTTGGTCTGGTGCTTACGCCAAGCGCGTGAAGTTGTGCCGAATTTGCCCCGGCGACCACGAAATGGAGGAGCGGCGTTTGCGTTGCTCGAGTGTTACTTGTGCGAATCTGTTGGTGCCAACTGGACGTAAGAAACCACAGTGCAGCAAAGTGTGGAAGGTTTGGCAATGCTCACACTTTCATACCTGGCAAATTATGGCGACAGCGGTTCCTCACGCGCGCGGGGACACCTGTTGCGATGGCAAACACCGTGCGATTATTACACCTGCAATGAAGAAGTACATTGGCGAAATGGATGAAACGGGACTCGCACCAGGCACATTTGGTCTGGTCTGCGCCGCTACAGCGCAGCCCCACCGCTAAATGACGTGCCGTCCTACAAACAAGTCGCTCGCTGTGTAAAACATTTGCTAACAAAACATGGAGAGCGCAACTCGGTGGACTCGTTGAAAAAGTTGGTGCGTGAGTTTCCACTTGCGTCAGGGATCGACGCTGAAACTGCGTTTATTTTTGGCCCGTCACTTGATGACGAAGGTTTTCCGCGTGTTGGAAATGGTGAGGATCACGACTCTTTGGTTTTAGGTGTTACGACACTTTGCCTTCTCGAAAAAGTCAAGCATTTCCAGCAAGATGATACGTTCGCTTTATTCCATATCGTCTATGAGAAACTGTTCTCCGTGAAACCTAGAATTGACGCAGTGCTTGGTGATGCTGAGAAAGCTCAGTACAACGCTTTACGTGCTACCATTCAATTTCAAGATGCTACATTTATAATGTACTTCTTTCACGTCCTGTACAACGTGAGAAAGCGCACACGGTAACTCGACAATTTTGCCGGTGCAATGGTGTACAGGGGCATAATCGCTATGCACTAGGCGAGAAACCTTTTGGAATACTATCAAATTCGCGATTCGATTTTGGCGCAGTGGAGGAATATTTTCGTGCTTCGCTCCTTCGCCGATTATTTTGAAAGGGAGTGGATCAATAGCGAGTACTGGCGTTGGCAGTCGTTTCACACACCTATTGGATACACCGCCACGAACAACCCGTGTGAAACATTTAACGCTAGTGTCAAAAGGCATGTTATTCGTAAAATGTTTGACACAACTCGTTTACTAAGGAAACTTACTGTGATTACGGAAGATGTCACGGCGGATAAGCTGACCCCCACGACTTCATGTGGCAGCCCACCGACTTCACTTGTGAACGCTACCAAACGCCTTTTGAGTGCGCAACAACTGGTATTGTTTGATACCGATGATCCCGATGTGGTTCGTCAGAGCATCTTGCTCCGAGTCATGGCGACTAAATAATGGCGCCAACCGGGCGTTTGAGAGGCTTATCGCTACAAAGACTACCGGCCCACTTCACGAACCTCTTGGACGAAGGCAGCGACGAAAGGCTTCGGCCTTGCACAGCAATGCTATTAAGCGGTCTTTGTACTTGGCGCATCGCATGCATATGCCCTCCACCGGGTGGACCGTGAGCATAGCAACATCATCGTGCGAGTATTGCTACTATCTGAAAATGGGATACTGCTGCCATATCATTGGAGCTCGATTGATAGCAGGTACTATCACGTACAACGGAACAGGAAGTTGCATGCGGCTGAAAGACCGCAGAGTGAGGGTAGCGCGCCAAGCTCGGGTAAATACGGACGATGCGCGTCAGCAAGAAAGAACTTCACTGAATCACCAAGATGTGGCAGGGTTGTCTGATGTTACCGCAGACTTCTCTGGCCAAGTGTATACCGACGCCCTGGAGCGTTTCAATGCTGCATACCATACCAGCATTTCCAGTCTGCTGCCAGGTGAACCCTTCATAACACGCGGAGAGATTCCCGAATCCAGATCACCCCTCCGTCTCGATGGCTTAAACCAAGACTATGGATTTCACGTGCAACCCCAAGTGGCGCCAGCGTTTGAGTTGCTCGATCGTGCGCCATCACCTCGGAATCGCGGTGGCCCCTCTTGGCAAGTATTGAATGATAATGCTATGGAGAGTGCGCAAGGACGTGTTCGGGAACCCCGGAGGTTAGGACGACCTCCGTTAGCTCGGCGCGCCTTAGAGATCCAGTACCTTCTCAATTGATACCGCAGTGAAGCCAATTGGTTGTAGGAATCAGTAGCGGAAATGCTACAGCAAGCGTAACGAACATGTACATATTCATGAGGAAAGAACTTCATCTTAACCCCCACCATAACATGCCGTTATAACATCAACAATAATCTGACCCAGTCATTTTATTGTGAATACTGGCGCAGAATAATCTGACCCAGTCATTTTATTGTGAATACTGGCGGGCCGGTTCATAGGTGAACCGTACGCACGGTTCACATCAATCGGACCGGTTCCTAAATCAGGATTTGCGGTCGAGATCCGCATATTTCGTGCCCCCCACCACACACACACACCTCGGGCCCATCCTCAAACGACGACATGGGGAAGAAGACGCTAGTTTTGGAGCAATGGGAGGCTGTCCAGCGTTGGAAGCGTCACGGTTGGAGCACCGCTGAAGCTGTGAAGAATCTGGGGTTCTTAAACCCACGCTGTTAAGCTGAAAAAAAAACTGGAACATGCCCGAGCCTCCACCAGCTGCTGACAAACGCTATCGTTTCGAAGGAGAGGGGGGGGGGCGCAAGTATAGGTTTGCTCCGTATGAGTTTAATTTACTAACCTTCTATGATGAGTGCCTACGTGAGAAGAATGAAGCCACCTTCACCGAGATGATGGAATTCTGTCAAAAATACCCGTGTTCGCTAAACTGAAGGAGCGCACCCAGTCCACGCGAGTGCGGCGGTTCATGGACCGCTACAACCCCAAGAACGTGAAGACAGCACCGGTCCGTGCGGCGCTCCGAGAAAGCGCAAAGGCAGCTGCGGAAGACACGGCTACGGTTGCTGAGCGCACTGCAGCGGGCAGCGAGCCATCCGCCGAAGAACCCGCCGACCAATCAGCTCAAGCTCCAGGACTCGCCGACCAATCAGCTCAAGCCCCAGGACCCGCCGACCAATCAGATGAACCCGCCGACCAAGAGCCCACCAACCAATCAGATCAAGTACAAGAACCCGCCGACCAATCAGGTCACGAATCTGGTCGCGAATCAATGTCCGGCTCTGATGATGTGTCGGCCAGTTCCAAATCAAGCGGCATGGCGGCAGGGCCAACAGGAGCATCGGCGTCGCAAGTGACTGTATCAGCTGCTGCTGGATACGCGTTCAGGCGCCGTCAGGACCCACGCGTACCTGCCTCCGTTCCTGTGGCAGTGGTTGGTGACATCAGGCCCGTCACCATTTCCGTGCCGTTGTTTGCGGAAGACTTAACAAGCATCAGGGCGGGGAATCGCGTTTCGCCAAGCGAACCGAAGGACTCGTTTTTCCGGTTCTAGCTGCTGTTTTCGCAGAGATCATGTTTGCTTACGAACACCGGACAGAGGGTGCGTAGAACGATGGAAATCACGGGAGACATGGCTTGGGAAACCTTCCGCTATTTCTTACTGCCCGTAAATCGCGACGAGCATTGGAGTTTACTTGTTGTCGAGCGTTCTCCAACGGGTGAGATGATTTTCTACCACGTGAATTCTGTCGCTGGTGTGCACGAGCCGGACTACCTGTTTGCGGTGCTGAAGTGGTTTTTCGAAGCAAGACACTCTGATGCAGCGCAGCCGTTCAAGCACAGCTCATTTGCGTACGTGAGTAAGCCGCGCCAAGCCAATCAGGTCGATTGCGGTATTTATATGCTGCATTATCTGGAAAAGGTAAAGAGCTACATCGAGAAACATCAGCCGCGAACGCTCATGGACGTGATGCGTCTGCTAACGATTGAGTCGTTCAACAGTTCAAGCGCGGAGAAGGCGAGGGCGTCGCTACTGAGCCAAGTAACCCGGAATGCTTAGCAAATGACCAGGTGATATGTCTAGGATAACTACCATTTTAATGCAAGCAATTGTTTGTACTGCTAGTCTTACTGGGGTTAAATTAATATGCCTTACGCCTCCGTCAGCTCTTCCTGCATTTGTCAGCTCACACTTACACAGTTGTCCCCTGTAGCAGCCCCGACGGTGCCAGCTGAAGAAGCTGCGAGGCGATCTCCAAGGGCAATCGGAGACGGTACAGAAATGGGTAGCATGGACCCCGCCCTGCCGGGTAATTTCGCATCACAGGAGACGACTTGAGAGGTGGCAGGCGGGAGCCTCGAGAGAGGGCATGTACCCAGCGAATTGGCGTCAATGCGGAGGCGGCGGAGGTCTACAGACTTGAACAGAGCCGGCGCCCCTCGCGCTGTCTTGCGCGCTTGTGTTTTCGGCGTGCTCGGTCTGGAATGAGCGTTCTCGAAAGTGGCTACATGGTGTAGCCTACACCTGCTAAAAATAGAGCCTGGCATAGATACTCACATGTCTACGATATGCAATTCGATAGTTCCTTGGCCTAGCGGTTAAGCGACGGCTCCCTGGATAGGCCCTCTTTCCCGGGCCTGTCTACTGCACATGTGTTTGGTTTTGATCTCTTTCAGATTTTGATCGTGTCCCAAACGCGTTTTGATCTTGTACTTTATCCCTTTATCCTCACTGCCTACAGATCTCATACAAACATCAGCTTTTTTTGGAGTCCATCTTCAAGTAGAAATGTTGTGTATTCGTTTAGCCAAGTTTCACGCAGATCCTTTCAAAATAAACATGTTCACTATCACTATAGGCAAGTTTTAGATTTCAACTCGCGTTGACAGAGACGTTATGAGTTTCTAGACAGCGCTTCGTTAACGACGACGGCAGCTAAGATAGGGGCAGACTGTAGGAAGAGATGTGTGCACTTATCTCGAGCTTACGTGCGCCTGCGAGACCAAAAGCGGTAACTAGTGGTATTTCGCAGCTAAATGCAAAAGCTTTGTGTGGGTACCTCACTTTGCTTTGATGATTTTTGGTGCAGAGAGTTGATGATTATTCGGTCCCTTCTCTGTTGATATTTTTGTCGCCATTTTTGAGGTTCGACTCCCCCTAATAACAAAAGTTCATAAGAACTACAGTAGTGTATTTGATTGTCGTCGTCGCCGAAGTTAAGCACAAAGCTACGAGTAACATTAGAGCAACATTCCTGTAACATCATGTGCGTACTGTGAAAGGTCATCTTGGAACGAAGTTGCGCAGCGCTGCCGACGCCAAGTCCTGCTCGGTCTCCGCTACGGCCGACGGTTGACACGATGGAGTTGGAGATTTTCCGGGATCCCCCGAGCTGCGCCCGTGATTGGTTGGCTCAGAGGCTCAATCTGGGAAAGGGAAGCAGCGACACATGGCGTATGGGGTAAGCGGATCCTGACCGGACTCGCGTTGGCAGTGTACAAGGTTTGGTGACCCCGGATGGAGATGTCCCCAAGAGCGGTCCCCGGCTGGAACCAAGTACCGAACGAGAGGCAAAGCCCAAGGGAGCGTAGAAGCGCCTCCGACTGGAGGCCGCCTGCTCTTGGTGCACTGCACAACGCAAAAGGAGTCCGATCGGACCAGGTAAAGACCCAGAGACCGTGAAGCTGTCCAAGTAATCCCGGATGCGAAGTCCAAGTGGAGTGTGATCCTGTTTGGAGATAACCCTGAATTCCGGATGAAGATACGAAGATACCATCCCAGATGTGAAGATCCAGTATACAAAGCCCAAGACGTTTCCGACCGACCAAGTCAACCGACCAAGATCTGTTCGGATTCCGCGGAACATTGAACTTCGTTTGCATACCCAGTGATGATTGTACTTGCTGGAAGCATGCTACGAGGGACCGCGAACGATTACGACGACAAGACCATAGTGAAGACAAGTCAAGATAGAGTGCATGTAAAGATCGACAGAAGATAGCCAGACAGACAAAGAAGAGAGACAATAGAGAACAGATAAACAGAGTTCGTTTTGCCAAGGATCGCGCAAGTGAGTTGGAGCAGCCTACCGGACGTGCATTCCCGGAGGACCGACTAAATCTACGCGTGAGGGCCCAGCAACTGTGACATCTGGGTCGAGCTCCCGCAACAGAGTCCAGTCCAAGTTGGGGTGAGTACCAGGTACCAACCCGAGGTTGATCCACTTCCATTTCATTTCCTAGGTGCGGTTGAGCTCGTCCCTCACAGGAAGGCCCCGCATTTTATATTACCGATTACCTTGTCACCTGGTTGGAGTAGCCCCAGGTGGGAAGTATTGATTTAAGTGCTATTGTGTGGTAGGACGTACTTGATTGTGTTAGTTTCCCTCAGTACTGGAGGGTGGTGCGCCTGAGCTAAGCCGGCCGGGATTGACCAGTGTCTCGGGCCCCGGCTGAAGTTGACTGGAGTAGTGACCGACCCTTTCACGGTCCAAAAGAATAAGGAAGGGCTACGTGTTTGTATATAACTCTGTATCTGTTTGTATTGTTTGGTTATCTGAGAGCTGTCAGAGGCGACGTCCAAGAAGGTTACGTTCTGCCCTGCTGCCTAGCGACCTACAAATATCAAGACAACTCATCTACAGTTGAAGACCCCTGGTTACGAAGACAAACGAACCCACAGGGATTGTTCACACACGCCACCCCGGTTGGAGTGTATATCTAGGTGTATCACTTCCAGCTAGGGTCTGTTCTGGGTGTACCCCATTCGGGAGTCCACATCCAGGGCGCGCTAACTATACACCTGGGCGGTCAGGCGTTCACCCGCCTCGCCTCACGGTACTGTTGAGAACTGCACTCAATGCAGGATGGCCGTGCACCACGAGGGAAAATGAAGACGGTTTGATTAGAATGTTAGCTTGCCCTACTCTTCCAGCTCTACCAACGCTGTCTGGCACGAGGCCCTCCTCGTGCTGTACATGCAACGACCTGCTCTGTCTTTCTCTGGAGCTTTCTCCGTCAACGCACCCGCTTCGACCTTGTCATGCTGATGAGGGGCTGCATGTCCTACTCGGCAGTGCCAATACCGATCAGGTGCAGCAGCGTCTTGAGTAAGGTGAGATGCTGCGGCAACGTACTCGACACCAGCAACGGCAGGACCAGCGGGTGCGTTGACGGAGAAAGCTCCTGAGGCGAGGCGGGTGAACGCCTTTTGCCGCCCAGGTGTACAGTGGCCCGAAAAGGATCTAGACTTGTCCCCTCGAAACAACCCTGGACGAGCACTTGGTGTCGTCCCGGGTGGCGTGCGTTTCTTGTGGAATTCCTTTGGGTGTCGTTTGTCTTCGAACGTGAGACTTGCACTACGTGAGTCGTGGGAAACAGGAAAATATCGCTAGGACCAGGAAGCAGAGCCGACGTACACCTCAGAACGTAGCTTCCACAGCCTGGATCCGGAGAGATAACCTTAACAATACAGAGTTATACACAAATATACAATACACACAACCGTCACTTATTCTTTGGTTGGCCCTTGGACGGTGGGCCCTACACACCAGTCAACAAAGAGGGTAGATCCAGGACACTGGCAACCCAAGACCCTCAATCAATCGCGCACCACCCTCAATCAAGAGGAACAATAGCCGAAACAATACAAAACGCAGTCCTTCCTATCACTCAGCTCCTCGTTCATGTCCCTGGGCCGATCACGGGTGGCCCGACTCAGGCGGTAGAGAACGCCCCTGGCATCCAGGGCGAAAAGCTCAGCCTGCTTGGAGATCCGTCGTATCTGAGGATGAGAGGTCTTCCAACTCACCATTCAGGAATTCCTTGATCTCCACAAGCTGGCTGTCCTGGTACTGATGTGCCTTGATGCGCCTCCACCGCTCAGCCTGATACTCGAGTGGGCCCATCGGGGATCGGTCTTCTGAGTCGTCGGCGGCTCGACTCCGAGTAACTGCAGCCATAACGCGAGCAGCCAGGGGCAACGGCTCGGAATCCACGCCTGCGTGGCCGCCTCCTTCCTGAATCGACACCAGAGCGACCTGATCCGGATTGTCCGGTTTGCCGTCAACCTGGGCTGCCTCATCCAGGATCACGACCGTCTTCATGAGCTTTTCCTGGATCTTCGACACATGTTTCAGGTGAAGGAGCTCTTGGGCATCCTGGACCTGCCACGACTCACCCAGCGCCAGAGTTTTAGACGTCAGGTAATCTGCAGCCTGGTTGTAGTCGCGCTTGACATGGACCAGCCTGATTGACTTGAATTTGTCCTTCTGAGTCTCATACTCAGCGAGCCGGCGCTGTAAGTTGGGCTGATTACAGTTGATCAGTCCCTGGGCTTGTTGGATCACGATCCTGGAATCGCCCACGACGACAAGATCCTGGATCCCGCATTCAGACGCCAGTTCCAAACCCTTCAGTAGGCCATGGTATTCGGCGTCGTTCACAGTAACGTCATCCAGGATGAAACCGTGCGCGGTTAGGACGTGCCAGTCTGGGAGCTCCCAAATGATGCATCCACAACTTCCTCGGCGCGTAGACGTTTTCGCAGCACCGTCAAAGCTCAGGACATATCCTTGGTAGCCTGAATCTAGCATCTCCACACTGATTACGGGCGGCGCCTTGACGCGCCCCTTGGCCGGAATCAGGGTTTCAGCAACCTGATCTAGATGCTCGCGTGGCGTGATGCCTGCTCCCATGATGGCAGCAAGTCCGTCCTCATCTTTCTGCACCTTCCGAATTTCCAGGTTCCACTGAGACAGGATGACTCCCCAGCGCACACATCTACCGTCAGCCGACTTGGATTTAAGCAGCCAATTCAGGACAGAATACCTTGAATACACCACAATCTTGGCGCCCTGGACGATGGTTTTAAACACTTCCAGAACTCGCAAGACTGCAACGACTTCCTTCTCCGCAATGTGGTAACGTAGCTCTGCGTCGTTCAGGACACGCCCCGTGTACCGGACAGGCTGAATCACCCCATCGTATTCCTGGCCGAGGACGGCGCAAGTCGCCCACTGGTTGGCATGGGGAATGATCACAAATGGTTTCGTCCGGTCCGGGTGCCTGAGCAGCGGAGTCGACACAATCTTGCGTTTCAGGATCTCAAAAGCCTCCTTGGCCTGGCCGAGGTCTCGTCCAGCCCGGATCTGGTCATCCGTCAACTCGTACAGGACAGCCGCCACCACTGGAAAGTCTTCGATGAACTTGTGGTAGTAATTCAGGCTGCCCAGGAACGATTGGACCTCTTTCAGGGTCGACGGGAACGGGAGGTCCTGGACACCTTTTGCAATCTTCGGAGTAGCCCGGATCCCTTCTGCGCTAATCTCGTGAGAGATATGGAATTGACAACTTTCCAAACTCACTTTTAGGCAAGCTAACTGAGATGTTCCAATAGCGTAGCCTGAAAAGCAGCGCGTTCAAATCCTGGCAAAGTTGGTCCCAGGTAGCCGCCCCATGAGCAATGTCGTCGATATAGAAACTTCGACCGAGCACCGGCCCCATCTGGGGTGGTGTGGGAATGTTCCGTTTGAACACCGTCATGACATCGGTCAGGGCAGGCACCTTCTGTTCAGCCTGAATCCAGTCAGAATCACCCGAATCGGAAGGGTCCAGCTTCAGGAATTCCAAAACGTCCGGGTCTACCTTGGCCTCTTCCTCGGGCGGCAATCTCACAAATCCCCAGAGACAGTTGTTCAGCATGGCTTGGTAGATGAGCGGGGCGTTTTTCAGACCAAATGGCATGCGTACCCACTGATAGTGTCCAAGTGGGCACACAAAAGCCGAAATTAGCTTTGCACGCTCAGTCATCGTAATGGCCCAAAACCCACTCGCCATATCCAGACTCATAAACCACATCGCACTCTCGAAACCGATCAAAAGGTCGTCAATCAGGGGGAGCGGGTAATTCGAAAGCTGGATGAAACTGTTAACGACTCGGTAGTCGATGCACATCCGGATGTCAACTCCGTTCTTCTTCAGGACGATGACAATCGGAGAGGCCCAGGCAGACGTGGATGTCTCAATCAGGCCTGTTTCCAGGAGCTTCTTGAGCAGCTCATACACCTTGGTAAACAGTCGCGGGGCAATCGATCGTGGACGTTGGGCGACAGGTTTTGCGTCGCCCACATCCAGGTCGCACACGACCCCACGAGCAGGTGCCGGAGCTGCGTTCCCATCTCCCAAGAAGATCGTGCGGTGCTGTTTCAGGATACCACGTAGCTGCTCTTCCTCGATCTGGGTCGTTCGCCCTGGTTCTCCTACGTCAGCCTTCTCGATGTTGCACTCCGGACTGAGATCCTTCAATTCGGGAATCAGGGCCAACTCGTCCCGCAGTTGGGAAAGCAGGTCGCTACCTTCATGGATGTAGACGGTCGGCTCATAGTCCAGCTCTTCTGTATTCAACCGCATACAGCGAGCATACGCCCGCTCCAGTTGCTCAATCGGGGTACCGGACATGGCCGGAGCTAGAGACTCCAGCTCGTCTTCATCATCGAACTCCACCTCCAAACGAGCATCATCCTCGAATGCTTCCGGGATCTGATCCGGGACGTTGTCCTGGATCACTTACCGAATCTCAACCTGAGTCGGCGTATCATCCAAGGCTGAAGGTTCGATGTCCGGCCCAAGCATCTCCGACGAGTCGCCACGATCATTCTCCGGACAATCTTCCCCAGCTTCCAGAGTATCCGCCGCTTCTTCCAGGTCCTCCTGCGCGTCTACTTCCTCAATCTGCACATCATCAGTCTGAATGCATGCATCCTGGGTCCTAGTCGTCTGAGTGGCAATATGACACATGATCCTGGGTGGCTGCTCCCCTGGAAGCGGTGGTGGTTGCAGTCGAACCAGCTTTTCTTCCTTCCGGTCTGGTCCAGTCTTGATCCGGAGCCCGGTTGGCCACTTGTAAACCTGCTTCGGCACGGGCGGCGGCGCCTGTGCCTTCGCGAGTTTGTCTAGTCGGTCCGCTTCAGCTTCTTCCTCCGGGGTCAGGGCGCACTCCTGCATCAGCTTCTGCCACTCCTTGTAGTCACCCCGTCCGGGGCGGACGAAACGACCGTAAGTCGGATAATGTCCGTACGCGACGATCCTGGCCACCGGTGTTCGGGAATCAATCCAGATCAGCTGCGACGAAATGTTCATCACCTTAATCGCTACCGGCCAGGATCGGGACGCATAGATGACTTGCGTCACCCAGCGATCTCCCCGGCCGGCCCAAACCACATTCCGTTCAGGGTGTGCTCGGCCATACTCGATGCGGACAATAGCGTGCTCTCCTGGTTGAAGATAGAGCGTTCGTCTGGGAAGCACTGGCAAGTCCAATTCTGGACGGCGTCTCAGCGGTCCACCTCGCATCACGATAGTTTCCTCATCCGGAAGTTGAACCAGAGCTTCTCGGACGCAGATCCTGACTCCGGCAGAATACATGAAGTTCATGCCTAACAGCACATCCAATCCTTCTCCAATGTTCGCGACCCATACATCCAGGATGTACACCACTCGGAGACCGAGGGTGAGTTTGATTCGAGCCCGGGCAGAGATATAAGTCGGGACGCCTCCTAGACCAGACACCTTGATCTGTTTGTGCATCTGCAGTTTCAGCTTGAGTCTACGCGCTAGATCCAGGCTGACCATGCAGACAGACGCACCAGTGTCCAGGAGGATACTTGTCCGGAAATCGTTCACTGCACCGTGTACCACCGCAACATCGTGACTGTTTTCGTCTGCTTCGTGATCTTCCCACCATCCGTATCGCTCACCGAAATTCAGCCTGAACTCGACTGGGCCATTCAGGATCTCTCCGTTCAGAGGCTCCTCGTTCAGGATTCGGGATTCAGGTTGTTTCGATACAGGGTCAGCGGGTCCATCTTGAATCATAGAAGTCATGCATTGTTGGTTATCTCGTTTCTTCATCCTCAATTCAGGGCCGACATACACTAAGACACACAATCCTGGGGTCTTCTTAAGCCCGGCGCGTACTGGATCCCCATCCAGCGGGCTTATTGGTTTAACGACCGACCAGGATCAGCCTGACCACCCTGGATGGGATCCAGGACGGCCTTCGGCAGGTCTTTCAAGGCGCCTTTGCGAATGAGGTCCATGATGGTCTGAATGGCCTTGTGCTCTTCACATCGTCCAACGTGGAATTTACCACACTTCTTGCAGGGTAAGGTTCGGCACCTCTCCGTCGGATGTCCCATACGTCCACAGCGGTCACAAATCAAGTCGGCCCAGCAACGTTCAGCGCGATGTCCAAACTCGTGACAGTTTTCACAATAGTCGGACCGATCCAGGTTATTCCGATCAGGGTCACCCTGTCTGGGCGACTTCGCCCCTGCCCGGAAGTCCTGATTCGGTGGACGCCAGCCCGAGTGCTCCAAAATTCGGAAGACAGACTTCCTCATCTGGTCCTCCTTTGCCGTACTGTCCGCGATAACATCCCGAACAACTTCATCCAGGGTTTCACTCGCTGGGACAGGAGGAGAATCAGGCTTGGATTCTGGTTTATCTTCGAAACGAACATGTGCTTCTTGATCCTGGTCGGAATCGCTCCCATCCAGGCCCACAAAAGCACGTCCGGCCCGTCGAGGCTTGAACCGCCCCTGACCAACATTGTCCGCTCGGAAGTCGCGCGTCCTGGATGGAGGGGTATCGTAACCTCCACCCAACGTCACCTCCTCATCCTGTTCCAGGGCAAACTCCAGATCCGGGATCCGCTTGAACCGCTGACTCTTCAGGGCTTGCTTCAAGTCTGAATCCCTCAGGCCCTTGATGAAACGCTTGGCGTGATGCGAGACGTGCTTCCTGGATGACCGGTAGTTGATGCCAGCCTTGCCAGCCGCGTCATTCAGGCGGTAGAAGTACTCCAGAGCTGACTCGCCACCCTTCTGCTTCATCGTGTAGTAGCGCTCAGAGTCGGAGGTCTTGGCCTTCAGATACTTCTTCCTGAACTCGCTGGCCAGGGACTTCCAGTCATTCTGGACCTGCTTCGACAGCTGTCCATGCCAGTTCCGGACCGGAGACGACATCTTCATCTTGAGCTCGCTGATCCGGGTCCGGTTGGATCAACCTCCTTGGCTGGCCAGGTTCGTGAACCTTTCCCACCAGCTCCGGCGGTCACCCAGGGACGCCTTTTCGTCGAACTTCTCCAGCGCACTTGAGTTCACATAAGGGTGGATCGTTAGCGAGGTTTCCCCAGCCTTGATCTTCCTAGCCGAGGCTTCGGCCAGGTCACCCCCATCCAGACTGCTGTCAGAGTCGCTTGAGCTAGAGTCACTGTCGCTTGATTCAGAACTGCTTGAGCTGCTCGACGACGGATCTTCATCTTTCCGAGTCTTCTTCCTGGATGGCTTGAGCGGGGGCCGCTTCGGTGGCGGCTTGGATCCGGACTTAGCGGGATCAGTCGCCTTGGGCACCTCTGCCTTCACTGTCCTGGACGTCGGTTCAGCCTTCGGCACTTGGATTCGGTGTTTAGTGCTGGAAGTAAGCCTGGCCAGATCCACTTCCGGGATGGTCGCACGAAGCTGGGCTTCGGCGATGTTCTTCGGTCCCGGCTGTGAACCGTTACTGGCGATCTGTCCAGCACTGACGTCACTCATCTTGGTTGCCGATTCAGGGTTTGGCTTTTCCGACTTGACCGTGGTTGCCAAAGCAGGGTTGAATGTCGCCCGACCAGGTTGAACCTGAGTGGATGTTGCCCGAAGGTCCCGAATCTGGGACGCTTGGAAACGCCTCATGTTCTTCGCAGCTTCTCGCTCGTTGTCTCGCTCGGACTCCAAGGCCTGGAACTTCCGCTGAAACACGTCCTGCTGAGCATCCAAGCTCCTCTGCGTCTCCGCAGCCCACGCGGCTCGCTTGGCCTCCATGCGCGCCTCCACCTCGGCCTGTTGCTGCTGAACATAATTCAGAGCATCGGCCTGGAGGCGTTGACGTTCGGCCAAGGCAGCCTCGTCACGAGCGGCCTGGAGGACAGCATCCAGGTCTGGTTGGACCGGGTTCGGACGGGGACCTTCAGCCAGGGCGGCGGCCATCCGACGTTCGGGCTCCTGGATCCGGCGTTCAGCCTCTTCCAACTTGCGCTGGGCTTCGGCTTCACGCTGGATCTGGGCTTCCGACGTGGCTTGCTGGGTCAGGGCCATGCGGTCCAGGGCGGCCTGGAGGCGCTTCACGTCGTTCATCGTGGTGACCGCAACTTCGGCCACCCCGGATGAGATCGACATGTACGACCGGCTGGACGTCCTGGATCCGTGTGAGCGCCGCGACCGTCCCGACCGGCTGGATCGCCTAGACGAAGACCTTCGCTTCGACTTCGAGGACCGCTTCGAGGATCGTCGACGACGACGGCTCCTGGCGCTGCTGGTCTCCGACTCGCTGGACGACTCAGAGTCTGATTCAGACTCATAGTGGTGCCGGCGGTGTCTGGACGAAGACTTGGTCCTGGACTTATCCGTCCGGGACTTGGAGGTCTGAACGGACTCGGCCATCTCGACGTCACCCTGATCCACCTCCACGGCGCGCTTCGACACGACTCGCTGGGTCACATAATAGCCCACAGCACCTCCTCCGACCGCGAATCCAGGACGGCCAGCCTGAATCGACATGGCCATCGGACCGTATGTCGAGGGTGGCATGTGGGCACCGGCGCTGAATCCAAGCGCGGTCGAGGACGAACTCGCGGAGCTGTTCCTGGATGGGTTGGATCCAGACATCGTTCCGTACAGGGAAGCTTCCGGGGATCCAGAAGTACCGACCAAGCTCGGGACAGGGTCCGAAGTCGCATACTCCTGGATCTGGGCGGCTTCTTCTGCGTGGACGACATCACTCCGACTTGAAGTCCTGGGCGACGGCAACTCGGACGGGTTCGACACGGACGGCAGTGACGCAAGCGGCGGCCGGGCTGGGTGGTGTTGCTGGCGCTTCGGTTCAGGCTCGCCATCAGACGATCCTCCTGGACTCCTGGCCGGACGGAGACCTGTCAGTTTGAGACGGAGAACGTACTCCCGGCCAAGTAGGCCTAGATCGTAATCCGTCATCAATAGATCTCCGTCTTGATCTTCAGCATGGTAATCCTGGATGGATGCTTGTTCAGATTCAGGGGTCTCTGAGGCTTGTGCTTTCAGGACTGGGATAATCTTGAACGTCGCACTGACGGCGAGTGAACGCCACTCCACCAGTTCCAGGGCCAACAGACGCAGTACATCTTGGATGACCACTCGCAGCTTGGCCGGAGCGACCTTAGCCGCTCTCGTCCTGAACCAAACCGGAACCAGGTTGTCAAACCCGAATCCAGCCTCGAACAGAAGAGCTTGCAGGGTGGCCATGCACTCGCGCGGCGTCAGAATCTGAACCGGGACTTGGACGGCCATGAGATCCTGGGCGGTGCTCAATTCACGACGGTCGAGACGCAATTCCGCAATCCAGCCTCCATCTTGGTCCTCCAACTGTGCTCGCGCACTGAGGTACCGGGACGTAGTCAGCATGGCAGCCATCCAGGGTTGTGCATCCGGCCGAGGCGTCGGCCAGGAGTACTCCACGGTTGGAGGGGTCACGCGTTCGAACTCCATCCGCTCCCACCTGGACACTTGCTGCGCGACGTACGCCTTCTCCTGGACCTCGGCGAACTTCTGACTGGGAGGTCCCGGTCGGAGAGATCCTGGATCCGGAGTCTGGTCCGGGACGACTTGATTCGGGGTCGTCCTGGACGAAGCTTCCTGGGCCGCAGACTCAGGAGTCGGTGGGGTCGCTTGGGCTGACGGCGTGGTCTCTTGCGAGTCCTCGAGCTCATCGGCCTCTCGGACAGTCGGCAGCGGCTTGTCTTCCAGGTTCGGGGTCTCCTTGGACTCCGCACCTTGATTCAGCGACGGAGAGTCCGAAACTCGATCCGCCGCCGGGGGCTCAACCTCATCGGCGCCTCCCACAGACGCCTTGGCGGGCTCATCCTGGACGGACTCACCCTGATCTTGGACAGTCTTCGGGTCAGGATCCTGGACGTCCGGCTCGCCATCCGGGGACACTTGGTGCGCGTCTTCCTGGACGGTTGGTGCTGGAGTCGGTTCCTTCTCCGACGACTTGGCCTTCGCCTCGCGGGCCGCCTTGCGCCTCGCAGTGTCTGCCTTCCGAGCAGCCCGGACAACCTCGTCCAGGCTGGAGTGCTCCTCCGGCGGCAACCCTTGAGACCTACGCGACTGGCGCGACGCATCACCCCGTCCCGCGCCATCGCGTCCTTCCTCGCGCATGTCTTCTCCTTTTCCTCTCGCCATAAACGCTTCGGTCAGAGAGTTAATAGACTTCGCAACCTCAATCCTAACAATAAATGTATCTACAACTCAGTGAAGTCCCAAACGGTTCGAATCCGGGCACGCGCACCAGCTCAGGCGAGGCGGGTGAACGCCTTTTGCCGCCCAGGTGTACAGTGGCCCGAAAAGGATCTAGACTTGTCCCCTCGAAACAACCCTGGACGAGCACTTGGTGTCGTCCCGGGTGGCGTGTGTTTCTTGTGGAATCCCTTTGGGTGTCGTTTGTCTTCGAACGTGAGACTTGCACTACGTGAGTCGTGGGAAACAGGAAAATATCGCTAGGACCAGGAAGCAGAGCCGACGTACACCTCAGAACGTAGCTTCCACAGCCTGGATCCGGAGAGATAACCTTAACAATACAGAGTTATACACAAATATACAATACACACAACCGTCACTTATTCTTTGGTTGGCCCTTGGACGGTGGGCCCTACACACCAGTCAACAAAGAGGGTAGATCCAGGACACTGGCAACCCAAGACCCTCAATCAATCGCGCACCACCCTCAATCAAGAGGAACAATAGCCGAAACAATACAAAACGCAGTCCTTCCTATCACTCAGTAGCCTATCAACAAATCACTAGGTGGTGACTACCTCAACCGCCCTAGGAGTAGTTTAATATGAAATGGCAGTGCTGTCTGAGACAGACACCCCAACTAGAATATGAAATAAAGCTTATCAACCCTGGCCGCACGACAGCTCAGGTACTCGCCTTAACTTGATCTGATACTTACTATGAGAGCTCCACACACGACCCTTACGTTCTTAGCCGAGGTGCCCTGACTGCAGGGGGAGAACCAAAGACAGAAGGCTCCTTTGAGTCTGAACCAGCTCTGAATAGCCTGGCCCCCAACTGAAGACACTTGCGCTGTAGCAGGAAAAACGAACTCTGTTTGGTCTTATCTTTGTAGGCTATCACTAATCGTAACATGCAGTGTTGGAAGTTTTGTCTTGGTTTCAGTATGGGTTGTCGTCGGCTTGAGTCGAAAAGATCCAGCGAGGATCGGCAGCACAGCTGGGAGGGAGTTCAAGGTTCCATGTGCCGAGCAGATCGTGGACGGTCGGCTTGGTCGGTCGTTAATGTCTTGAGTTTGTATGGTCGGATCTTGGGGTTTGGAGAGTCGTCCGTCCAGGATACACGTCGTCGATACATGGGCTTCGGTCAGGCAGCTTGAGTATCAGTGAGCTTGGTCGGGCACCTCTTTGGCTCTGGCAGCGTGACTGGCTCGATCTTGGCTGGGGCTCATGGGTTGTAGGCTTCAGGGTCTTCGATCCTGGTCCGGCCTGGATGCACCTTGGTCATCCTGATTCAGGGTGCTGAGTACATGTCCAGGCTGTTCCCATCACTTGGATCCTGAATCCGACCCGAATCAGGCAGTCAGCGTGGGGCTTGGGCTGAAATCCAGAGCCGCATCGTGTCACTCCAGAGAAAAATAGAGCAGGTCGTTGCATGTACAGCACGAGGAGGGCCTCGTGCCAGACAGCGTTGGTAGAGCTGGAAGAGTAGGGCAAGCTAACATTCTAATCAAACAGTCTTCATTTTCCCTCGTGGCCCACGGCCATCCTGCATTGAGTGCAGTTCTCAACAGGGTACTGAGCCCAAGCAGCAGCCCTCCACGCGGAAGGCTATCTTGGAACGGCACTTAGGATGGCGACAGCAATGAAGTACACCACGGAAGGCATCCCGAAGAACTGGGACGGGAAGGACTGGCAGACCTACAAGTGGGCCATGCGTATGGTCTTCAAGGAGCAAGACCTGTTGAAGTTCGTTGAGCGAACGCTGACCAAGTCGATGCTGACTAGCGAAGAGAAGGAGTCGGATTTCGACACTAAGCAGACAAAGATCATGCGGATGATCGGAACGTCCGTGCCTCCGGAGATCTTGCATCAGATTCGTGAGGCAGAAACAGGATCAGACATGTGGGACGCTCTCTGCGACTTGTTCGAGAACAAGGTGAACAAGACGGTCAAGGTGCACACCATCCGCCGTCTCGTGTCAGAGCTGTGGAACATGAAGCTGACGCCTGGAGAGGACGCCTGTGCAAGATGTTGAACCTACGAACAGAGCTGATCAACTTGCAATACACTCTCGAGGACTCCGACATGGTCGAAATGCTGCTCGAGAGTCTGCCTGAACAAGTTGAGTTCGAGACGCTGAAGGCGTCGGTTCGCTACGGTGCGGACTCAAGTGGCTACACACCGACGAAGGTGCGTGAGTTGATTCGTGCTGCTGCATCGAGACAACGTGAGTTTCGTGGCAAGCATGGTGGCCAGGGCGGTAACCAGAAGAGCGTCGGTCACAAGAGTGGGGGCAAGGGCAGGGGTGATATCCAGAAGTAGTACAAGCCGCGAGCACCGAAAGGCACTCGGAAGTGCTTTAGTTGCGGTAGTTTGGATCATCTCGTGGCCGATTGCCCGAAGGCCAATAAACAGAGCGGTGATGGAGCAGGGAACAATGGCCAGAAGCGAAAACTCCGAGGAAACTGCACAATTCGAAGACCTGGTAGCGCTGCATCCAAGCTTCAGCATGGTGAAATGTCTGAACCCGGATTAGTGGCAGGTGCGCTGGGTGAGCAGACGGATGCAGTGGATGCATCAGAGGCCAATGGGCATCGCGACAATGCTTGCAGTGGTGAAACTCAAGAGAGCGTTGCAAGTGGTGGTGGGCATGCAGCTGCCGAGACGTGCAAAGGCGGCTGGTGGTATTTCGATACGGCGTCAAACGCCCATGTGACTGGAAATCGTGCTCACTACGTGGTCTTCACGGAAGACACAACATCGAGTCAAAGTATACATGGTGTATCTCCAGAGCTAACATCGCAAGTCGCTGGTGTTGGTACGGTGGCTCTCGAAACGAACGTGAACAGTGAGCAGAAGATTGTCTTCATCGACGACGTCTGCTACGTACCAGGCGCCGACCGTGCATTGTTTTCGCCAGGGCGTGCCTTGGAGCAAGGGTTTGACTTCGACATCGATGCTGCCACGAAGAGCTTCAAGGTGAAGAAAGATGGGCAAGCAGTGGCTATTGCCATACCCCAGGATGCTACTTGGGGGTTCTTCGCGGTGTGTCCTGTGAAGAACGAAGATCTGCGAATCGAGAAGCAAATTGTGTGTAACTATACAGTGGTAGAAGGAGTCGCGTCGTTAACGACATGGCACGAGCGGCTCGGGCATACGTGCCCTCAATATCTCAAGAGGATGGTCGATAAGGGTCTCGTTAGGGGTATGATGCTGAGTAAGCGTCAACAAGGTGTGTGCGACGCCTGTCATATCGGCAAACAGAAGAAGCGCGCTCACATAAAGAAGCTGAACCGAGGGACCCGAGCACCAAATCAGGTTGTCTACGCGGATCTCCTGATACCAAGCCGTGGTAACGGAACCCGCTACGAAGCTGTCCTGGTGTTGATGGACGGGTTCTCAAGGTTCGTGAAGGTGCACCTGCTCAACAGCAAGGCGAGCGAAGTGATCAACAAGCACATCATGGAGTATGTGCTGTGGGCAGAACGTCAGGCTGGACGCCATGAACATGATGATGGTTCACGCGGAATCAAGTATTCAGTCAAGTAGGTCCTAACCGACAAAGGCGTCGAGTTTATCAACTCAGAGATGTCTAGCTGGTACGCGAGCAAGAGCATCGAACATGTCAAAGTCGGACCGAAGAGCTCCCAGCTCAACCTGTGTGAGCGTACGCACCAGTCGCTTGTGGAGATGGCGAAGTCGATGATGCAAAACGCAGGGTTTCCCCGGTCACTGTGGGCGGAAGCCCTGCGCAATGCCGTCTACGTCAAAAATCGTGTCTACAACAGAAGCACGAAGGCGACTCCGTACGAGAAAATGTTTGGGATCAAGCCCGACATCCATCACATTCGGACATTTGGGGCATTAGCCTATGCTCACGTTCCCGTCACACCTGGTCGACGCAAGCACCACGATAACGCCAAGCTTGGCTATGTGCTGGGCTACGCAGACGACGTAGTTGGCAAAGTGTACTTCCCCGAGGAACACACTGCGAAGTTTGTTGCTGACTTGCGAGTGGCCGAGGATGTGCTTTACCGTGATCGGCATGAAAATTGTGCGCGTGATGATGATTCGGAGTCACTACATTTTCGCCGAGCCTCCGCTGAAGCAGAAGGAGATAACAGTGATCGGTCGGAGGTATCGAGCACTCAGCGTGATTTGGACGAGCCCATGGACACCGCCAGTGTTCTCGAGGAAGGCGACGACGCTGAGAATAGTATCGATGGCGGCGAGGACGAGATTTGCACCGAGGAAGGCGACGCAGAGCACGAGCTCGAGGTTGGCGACGCAGAACATGACCTCGAAGAAGATGCAGTGAGCGTGGTCCAAGACCGTAGAAATGAAGAACTAACAGCACACAACCGAGCCTCAGAGGTGGCCGTTAACTCGGACGGACTGCCGAGTGTTACCGAGATTGACAAGGTCTTGCATTCTACGACAAGCAATAATTTCGCTGGAGTCGCGACCGAGTCGGTGGTGAGTGTCTGCGGTTCTGTTGGGGATGAGCTGGAGCTGCAAGGGGCTGATGATGATGATGATTCGTTTGACGTCAACATGGAGAGCAGTGGGGAAGAAGAAGCACTCGTTGAAACCGCAGATGATGATGAGGAAGTCACAGTGGCAAGTGTCTTCGCATCTGCCAGCAATGATGAACAGCAGCTGCAGGTCGACAACTTGGAGGTTGCCGCCGATGATAATGTCGGAGATGTCCCACCGGTGCGACAACCAAGAGGCAAGCGCTCTCATCGAGATGAAACACCGTCAGAAGAAGAACGAGTAGAACGCGGTGCTGAAAAGCAAACGCCAAAACGCACTCGAACGGGTCTACGAGAGGTTCATGAGCGCCGTCGTCCTAAATACCTGAACGACTATGTGGTAAATGCACTCCAGAAAACCTCGCGAGTCCTAGATGAGCATGGACGACCCATCCGAGCATGTGAAGTGAAGATTCCTCGTGGACATCGAGAAGTCAAGCGTTCTAAGTTCGCAAACTTCCTGCTCACAGCTGCGATGGAGGAAATTGCAGCGCTCAAGGCGAAGGGTGTCCTAGAAGAAATACCCAGTGACGAAATGCCCGAGAACGCGAAGCCCGTCAACACGATGTGGGTTTACGCAGTGAAGGCAGACCACCAGGGGTACGTCATTCGCTTTAAGGCGAGGCTAGTGGCGTTGGGGAACTATCAGAGACCTGGTATCGACTTCCACGAGACATTTGCACCGGTGGCGAGAATGTCATCGTTCAGGTTGCTGCTCCCATTGGCAGCAACAATGCATCTGTCCGTGTACGGAGGATACATCAACACTGCGTACTTAAACGCCCGGCTCGAGATCCCGCAGTACGTGAAGTCTATCCAACGCTTCCCGTGTGAAGTTGAAGGACATGTGTACATTGTGAAGCGTGCACTATATGGGTTACGTCAATCTGGCCGCGAGTGGAACGCGGCTACCAGCGATCGCTAACGGAGCCGTGTTTGTACTACAAGCTCGAAGGCGACACAATCGCCTATGTGCTGATTTATGTTGACGACATTCTCGTCGCTACGAACGATGAGCAGTTCAAGATGAAGCTCTTTGCGGACCTGGCCGATGCCTACGGAATCAAGGATCAGGGACTCCTGAGTCAGTACCTGGGCATCGACGTTGTGCAGACGGAAGAGCAGATCACCATCCGACAGTCGCAATATGCACGTGAGATCCTGCAGCATTTCGGGTACGAGGACGCACATGCAGTCGGAAATCCCATGGAGACCAATGTACGCCTGAGGGCGATGAGCGAGAACGACGAATCCGATACGCATTTCCCGTACCGTGAAGCGATCGGCATGCTCATGTACCTAGCAACAAGCACTCGACCCGACCTGGCTTTCGCAATCGGCCAGCTCAGCCGCTTTGTGTCGAATCCGGCCACGAAGCACGTCGGAACCGTGAAGCGAGTACTCAGGTACTTGGCCGGCTCCATCGAATACGGCATCACTTACAGCAGAGCTGACTCAACATCCGACAGCGTTGCTCTTGAAGGCTACTGCGACAGCGACTGGGCGAACGATCCCGAGTCACGCAAGAGCACGTCGGGCTTTGTGTTCGTGTTAGCCGGAGCTGCAGTGTCGTGGATGTCGAGAAGGCAGCCAATCGTCGCTCTGTCGACGGCCGAAGCCGAGTATGTTGCTGCTTGCGAAGCCGTGATGGAAGCCACCGCTGAGAGCAACATCTTACAGGAGATTCTTCCTCATCGCGTGGTGCAATTGAGACTCGGAGTCGACAATCAGGCGGCCTACGTGATGGCCACCAACCCGACGTACAGCAGGAGCACCCGTCACATCGAACTCAGATGGCACTACGTACGTGAACAAGTGGAAAAGGGAGTGCTGCAGTTGCACAAGGTGAAGGGCGATGTTAACCCAGCGGACACGTTCACCAAGCCGCTGGACAAGCACCGACTCGCAGCTCGCCCGCTGCGCCACCGTTGAGCCAGGTCTCAATACAAATCTCAACAGGTACCTCACCGTCGAGGGCACCGAGACCACCAAGTACATGTACACCATGGGTGACTTCGAGTGGCGCGGGTTCGTTCGTGCCGCTGCTGTGACCTGGCTCCAGGGCTCCTGATGATGGCATGGTAAAAACAATGATGTTAATATTTTGTTACTTAGTATTGATTATTTATGGTAGTCGGTAGAGCTCATCCATAAATTATTTATGTCGGGGGGGGGGGGGGCTAGAAATAACTGTTCCTTGGAAAAATATTTCTCGAAATGTAGAGGCTTCAATACAAAATGCGAGTTAAGTTTACCGACCAGATTTTTCGCTTAGAAATCTAAGGAAAGAAGGGAATGCAGAAAATACCTACTATAACAAGTATTATATAGTACTAATATTGTGCCTTGCATGCGTTCTGTCTAAACAACGACGTAATTCGTTGTTTTAGCAAATCATGGTGATTAGCCCATCATAGAGTTAGGAGGCTAACGTCGATTTAAGTTAGAATAGCTGGTAAGACAACGAGTTAACGTTGAGTTATGCCTACTTTTGTTGAATGGCTGGAGTAAATACGACAATACTACGGTCCTGACAGTCTAACTCGCTCGTTTCGTCTGATTGCTTTCCGGTCGATCAAGATGTCGACAGACATGCGCTGGCTATCTATCGTACTATACTACGTCTACAATATTGAAGAACATCCCTGTTATTAATTCGAGGAGCGGCAAGCAGCTTTAAAGTTAGCGTTTCCTCCACTACCAAGCATTTTTACTGCTTCTATTTGTCGTAGTCTGCAATTCAACCTTGGATTAACGCGCAAGGCACCGGCGAAGAGAGCGAGAGAAAACAAAATCGGTGCTTACTACAAGAAGTTGGCACCAGTCTATCGGGGACCTCATCAGTTAGTTGTTCTTGCAGCGACAACCGATCTACCCTTATAGTGGCAACCACTCCATTCTTGTTCTGCGTTGTGCTTCGGACTGGCGGTTGATCACCGGGAAGGATTTGCTCGTTGATTTAGAGCCCTTAATCGCATGCCAAAGTTTGTGCAAAGCACAATACTTGCATGAATCATTTTAACGCAAGGATAAACTATGTTGATATCGCAGGTAGCACGACCTCACATATCGTAGAGAAAGAAGCAGCGAAGGTTTTTGCACCGATCGAGGATCTCATCTTATGCAACAATTCCGAAATCCACGTGCAGCAGCATCGCTAGTTGGTGAATCTCCGCGTCGGACATTCTCGCGATCGCTTCCACCGTCTTGGGAAATGGCGGTGATGGAATCTCGCCCCCTACTTGGACATTCACCACAGGACGATCGCGTTCACCATTCAGGGCTCGTGCATCGAAGTTGTTGTGTCTCTGTATCTTATCTTGGATACTAGTGACCTCTTCCATAGTATTACTCTTCGGTCGCGACGATTGCGACGGGTTCGTGCCAGATCGCTGAGCACTGAGCCTATGGACACCGGTGCGAGCAGGCGGAGGGATTCCTGGTCCGAGACGGTCATACTCCCGGACGTACGGCTCTTAGACGCACTCGAGCATACCGTGCATCAATATTGCTTCGTCGAGTGGTAGTCCGATTCTTGATTCTTCTCGCCAGGTTTCTGGCATACCGGTTCTGGCGCTGGGACTCCGATCGCAATTGTGTTGAAGTAGCGAGTAAATCTTGTGCGTCGACGTGTATCTTGCGACAGATTTCTTGCCGAGGCTCTCCGGCGGGCGCAGCAGGCAAACCAACTTCATTACATGCCTTGTCCACTGCCTTGCCGATTAGTCTTCGGGTGCGTTCGGAAATTTTGACGCGGCCAGCAGTGCCATTCCTTGGAGGGTCAAAAGGTTCTGAGGCAGTGACAGCCCCATGGAGAACGGCTTTCTTAGTAGTAGTCGGGGGAACCAAGTCACCTTCGACTCTTTGCGTAGTAGCAAACGCACCGTTATTGCTCGCTGATACAGGCAGGTCTGTCGTTCTTTGCTGGATCTGCTGTCATGATGCAGCATGTCTGCTGCTGGCACCCACGCAAGCGGGTACGCCAGCAACAGACATGCACTAGGAAGACGTACCTGGTGGCCAGGAGGGCAGGCATCGCAACGCCGCCGCCTCCTCCGCCACAAGTAGCTCGCGCGCAACGTCGCTTGAAGGCTGGCGCCAGGCTTGCGCAAGACTGCCTGGCGCCCGGAATCCAGAACGCTACCTGCACAAGTATACAAACATGCATATATAGGATTACGAAAACAGAAAACACTTTCATTTAGTATAGGTTAGCTCAGCTTCTAGAACGACACTAAGGGAACCTGGAGGAAGGCCTAGAGCAAGTAGTTAGCCCGAAGACTTAACGGAATCAATCTCACTTTACATTTTACCAAAAGGCAAGCAAACAAGCAACACCACTTCACGCACCTTTGCTACGACAGACTCCAGCGCACCCGGAGCCTGTCATCTGCCGCTGGTCAGTGCTCTCTAAGCGGCCAAGCTCCTTGGCGCTGAAGGGGGGCACCATCGGCTTGAACTCAGCGAAGAATAAAATAATGGATAGTCGTCACCCGTCAAGGTGAACACCTCGTCCCGAAAACGGGTTCATGTTTTTACGGTGATTGAGTGGAGGAGACTTGAGTACCATAGGATTTCTTTATCAGCTAAGAGAATTCATTCTATCACATATTACTGCTGTTCAAGGCATCTCATAATCATTTGCACCTACCCAATCCCACTATAAACTTCGCGTGCTGCAAGCATTTGAGGGTTGTTTTTGTTGTTTGTATGCAAAGTGACTCAACAATTTTAGCTTGAGAACGCGCATGCCAAATAAAACTGATCCGTGACCACGCCTTCAACCTCTCGAGAAACGTGTTTCAATTCGAAGTCAACAGACTAAAGTGCAGCCTTTTCTGTCTGATTATCTCTCTGTGCTCTTGTGAAGACGAACCGCGGGATCGGCAATCTCCAGCGATTTATCCTTATTTTTCGCTGCAGTAAGCACCTTTTCGATTTTTCGATTCTCGGACGTCCACGACAACGTCTATACCTTGCGCTGTATGCAACGAAGTACTCTGCCCAACTAGTATACAGCGGGGTTTCCAAAGAGTATCCAGCGAGCTGTAGGCGTGACCGCTGTCTTTCCGAGCCGCATCTCCTTCAAGAGCATCCGCTGGTGTCTTTCGAGCGTTTTTAAGCCATGTATTCATGAGCTCGTCCTGCACTTTGGAGGCGATAGTTTGGTTCCTTCCACAGTCTCCGTCTTCTCATCCATTCTGGAGAGAACACTATTGCCGTAAAATTTCGTGAGGGTGTGGACCATCGACACTTGATTAATGGGATACTTTGCGCTAAAATCTGCCACATATTTTTCGCCCACATGGCGAGTTCCGGTGTGTTGAGAATGTTCACACCCGCCTTGTCGAGTTTCATCAGGTTAAACACGTCGTTGGGATTCTTCGCAATGGTTACCCAGTACTTAACTCTTTGACTACCGGACCATCCTCTTATGGACATCCGATCGAATCCATATTTTGACCAATAGGATTGCTTAAGATTGTCGAATTAGTACGCACTCGAGTACAAACATTGTGTGATTATATCCATTCGTATAGAAGAATGTACAATTATTTGTGGCTGTAGTCGGCTACATCTAAATCCCCACCCTCCCAGTCATGATTTGCGATAAATGCCACGAAGATCCTTGTGACTGGGAACGGTATGGAAGCGAGCTCTGTGAGAGTAGAAGCCGCCTTCTCCACCGAGTTCCCCACCCCAGGCGCCTCAACAAGACCCTCTACCAGCTGTACTTCTATCTGAAGTTTGGTCGACTTGACGCTGACCCGACAAACCAGCTACCCCTGTGCATCAGAAGAAACCTATCGCGTCCACGACTGTGTGTATTGTATGCGTCAATGGAACTACGTTTACAATTTCCACTCATAACTAACTGCTACTGTTGTTTCCTCAGTCACCAGCGGAGAAGCGGGTGACCTGGATGCACGATAAACACCGTAAAAAATAAACAGCGACCTTTTCGTGATCAATTGTGGTGGCGCTGGCCAGCTCGTCACCGGCTCGACCGCCCGCCCCAACAATAGTGTCGGTGAAAGCTGCACTCCCCCGCCCAGCTCAGATCATTTCCGCCCGCTAAACGGGCGGCCAACCCTCCACATGATTGCAGCTCACCATTCGCTACGCCAGCCTGCACAGCCCCAATAGTCCACCATACCGGCGGTCAACATGCTCAATGTGACGAGGCGCGAGTGCCTTTTGCAGGTTAGTGGAGCAAAAGCAAGTCTTGAGAATGTGACTCGATAGGCAGACGACCACGAGCTAGAGAGCTAGGATCGTCCACGCAGTGAGCTGCTTGAGAAATATCAGCACACTGCTGGTCAGGCGCACGCTTGTGTATCCCCTTGTGGTAGGTTCTTTTGATCGGCGATTAGTATCAACCCCGCGACTCAAGAATCCACACCAGTCAACGCCAACAAACACTTCAATCCAAATATACAGAGTTACACACAAATATACAATCACACAGATACCTCTTGTCCTCTCTTCTTTCTCTAGGCCCAGGACTAAGGCCAAATACCAAGTCTTCTGGTCCAAACCCAAGACACTTGGACAGTCTTGTGGACGCGCACCACTCCTCTAAGAGGAGAACAACAATTCAATCAAATATCGACTTATACAGCCTAATACCGATATAAATCACTCTCAGGAGCCTCACTATACGCTTACTCCCGCAATATATAACGCACCAAGCCCACACGGCGTATGCGCAGAATATGGAATAGATAAGTTCACGTCCAGGCTTTCGCAATGGATCCCTTACCTAAGGAACTTTGAATTTTTGGTGGAGAACGCTCTCAGGGCTTCGGCCCAACACGACTTCGGCACTTGAGGGAAAAACGAACTCTGTTTTGGTTAAAGGCTACATGCAAAGACGATCTTTCCAGCGACGCTTGGTCGTTGGGTTGACTACTGGATCTTTCTCCAGAGTGTTGGTCCTGATTTTTATCGAAGCTTGAAGAGTCGCGCCTGTGGGTGAACCTCGGATCTTGAGATGATTTGAGATCATCGCGAGAGTCTTGGGATTCGCGTGATTCTTGAGTCTGGGGTCTGGGAGGAACCTTGGTCGAAGGCCTTCTCGGGTTTTGTGGGAAGCACGTCTGGGATAACAGGCTCCATAGGGTGGCAATCTCGAGAATATCTTGGGTAATCCGGAAAGCACCCCGAATACCGGTCGATAACTCGTGCCGAACTCCGCCTTACTCCAGGATTCAGGGAAGGATCGCACGCATTCCCATGTGCTTCTGGGAACGGGATCAACTTAACCACAGCAATGCCCTTTTCAGGGGCGCCGGGTACCCCGGGTACATACTCTTGTTTTGTAGACCAGACCTTGAGACTCCAGTCGAAACCTCCGCGAGCAAGTGCCCAAGCTCGGGAATCCATCACCACCATGCGCAACAACAACAATCGCCACATCGGAGAGCTGTTCATGAAGGCAGGCTTCACAACTTCGGGAAAGCCACCGCGCCACAACCGCCCCATTGATCGACATGAGCCACAGAGGCGGCCTCACCGCCGAATTGGCGCGTATTGAGCAACAAAGAGACCAGTCAAGTCTCCGCGCGTGACGTCTCTCCCCGAAGTCAGCGGCAGCAACGCGATCCACCGCTCTCCTGATCAGAACCATCCAGCGCGGGGCTCGCACCACCATGTCGTCATTGGACGCAGGCTCGATGCCGAAGCCTGAACAGCGTCACCATCAGACACGTTCGGAACAGCACCTTGGCCTCATGCGCAGTGTCCACGAACTCACGTCGTCGTCTTGTCCTGTGACCGGTTCGCTCTGGTGTCGATACATACATTGGTTGGCACACTTCACATCGGCAAACCGCAAGGGTATGGTAGCGCCACCCGCTATGGGACCGTCATAGTCATCAAATTTTCATCATCATGTCCTGCTCTGGTCTTGCAGGAACCTTCACCGTTGAAATCGTGCTTGAAAAGAAGTGTTCATCCATACTTGACTGATATACAGGGTTTCACAAATTGCGCGAGTACTCAGCAGCATTACTGAGACTCCTCCACAGCTGCAGAGTCATCTCCAGCCTGCATTGCTCGGAATCGGGCTCGGGCACGAGCTCCCTTGTTAAACTCGTAGAGCAAGTTGCCACAGTTGAGCTGTGTCACTGGCACCCACTCCAGCTCAGCATATCCTTTCCATTTCACGAGGTATTCACGGGTTCGTCGCGATGTCCTGGTCCTCTTGGTCCAACGAACGTCCTTGAGAGCTTCAACTTCATAGACACCTGACTCATTCTCAGGCTCCCAAGAGTCTTCGGGAAGCAACGCCGAGTCAAAGTCATCGTCCTCGGAAATCTGCAACTCCACTGTTGGACGCTCCGAAAACAGGGCCCTTGGCTTCAATCTACTAATGTGAACCCACGGCCCAATACGGTAGCCAGTACCTTCGATCTTGAGACGAACACGGTAGTCATCACGAACTTCCTCGATGCGAAAAGGCCCATGCCACATATGAGCGAGCTTCTTGCTCAGCCCAGGCTGGACTCTCGCGAGATATAGCCACACAGAATCACCCACTTCGAAGCCCGACTTGAGTCGATCAGAAAGATCCTTCCAACGCTGAGTCTGGGCCTCTGAGCGAAGGCGCTTAGCTTGTTTCTGCAAGTCTCGAGCCCAAGCCTGGGCGAAACTGTAGTCACGTTGCAGCTTGCGTCTCCACTCGTAGGCAGTCTTCTGCTCGAGGCCAACAGGCGAGGGTCCCAACATGGCGGACACAGTGCTCTTGGCATCCCAGCCATGAACCAAGTAAAACGGAGTCTCGAGCCGAGTGGCATCAAACGAAGTATTGAGAGCAAAGACCAGCCTTTCGGCATGGTCATCCCAGTCACTCTGATCTGCCTCCGCCACGTACGCCCGGATACTACGAACCATTGTCTGCACACTTCGCTCCTGTTGTCCGTTGGCTTGTGGGCGATATGCAAGGGTAGCTCGCTGTCTTGAGCCCAGCAGCTCTCGAAATCTCGTGAAAACTTCGCTCATGAACCTGGGATCTTGGTCATGTCGGAGCAGAGAGCTCGCCCCAAAGCGTCGGAACACGGCTTCTTCATAGGCTTCAGCCACATCTTGGGCCGTGGTCGAACTCATAGGCTTGCAAAGCACATAGCCAGAGAAAACATCTTGGAAGAGCAGAAGGAACGTGTTTCCACGCTCCGACTTCGGGAGATGCGTGACGAAATCCATAGACAGCACCTCAAACGGGCAGTTCGGTTCGATATTCCCGGGCGACGGACCTGGATTTGGTGGGTTGCCCTTCGCTGACGCACAGTCGAGACACTCCTTGACGAATCGCTCCACGTCGGCGTACATCCCGGGCCAGAAGAATTCTCGTCGCAATCGCTCGTGAGTTCTCGTGATGCCCTGATGTCCGCCCTGTAGCTCTTCATGGCAATGATGTAAAAGATCCTGTCGCAGGTCAGCCGGCACCACCAGTCGAGGTTCGTCGCGCATGTCTCGGGGACGCGAAGCGGTAGACCGACTCAGGTAGTACAAGACATCTCGAGAGTCCAAGACGTAGTTGTCCGAGATTTTAGCCATCTTCTGTGCTTCCACCTGCGAGATACTACTGACATCACCTCGAAGGAAGTCCTTAAGCTGCTTCATCCACGGGTCACTGTTCTGATGAGCCTTGATCCGACGCCAGCGTTCTGCCTGGTATTCCAACGGCGACATCGCAGGCCTATCAGGATCATCTTCTTCGACTTCATCATCAGCAGCTCGTGATTGACTTCGGGTCAGAGCGGCCAGAATCCTCGCGTTCATAGGAAGTGGCGCCGATTCGGAGTCTGGGAACCTATCAACTTCAGCTCTCAGGACTTTGTACGCGGCATTGCCACTGACGCACTCAGCCCCAGACGGCTCGGGGGTATGTAGTAGTTTCTCAGGAATCCGATTCACTTGGGCAAGGTGGGTAAGCTCGAGGGGATCCTCAATATCCAGCGACTGCCCTTCGGCCAGAGTCCGGGAGGTCAGGTAGTCAGCTGCTTGGTTAAACTCGCGTTTCACATGAATCAGCTTCACAGACCGGAACTTCGCCTTCAGCGACTCAAACTCGGACAGCAACCGTTGCAGGTTGGGCTGGTTACAGTTTATCAGTCCCTGCGCTTGCTGGATAGCTATGCGCGAGTCGCCTACCATGACCAAGTCGTACACACCACGCTCCATGGCCATCGTAATTCCTTTGATCATCCCATGATACTCGGCATCATTGACCGTGACATCCTCCAAGAAGAAACCACGCGCACTCACAACGCTCCACTCCGGAAGTTTCCAAAGCACACAACCGCAACTACCTCTCCTGTCGGAAGTCTTCGCCGCACCGTCAAAGCTCAGGAGATACCCGGAATAATTCGTTTCTAGCATCTCCAGACTGATGGGCGGAGCTGGAGTCACGCGCCCCTTGCTCGGTATAAGAGATTCCGCAACCTTATCGAGGTGTTCGCGAGGTGTGATACCGGCCCCCATGATGGCAGCCAGACCATCCTCATCCTTCTCGATTCGGTGTATCTCCATATCCCATGGCGACAAGAGCGCTGCCCATCTCAGACATCTTCCCTCCAGAGACGAAGACGTGAAGATCCAGCGCAAGACGGAGTAACGCGTGTATACCTTGAGGTGGCATCCCGAGATCAAAGTATGAAACACTCTCAGGACGCGCAACAGCGCAACCACTTCCTTCTCGGCCGGATGGTACTTGAGTTCAGAGTCATTCAGTGTCTTGCCCGTGAAACGAACAGGCAGGATAACGCCATCATGCTCCTGACCCAAGACGGCGCAGGCAGCCCACGGATTCGCGTGCAAAATAATCACAAAGTCCCTCGAGCGATCTGGGTGCCGGAGTAGAGGTGTTGACACGATCTTCTTCTTGAGAATCTCGAAAGCGTCCTTAGCTCGCCCCAAGTCGCGGCCTTCTCGTACCTGCTCTTCCGTCAACTCGTAAAGTACCGAGGCGATGACCGGGAGATCTTCAATAAACTTGTTGTAGTAGTTGATACTCCCGAGAAACGACTGCACACCCTTGAGAGTGGACGGGAAGGGCAAATCTGCGACGCCCTTGGCGATCTTAGGCGTAGCTCTCAACCCCTCCGCGCTAATCTCGTGCAACAGATAGGGGATCGACAGCTTTCCAAACTCGCTTTTCGGTAAACTCACGGAGATACCCCAGTACCGAAGGCGGAACAGCAGAGCGTTCAGATCCGAACACAACTTGTCCCAGGTCGCCGCCCCATGGGCGATGTCGTCGATGTACGAGCTTCGACCCAGGACAGGACCCATGGACAGAGGTACGGGGATATTCCGGTGAAACACGGTCATGGCGTCAGTTAGCGCGGGCATTTCTTCAACCGCATCGGACGCGGGCCGCTCATCCACCTTGATGCCCAAGAACTCGAGCACATCTGGGTCCACCTTGGCCTCTTCCTCAGCAGGCAATCTCACGAATCCCCAGAGACAGTTATTCAGCATCTGCTGGTAAATCAGAGGGGCGTTCTTCAAGCCAAAAGGCATAAGCCTCCATTGAAAGTGGCCCAGCGGACAGATGAACGCAGAGACGAGCTTGGCTCGAGCAGTCATGGGGATGGCCCAAAAACCACTCGCCATGTCCAGGCTCATGAACCACATGGCCTCTTCGAAGCCGATCAGCAACTCGTCAATCAGAGGTAGCGGGTAGTAAGACAGCTTGACCAACTGGTTGACCATGCGATAGTCGATGCACAACCGGATATCTTTCCCATTTTTCTTGAGAACGATCACGATTGGCGAGGCCCAGTCGGACTTCGAGTCTTCAATTAGTCCAGTTTCCAACAGTTTCTTGATCAACTCGTACACCTTCATGAGATACTGCGGGGCAATCTGACGGGAGCGCTGAGCGATTGGCTTGGCATCCCCAACGTCCAAATCACACACGACTCCTCGGGCTGGCGCTGGTACAGCGTTGCCATCTCCCAAGAAGATCGAACGGTGGTACTCCAAGATGTCTCGCATTTGCTTGTCCATCTCCGGGGTCGTCTTGCCTTCTTCACCAACATCAGCCTCAGCAATGTTTGCCTTGGGACTCAAGTCCTTGAGCTCCGGGAGGACAGCAAGTTGATCCCTGAGCTGAGTTAGCAGCTCCGTCCCTTCATGAAAGAACACTTGCTCGTCTTCGGGTTCTCGCGATTCGGCCGAGCTGAGGTAGAACACGAAGGCAGCTTCCAGCTGTTCCAGAGGATCATCGAACAACTCCACAGTCTCTTCCGGGAACGCCTTCGCAAGTTCTTCTCGAGCTTGGCTTGTAGTGACACCACCACCTGAGATCGCCGGTGAGCTTGGCCACGATTCCTCAAAGCCGCTCGAGATTTCCTCAACGCTGGTACTCACGTCATCACAGTCCACGCGAACTTCATCCTCGGTCTCAACCGACTCAGGAACAACCAGTGCTTCAAGCTTAGAACTCTCTCGCTTCCCCTCGGGCTGACTCTGGGTTAGCATCGACACTGCACAGCCGCTTTCGGGTCTCTTGCCTTCCGTCTCAGACTTCGGAGTCCTCTGCGGCGACGGGAGAATCTTCGTAGGCCACACGTAATCGCGCTTTGGGACCGCAGGGGGTTGTCGCAATTCCTCTAGCCGAGCTTCATGATCCAGCCGACGCTGGAACTCACGGGAGTACGTGTTCTCGTAAACCAGCTGCTGCCACTCGCGGTATTTTCTCGATCCAGGTTGGACGAATCGATCACCGCGCGGTAAATAGCTCGGCTCCACGAGCTGTGCCACCGTCGTATGGGGCAAGAGCGTCACCATAGAATCCGAGATGTTCACTACCCGAATAGCAGCAGGTCTCCGTTGCGAGCTATAGACCACTTGCGTCACCCACTGGTTTCCTCTTCCAGTCCAGGCAACCACATTGTCCGCATCAGCTTGACCATAGCGGACGGGTACCATCACACTACCCCCAGGCTCCAAGTACACATGCTCGCGGATGCACACTGGCACTTGCATGCCATAGCGCTGCGGTTCTCCGTTGTTCACGAGCGGTATGTCCTCTTCATCTGGTAATTTCACGAGCTTCTCTCGCGCACAAAGTCTCACTCCAGCCGCTTCCATGAAATCCATCCCGAGCAAGCAATCAACTCCATCTCCAATGTTTCCGACCCACATCTTGAGGACGTACACCACGCGCACCCCCAGGGTTAACTTCACCTGAGTCTGCGCGTTGATATACGTCACAACGCCACCAAGTCCTTTCACCTTGAGTCTCTTGTGCGATTCCA
This sequence comes from Phytophthora vignae f. sp. vignae, assembly GCA_016169955.1. Taxonomy (NCBI): domain Eukaryota; phylum Oomycota; class Peronosporomycetes; order Peronosporales; family Peronosporaceae; genus Phytophthora; species Phytophthora vignae. The sequence goes on from JABJUM010000018.1 coordinate 1,075,614, forward strand.
GTTTGAGGCCCAACCTGCGTGCAAGGTCAGGACTCAAAATAGTCGTGGACGCCCCAGAGTCAAGGATGATCTGGATTCGGTGGTTGTTGATCGCCCCATGTACCAGCGCAACCGCATGCTTGTCTTCCAGCGAATGATTCGACCACCAGCCATATCTCTCCCCAAACAAGAGCGGGAAGTGAACGGGTTTCTCGTCTTCAAACTCCGCACCACGCGGAACGTAATCTCGAGAAACATCGCGAGCGGCGTAGATCGATTCATCACAGGCAATTGCAGACATGCATTTGGGATTATTGCGCTGATACCTAAGGTCTGGACCAACAAATGCAAGGGCACAATAATCTTGGGACTTAGGCTCGGCACGCACTGGGTCCCTACCCAGCGAGCCTAGTCGTTTAACGACGTCCCAGACCTGCCCTTCTCATTCTTCAGCAATTGCTTCAGAACATCGTCAGGCAAGTCTTGAAGTGCCCCCTTCCGCGCCAGCTCACGAACTGCTTTGAGGGCAGCCCAGTCAGCACAGAGCCCTTCACGATGAAAGTCTCCACACTTTGAGCACGGTCGACGGTTGCATCGGTGTGTCGGATGTCCAGCCTCATGGCATCGGTCACAAATCACGTCTTGCCAGCAGTATTGGGCGGTGTGGCCGAATGTGCGGCACTACTCACAGAAGACGTTGTTGTCTCGACGTGGCGATTGGGGAGGTGCAGGAGGAAGCGGTGGACGCCAACCCATCTGCTCCACAGCTCGGAAAATTTCTTCCGTCGTCGGAGCGCGGGGTACCGGAGCAGGGACCTCGGGAATTCTCGTGACATTCACAGTTGCCGTCGGACGGCTCGAGACCGGAGGCGGCGTTCCTGGTCGGTGCACCGGCTCGGACTTCTCCTCAGATTCCTGAGCTTGAGTATCTTCATCTTCGGAATCGGAGTCCTCACCAGCTGACAAGTAGGCCCTCTCGGGTTGGCCGCGACGCTGCGACGGGAATCTGCTGAATCGAACGCCATGAGTCTTGTGATCACGGGATCTGGGGGGTGGAGTCTCATATCCATCGTCATTCCGCTGGACAGCTTCAACTCGCTTCAATGTCTTCTCCAACTCACGAATCGACAGGAATCTCTGGCCCTGCAACGTAATCTTGAGACGCCGGTCCGAGATCTTCTTGATAAATCTCCGGATGTGCAGCTCGCGATCACTGGCGGAGCCTTCGTAGTCCACATCAGCGCGCTTCGCAGCGGCGTTGAGACGATACAGGAATGAGCGGGCGGTTTCTCCAGAGTCCGGACTCAACTCATAGTACCGGTCGTAAGGAGATGCCTCAGTGCGACAGTACTCGCGGCGGAACAGCTTCGAGAGACGACTCCAGCTCTTCTGGTCACGCTCTGGAAGTTGCTTGTACCAGGCGCGGATCGGGGCAGGGAGGCGGCTCTGCAGCTGCCTCAGCTTCATCGTCTCGGGCCATGCGCCGAGGGAGGCAGCGTAATGAAAGCGCTCCCACCAGTTTACACGATCCTCGAGCTTCGCGTCTGGGTCAAACTTCTCCACCGCACTGTACTGGACGTACGGGCGGAACGTGAACGACGAACCAGCATTCCCAGCCACTGTCGTAGGCGCCAACTCCTCTTCGAGCTCTCGTTCCCAGTCAGAATCCGAATCAAAGCCGTTGCCTTCGCTCGACGACGAATCGTCGCTTGAACTTGGGCCGTCGTCAGGGGGGTCACCTCCAGAGCGCTGTCCGCGACGGTCACGCCGAGTCTTGCTCTTGGCGGGCTCAGCGGGCGACTTGATACTGCTCTTCTTGCTCCCAGCAGGCTGGTTGGCACTGCCGGAGGTTTGTTTCACTGCCGTCGGGTCGGCGCTCGTGGTTTCCGTCTTGACTGTCGATGTCCCAGCTTCGGCTCCAGATTTCCTCTGTTTTGGCGCACTGGCTCTTGTCTCACCTTTTATGGGTACACTCTCGGTGGGAAGGGTCGCTTGTAACTGCCGAGCGTGATTAGCATCAGATTGCGCCTGTCCAGCGACACTGCTTGAAGTGCGACAGGCGTGGGATGTGGGGTCTGATTTATGCGACTGATTACGCAACATCTCATCCCGTTCCCGCTGGATCTTTTGGGCAAGCGCGTTTTTCTGCAGATACGCCGTGTTGGCCTGGCGCAGTCGCTCCTCGTAGGCCATCAAGTACTCCTCCGCTCTCCGATCAAGCGCGTCCTGCTCTTCCTTCACCTGCGCGGCGGCCACCGTGACTGTGGTGGCCGCGGCTTCAAGTGCGGCAGCAGACTCCTGAGCGACGTGAGCTTCGGCAGTGTTCGGTGGCAGGGACGCGACGTGGGACGCGACGTGGGACGCGGCCTGGGTGCTGGACGATTGTTGTTCCCGAGCTTCCTGGGCGACATGCGCATGGGACACATGGGACAGCTTCGCTTCTTGAACGCGGGCTTCCTGCTCGGCAACGAGGGCTGCCTCACTTCGCTGAAGACGCTCGAGCAGCGAGTCTTTCTCCTGCTGCGCCGTTACCCGCATCTCGCGCAGCTCGGCAGTCATGGTCTCCCGGACGTGATTCAAGGCGGCCTCTTGCTGCTTCAACGCGGCTTCCTGCTGCCGCAACATGATCAACGCCACTTCAGAAGCCCCTGACCGCGCAGATGACCTGGAAGACACTCGAGAAGACATCCTCGAGGAGGACGATCTCGCGCTCGACTTGGAGGACGACTTCCTGCTCGACTTCACGGAGTGCACAGACTCGTTTCTTGCTTCACGCGCGTCTGGAACTACCTGGTTCACAGTCTGAGGCCGAGTGGGCACTGTGACACCCTGCGTGGGGACGTTGCCAACCGCAGACCCATCCCGTGAATCGCAATGTCCACGTGGACGCGGCTCGTGACGAGATCCATGATCTTCTTGAGTCCGAGCTGGAGATTCTCGAGAGCGAGCTTGAGGTGCCGCTCGGGAACTACCTTCTGGAGATTCCGGCAGGGGAGCTTGCTCAGGCGGGAGATTCTGCACGGGCGCGGGCTGTCCCTGTGTCACTTCGGGTGAACGCGGGTACGCGGCCACAGGAACCGAGACACCGAAACCTTGCGGGTCGGCCGCTGCAGCACTGCTGGTCTGCGCGATCATCACCATGGCCACTGGACCGGGACCTGGCATGTGGCTCAGAGCACTTCCTGCCAGGTAGTCGGCTGCAGACAAGAACGACGACCCCGAGGAACTATGCCCAGACAGGTCCGTCGCCTCACCCGCATGCATCGACTGGTCCGAATCACCACTAGGGCCCACCACACTGGGGACCGAATCCTCACGCGCCATCATCTCCATGCCCGTGACTGGAACCAGAGGTCCCGAGACCGGAGGAGCCGGAGATTGAGGCAGCGGTTGAGGTGCCTGAAGCATGGGAGCTGCTCGTTGCGACTCCAACGCGGGGCGCTTGGGCTGCGGTTGTCCTGAGGCGCTTGAAGCAGGACTCCTGCGGCGAGTTCTCGTGATCCGCAGTCTGCGGACCAACTCAAGCCCCAGGAGCTCCACCGTATCGTCGGTCATCAGGATGTCACCTTCCTCGTCACGCGCTTGGTTGTCAGCCGGAGACACAGGGCGAACTTCGGGCAATGGGTCGAGTGGCTGGCGGATGTGAAAGCCCACACCACGCATCAACTTGTTCCACTCGAGGCACTCCAGGGCGATCCGCGCCTGGACTTCTTCGACTCCGCGACGAATCTGGCTCTCCGGGACAGCGGTCAACTCAGGGATCGAGCTCCAGATCGGGACGACGTTGCAGAACTCGAACCCAGCTTCCATGAGCATCGTCTGGAGCAGAGCAACGCAGGACAGCAGGGGAAGCAGCTTCGGCGATACTGAGATTGCTCTCAGGTCAGTGACCAAAGGTTGACGCCGACGCCGAACCGACAGCATCTTGATCCATGACTCGGAGAGGCGGCCAGCATTGACAAGGTCCAGATAGCGACTGGTCTCGAGCGCAGCCTTCACCCACGCCTCCATGTCGTACTCGTCCTCGGCCTCGTCGTAGACAATGTCGACCGGGGAGATCACTTCACCAGGCAGGGCGACCCAGCGCCGCAGCTGTTCCACGCCGTAGGCACGAGCTTCATCATCGGCGACGGACACCAGCTGTCCAGCACCGGCTCCAGCTTCACCGCTCACTCCTCGGGGAATCACCGGAAGACTTCCTCGCGGAAGTGCGTGACCACGCGGTGCAGGAAGCTCAGGTCCAAGAACTTGGGCTTCCGAGGCCAACCCAAGACGCACAGGTGCACCGTTACCCGGGACCGTGGTCTCGTGATGCCCTCGCAGCGCGAGGTGATCGCGTTTTACCAGTGCGCTCTCAGCCGCGGGGCTGAGCGCTAACTCCAGAGGTGGTTGAGGCAACGCCGGGACTTCACGAAGAGTAGGTCGACCAGGACTTGACTGCGTCGATCTTGGGACTAGCTCTTGTGGAGATCGCCGTGGCGTGGACTGCGTCGACATAGGACGCGACGATTCTGCCAGCGCGAGTTGTTGCTCGACTCTCGCCGACATTCCAGGATCCTGCGCGGGCTCTGGCAGCGGCGCCGGCAGCTGGAGCGGTCTTGACACTTGGTGCGCGCCTCGACCGCGACCTCGACCTCCAGCGCGACGTCCAGGACTCGCAGCAGGTACAATCTTGTTTTCAGGCGTAGACATCTTCTTGAACTCCTTGAATACACGCTTGACTTCCAATCCCCGATCCGGGCACGCGCACCAGCTGTGACGAGGCGCGAGTGCCTTTTGCAGGTTAGTGGAGCAAAAGCAAGTCTTGAGAATGTGACTCGATAGGCAGACGACCACGAGCTAGAGAGCTAGGATCGTCCACGCAGTGAGCTGCTTGAGAAATATCAGCACACTGCTGGTCAGGCGCACGCTTGTGTATCCCCTTGTGGTAGGTTCTTTTGATCGGCGATTAGTATCAACCCCGCGACTCAAGAATCCACACCAGTCAACGCCAACAAACACTTCAATCCAAATATACAGAGTTACACACAAATATACAATCACACAGATACCTCTTGTCCTCTCTTCTTTCTCTAGGCCCAGGACTAAGGCCAAATACCAAGTCTTCTGGTCCAAACCCAAGACACTTGGACAGTCTTGTGGACGCGCACCACTCCTCTAAGAGGAGAACAGCAATTCAATCAAATATCGACTTATACAGCCTAATACCGATATAAATCACTCTCAGGAGCCTCACTATACGCTTACTCCCGCAATATATAACGCACCAAGCCCACACGGCGTATGCGCAGAATATGGAATAGATAAGTTCACGTTCAGGCTTTCGCAATGGATCCCTTACCTAAGGAACTTTGAATTTTTGGTGGAGAACGCTCTCAGGGCTTCGGCCCAACACGACTTCGGCACTCGAGGGAAAAACGAACTCTGTTTTGGTTAAAGGCTACATGCAAAGACGATCTTTCCAGCGACGCTTGGTCGTTGGGTTGACTACTGGATCTTTCTCCAGAGTGTTGGTCCTGATTTTTATCGAAGCTTGAAGAGTCGCGCCTGTGGGTGAACCTCGGATCTTGAGATGATTTGAGATCATCGCGAGAGTCTTGGGATTCGCGTGATTCTTGAGTCTGGGGTCTGGGAGGAACCTTGGTCGAAGGCCTTCTCGGGTTTTGTGGGAAGCACGTCTGGGATAACAGGCTCCATAGGGTGGCAATCTCGAGAATATCTTGGGTAATCCGGAAAGCACCCCGAATACCGGTCGATAACTCGTGCCGAACTCCGCCTTACTCCAGGATTCAGGGAAGGATCGCACGCATTCCCATGTGCTTCTGGGAACGGGATCAACTTAACCACAGCAATGCCCTTTTCAGGGGCGCCGGGTACCCCGGGTACATACTCTTGTTTTGTAGACCAGACCTTGAGACTCCAGTCGAAACCTCCGCGAGCAAGTGCCCAAGCTCGGGAATCCATCACCACCATGCGCAACAACAACAATCGCCACATCGGAGAGCTGTTCATGAAGGCAGGCTTCACAACTTCGGGAAAGCCACCGCGCCACATCAACTTCGTCACGTGGTCGTTTGTGCCCTCCTCCGGCAATTAGACGAGGCCTTCACCACGCCCACGCCGTGCACGTGCAAGTAGTAGTAGAGCATCGCGATCCTCACACCCCGTCATCCGCTACGCCAGCCGCAATTGTTCGACGTACCGGTGGCCAACATGCTCAATGTCGTCATGGGGTCGTTCGCGACCTCCGCCGGAGGCTCTAGGCAACTGGACGAGGCGCACGACGCCGCCCTCGGGCAACGTCTCCATGTTCGAGGACACTACACGTCCACCGCCGCCACCAGCGCACATCAGCAGGACCTCGATCACGCACACGTCGTGCGCGTGCAAGTAGTAGAACATCTCGATCCTCATGGACTCACCGCTCGCCGCCATTCACATCGACAGCCTACACAGCGCAACTAGTCCGCCATACCGGCGGCCAACATGCTCAACGTCGTCGCGTGGTCGTTCGCGACCTCCGTCGGAGTCTCCGGCAACTGGACGAGGCGCACGACTCCGCCCTCGGGCAACGTGTCCACCTTCCAGGACACGACACGTCCGCCGCCGCCGCAAGCGCACATCGCGGGGCTTCCATCAAGCCTACGTCGTGTGCGTGCTACGTCTCCATCTTGACTCGAAGCTCGACGAGAACTATGGGCGCTTGGCCGTCAACACTCCGCCGTCATTCAGTTTTGCCGGGTGGCCGTGAAAGTTTGAGCGGTGATGATAAATTTTGCATTGCACGCTTCGAGCGATGTTCAAAAAATTTTGCGGTTTGGTGGCGGGATGCTCCTAAAAACATTTTTACTATGGACATTATGTTGTACAGAAGAATAAACGTATCGCAATCTAACCAATTTTACCCAATCAAATCACAAGCGTTGCTATGTTAGGGACATCATATTGTCCATAAAGGCGATTTGTTGCTATGGTACCAAAAGAGTTAAGTTGCTCGGTCTTTGGTGGCGACGGACGTCCTTTGTTCCTGGAATGTGCGCGATCATTTTGTACAGGGCAACATCGTCATAGTGAGCAGCCAGTGTCGTGATTGCGGACGATCCAGCCGCGGGGTTCTTGACACTCAGACTATCGATGTATTTAAGCCAGTGCACAAGATTCTCGTAGTTTTTGTACGAGAAGAGCAATCTCACCGCCGTGATGTTAACTTTCTTCGTAGTGCGGACATCGGACAATTCGGACTTGAAGACAGCGGAGCCTGCAACTTCAACACGCGCGATGAGGACGATACATGTACTAACACCCACCAGTTGACGGAAACGCATATTTCAACTGGGGAATGAAGACAAAATGAATGGAACTACAGAAGAAGGTGAGAACGTGCTCAACCCGTTGCCAACAACGAGTGCTGAGTGTTTCCCGCCAATTCAACTTGGCAAGGTTCATCATGTTGCCTTTCGACGGAGAACAGCAATTTACAGTGTGCGATACGCAGCTCCCGTCTCTGATGCAAGTTCTCACGCGCACTTTGATGACTTGCAGCATGCCAAGCCACAACATCATCCTGTACCATTCCGCAGTCGCTCATTCTTACCGTGCCATCTCCTGATGTCGTGTTTGACAAGGGTGCCGGTGTGGTACACTTCCTCAACTTCGACTTATCCTTCCTTTTCGTCCAATCGCAGCCCAATCCTCCAGCCAATCACAACCCGCACACCCCCAATGAGCTGTAGCCCAGCCAAACGTCAAGAGGCTCCGACGACTGCAAGATAAAGATGACGACCAGCTTCTTCGCCTCCGTGCGCGCGCGTGTGGCCCGAGTGGACTCGCTGCTCTGCGTCGGACTGGACCCGCACGTGGCGGAGCTGCCGGAGCCCACGGCCGCGGCCGCGCAGGCCTTCTGCCTGCGCCTCATCGAGCAGACGCAGCACGTGGCGGCCATGTACAAGCCCAACTCGGCCTTCTTCGAGGCCTTCGGCGCCGAGGGCATCACGGCGCTGCACGCGGTGATCCAGGCCATCCCGCAGGGCATCCCCGTGCTGCTGGACGCCAAGCGCGGCGACATCAGCACCACGGCGGCCGCCTACGCCGTCTCGGCCTTCGACGTGCTGCAGGCGCACGCCATCACGCTCGCGCCCTACATGGGCGCAGACTCGATCGACCCGTTCGTGCGCGCGCGCCCCGAGCGCGGCTGCTTCGTGCTCTGCAAGACGTCCAACCCGAGCGCCAACGACTTCCAGACGCTGCCCGCGGGTTCCAGCGGCCGCGCGCTGTTCGAGGAAGTCGCGCTCAAGTGCGAGCAGTGGAACGCCGAGGACAACGTGGGCCTGGTGGTGGGCGCCACGGACGTGGACGCGCTGCGCCGCGTGCGCGCGGTCACGCCCAACCTCTGGATCCTCGCGCCGGGCATCGGCGCGCAGGGCGGCAACCTCGAGGAGGCCGTGAGCGCCGGACTGTCGGCGGACGGCATGGGCCTGCTGGTGCCCGTGTCGCGCGGCATCTCCAAGGCCGCGGACCCCAAGCAGGCGGCCGAGGAGCTGCGCGACGCCATCAATGCCGTGCGCAAGACCAAGGTGGAGGCGGGCGTTGTGGCCAAGTCGAGCGCCAACGAGTTCATCAAGTTCGCGCTGTCGTTCGGCGTGCTCAAGTTCGGCGACTTCACGCTCAAGTCGGGCCGCAAGAGCCCGTACTTCTTCAACGCCGGACTCTTCCGCACGGGCCGCGCGCTCGGCCAGCTCGGCAAGTTCTACGCGCAGGCGATCCACGTACGTGTTGAACGTGGTCGATGAGATGATGTGACGGGGAGTGCTGTTACTAACGTTGATTATTTATTTCGTGTTGCTTCAACTCAACTCAACTCTACAGGACAGCGGCGTGGAGTTCGACGTGCTCTTCGGCCCGGCGTACAAGGGCATCACGCTCGCGGCCGCTGTGGCCATTGCCTACGCTGACATGTACGGCGTGGACATCCCTTTCGCCTACAACCGCAAGGAGGCCAAGGACCACGGCGAGGGCGGCGTGCTGGTCGGCGCCGACATGACGGGCAAGAAGTAAGTGGCTGTTTGGTTCAACTACCGGTTAACTACTCTGTGGGCGTGTGCACTGACTAGTGTTTGCGTTGCGTTCGATAGGGTGCTGATCATCGACGACGTGATCACTGCCGGTACTGCCATCCGCGAGGCCTTCGCTATCCTGGAGAAGACCAACGCTCACGTCTCGGGCGTCTGCATCTCGCTCGACCGTCAGGAGAAGGTGTCGATTGAGGACACGCGCTCGGCCATCGACCAGGTGAGGGAGACGTTCGGCATCCCCGTGGTGAGCATCGCCACGCTCGACAACCTTGTGGGCTACCTCGAGACAGTGGACGCGGCCTCGGACGCCAACGCCTCGTACCTGCCGGTCATCCGTGCTTACCGCACCGACTACGGCGTGTCCAAGCAGTAGATTGCCCCGATCCTAAGCTCGCAACCATAATAAAGCGATGTTGATCCTGGACACAATTAAAAAAAGTTATCGCTACCGGTCCGTAATGTACTGAGAAACAGCTGAGCGTGACGATATGGTGAATCGCGATAATACCTCGTTTCACTTCATGGAGTACATTCTCCAAACAACGGTTGAAAATGGCATCGACTGGTTGATTTATCTTGTCCTGTCAACAAATTTTTAAGGATATCAGCAGGGCTTGATCATAAAGAAGAATGCGCCATGAGTTACGTTTGGGTTACTGCCTAAGGCTGCACTGCAGTACTGTAGCTGTGCAGATCCCGACATTTGTCTTTAGCACGTACTGACACTCGCTTGATCGCTGTAAAGGCAACTATACACGCTCTGGTGTTTAGCTGGAGATCGAACCGGTTTGGTAGATACCGTCGTATGCATCGTCGGTTTTCATGAAGTAGCTGAGGTATGCCGGTGGCACCGTCAGGTTGAATTTGGGCATCTGGCTCACGCAAGACTTGTCGAGGCGCTGGAGGTCACCATCATTGGTGATGTACGACACCAACAGCTTCATTCCGCAGGTCAGGTCAGGGTCGTTGGAGTCCCCAAGCTTGGTGGTTCGCACGATGTCATGGACCGCGTAGTCGAAAGTGACGAGTTCTTTCTTGGTCGTGCCGAGAGCCTTTTGGAAGTGCTCTGCATACTTGTACGGGGTCTGCTGGTCCATCTTCCCGTTCATCACTAACACGCTGACACCACTTGCGAGCGTTGCCGCCTTGTTCCAGTATCGGTCACGCTTGTAAACGATCCCGTCTCCGTTGTAGTTGCCGACATTGAGCTCCCTATTGATCTCGTCACACACCGCCGATTTCTCCTTCGAGAACGCGCAATATGTTGTAGCCTCGCCGTTCATATCCCCACTAGCGATACTTGCGTTCGCGAACCGCGAGTACAGCGCCTCATTGGAAGGCGTCGGTGTCTCCCACATCTCCGAGTACATGATGAGGCTGTTAAGCAGACGCGCCACGGGAATGGTTTCCGACGCGGTGTATGAAGCGAAGGAGGTGAAGAATCGGTTCAGCACATTCACGTCGTTGGCGTTGCAGCGATTCAGCCTGTAAACGACTGGCGGGAGGAGCGTCAATGTTGCTGCCTCTCTCAGCAGCGACGCCAAAATAGGTTTGAGTGTGTCGGACGGTATGTTGCTGTCCTCTCCGACGGAAATTAACGTCGAACACGTTGAATTGAGTCGTTGTCCAGCTTCGTCAGCAGATTACGGAGTGCCGATGACAGGTTGCTGGACGGGAAATGGGCTTTGCACTCGCTGTCCAGAGGACACAGACCCATGAAGTATTCGCCCACTTCGCCCAGATCTGAATCCCACTTCGAATAATACTCAAACTTGTCCAGCGATGCCCCGGAGGTAGTCGCAACGCCATCGAGAACGTAGCCCTTCACGCTGACAGGGTTAAGGTGCATGAGGCGCTCGATCAATGCAGTGCCATAGCTTTCCCCATACATGAAAGTGCTCGCTCCATTCGAGTAGTCGGAGATGAAAGACGCGATATCCGATGCAGCACTCGTGATGGAGAACGAGGCGAGATCTCCGAACTTGGTGTGCAGGTCCTTCGCACAGTATGGAACCTCCGATAGGTCGAGGGCGCTTCCCCACGGAGATCCAGACGTCGTTGCTTGCGAGGCCACACAATCAAACGGGGTGTGAGAGGTCTCATGTTGAGTCTCTTCATCGCCAAGCTGGCGGTCACTACGTAGGGTAGGTGCCATGCGAGGCGATACAGCAGTAGGAAGTTGCAAATGTAAGTCAACACGTAAGTGCCGGGCAAACGACCACGACAGGTACAGTGGTGGGGCTCTCAGTGCTCTCTATTGCTTGCAAAGCAACAAAAGCAGAAGTGAGAGAGAGCACGAGTTCCCCGCAAGCCACCGTACCGCAGAGTCAATTCCATACTATAAGCAAGTAAGTCTATACAGAGTCTAAGTACTATAATCTCCGAAGCACGCAGCCAGCAATTGCCAACGGCATACAGTCTTCAGGTAAGCGTCTCGCAGGCAGGTCACGCGGCCGAGCAAGCAGCCGTGGACGCGTGCTGCATCAGGCGCAAGATCTCGCGTTCAGGATAGGCAGACTGCCACAACAGCGACTTCAATAGCTCACAGGGTGCTGCGCCCAGTGCCACGGTGGTCCAAGCTGTAAACGTTGACCGCACCATTCAGCCGCTCGTGAATTTCTCTCATCCTTTTCTCCACTGGAAAATAAGTACAGTACACAGAATCAGTAGTTCAGACTTAAAAAAAACTACTGCAGCTATCAAAACTTACTGCTCTCGGAAAATAGCCCAGGCCCACCGGAAAAGAACCAAGCGTTCGAAGCTGTCGCAGCATTCCCAGCAGTAGCAGGGATGCGCTTCACAAAAATGTCGACTGTCGGATCCACCGTCGCCGGGGCCACGCAGATTCCGGAGTGGCACAGTGGGGCGGAGTAGATAGCACACTCGGCGTCTTGAGATTCGAGGCGCTCTCCTGTTCTGGGGTCTGCGAACGTGAGCTCAGAGCACGGATACCACCCGTTGAGTGGATGCTTCGTAGCATTCGTCGCGGCGGTAGTTTGCACGGGGACGATTTTATGCAGTCAGAAAATTGGTCCTACACCAGAAAAAAGGTTCTACAAAATCGTGGAATCTGTCCTGCACAACACCATACATCTCCTACAAAACTTACGTTTTATAATAATTTGTTTATGTTTACAGTATATTTCTACTATTTATTAATGTCTACACCTACACTCACGAGCAAAGTTAAGTCTTCAGCTACTAACTAGCCCAATCAAAACACCCGCCATTGCACTTTTAGGGCGGCCACTCGCCCGTTGGCTCTCTCCTGCGGACTTAGCGACGGCACTTCGGGGGGCCCGCCCCTCTCTCGCTTCGCTCGGGGAGCGCCGCTGCGCGGCCTGCCCCACCCCCTCATGCCTTACGCTAAGTCCTCGGCTCGGCCAGGCGCGGTGTCTAGGAAAAAAAATATCGGGTTGCAGCGCTCGCGTTCGCTCGCTCGCGCAGACTCGCCCCCGCCTGATCGGCGGGTGTTGGCTATCGGTGAATGCTCTGACTGAGCCTCGCGCTCGCATCCGCTCGCCCTTGTCCGATTTGTATCCGAATATGTCCTGCACCCATCCATAATTCATGTAATCAGTCCTACAAACGGACCTGCATTTGCAGGACAATCTGTCTGGTTTAGGACGTATTTTCTGACTGCATTGATTTTTCCCTTTGCACGGACGCGCAAAGTACAGCGAGTGCGAGGGCCCGGGAGAGCAGCATGCTGTTCGTTCGCTCAGCGAGGTGATCGTTGGCTGGAAGTTTCACAAATGCGGAATAGCCAAACTCGAGCAATACTGTAGTCGACTCAGTACCATGCTCTGCTGACAAGCTGCGCCGCAACGGATGGAGCATGCCACCTTCCTGCTTGGTACTCTGTCTTTTCCTCATCAGCATTGTAGAAGCACGTTGGGGGCAAAGACGATTGCTCTTGATTATGGAGGCAAGCCGTAGCGAGGCTCACGAAGTGAGCGAAGTTGAGGCTGCCCTAGGGAGTGGCGTGGCGGGTTCAAATCTAGCGCTAGCGTACGTTTCGAGCGTGAAAGACGGCCTGGGCTCCGAGGAGGCTGCGTCCGACGAGGCGAAAAGCCGACTGAGCCCAGGTCCGCAAGAGCAATCGTCTAATAAATCTAACTATGGCTGCGCCCGGTGGCTTCATGGAAAACCGTTCTCATCATCGCATCGGGAAAACCACCACTGGCGACAGCCCTACGTAAACTTGAACACGATGCGTGCGACTGTGGCTTGGTCACCGACGGGGACTGGTTCTTGGCCATCACGGAGAGCATGACAACGTGGCTTCTTCCGCTTGATCGCAAGACTTATTGGGGGTACCCGGACTGGTTGTCCGGGGGGTTCGCAGTTCTCGGGAGCAGCAAGATTCCTGCATGGACTTCCGACAACAAGGATACAACAGCCAAAATTATACCGTACGCATTTTGAGCTCATCTGCATCATACTTTCAAACAAATATTGTGTTTGCTTGACACGCAACCAGAGCTCCACCGGAAAGACTAGGATAACAGCGTTTTTTTAATAGAATTATTTATTATATCTGTGTTAGGAATCGTTTTTACTACATATCGGTAAGCATCTCCTGCGCCTGCCTCGCAGCCGCAGCATCTGCCCTGGTATCATACTTCAAATGATACACCGCTTCTTCGAAACTGCAAATTCGGGTCACTCGATGAGACATTGATCGCGCCGCCGAGGCGGTGGTTGTCGCGAGAATGTCACTCGATGACAAACTCGCCTGGGCCGCCTAACGACAGTTCTTCGAACTGCGAATTTTCCGGCTCACTTCGCTCGACGGAAAATATCACTTTCTATGATTACGCTACCGTGGAGTCATCAATGTGTAATATGGGGAAAATCTTCGGAGCATCGAAACTCGGAGCATCGGAGCAGAGAAAGGGCCAGCATCTGCCAGTGGTAACGCGGCATATTCGCAAAGCCGACGTATTTAACAAGAACCCGAGGACGATGCAGAATAAAAATAGATCTCTAGACTGTTAAGCCTGCTGACTGCCCTACTTTCAATCGCCCTTAGCAAGCACCAAACTACCACCACCTCCAAAAGAACTCTGAGGATAACTATGCAAACCCACGACCAAGTCGCCACCGCCAACGCCCCTGATCAAACCGCCCATGTCGATGAGCATTTAGCCCAAAACGACTCTGGTGCCGTGCACGGGCTTCATGACGCAATCGATCCCGGCGCCGTACAAGAATATCAACCCGCCTCTGGATCCGGGGCCGAGCGCTGGCCTCAACACGCCGCCAGACATGGTGCCGTTCACGGCGGACAACTTGCCGCTCAACCCGGTGGCGTACCCCGCGTACAACTTGCCACCGAACCCGGTAGCGTACCCGGCGTACAACCTGCCGCTCAACCCGGTGGCATACCCCGCGTACAACTTGCCGCTCAACCCGGTGGCGTACTCTGCGTACAACTTGCCGCTCAACCCGGTGGCGTACCAGGCGTACAACTTGCCGCCAGACCCGGTGGCGTACCCGGCGTAGGACTTGCATCCCGAGACGGTGGCGTACACGGCGTACAACTTGCCGCTCAACCCGGCGGTGTACCCGGCGTAGGACTTGCCTCCGGACCCGCCTACATCGACGGTGTTTTGCAACATGGAGCGCAAATAAAAGACGATGAGTTTTGGTTGCTGCCACCCCCTCAAGATGTCTTCGCAGGCTACGCAGAGGCAGAGGCTGCCGTCCACGACTGGACTCTCAGGCATGGATTCAATGTAACGAAGAAACAACGCGAACTCAACAAGACTGATGAAGTTGTCTACCAGTTGTTCGCGTGCGATCACTGGGGCAAGCCCAAGAACACTCGCCGAATGCGTGATGAAGATCGCGAGAGACCGGATAGGCGTTCGGGTCGTATTGGTTGTCGGCTGCGTGTTGCGCTGGTACCTGTTGACAAGAGAAACCCTTCTGGTCAATGGAAGATTAAATACACTCGCGATGGCAGTCATACCCACAACCATCCACCGTCTCGTGATGTTCGTGTCCACGTTCCTCATCGTCAACGCAACGCAAAGTCTCTCAAAACGGCTGAGGTCCAAACCATAAACGACTTAATTTTCGCCCATGACGCTGCTGGTATTCCGACGTCTAAGACATTCGCCACTATATTACACTCCAACAAGAACGCTCTAATAACGCCACGTGACATTTCAAACAAAAAGGTGAGAGCTCGTCGCAAACAAATGTCTTCAGCTGGTGCCATCAATGAACTCTTTAAGGAACTCGACAAACATGGCTTTCACTATCGCTACGAAGTCGATGAGAAGAGCAAGCGTTTGCGGCACATTTTGTGGGCTCATCCTGACACACTAGAATTGGCTCGGGACTTTCTGGACATCCTGGTGCTAGATTGTACTTATAAAACAAATAAATACAACTACCCCCTGCTGAACATCATCACGCTTACGGGGATGAACACAATTCTCCCTATAGCTCAGTGCTGGTTGCCCGGAGAGGCTCAACCGGACTATACGTGGGCGCTCTCAACTTTGAAGCAGTTGTTGATGGATAATGGAATCGATTTGCCGCGGTTGCTAGTAACTGATCGAGATCTCGCTTGCATGAACGCCACGGATGTCGTGTTTCCTACGTCGTGGAAGCTGATTTGTAGATGGCACGTCAATAGGAATGTTGAGGCGCGTGTGAGGAGCAAACTAGGAGAAGTTAAGCTGGCCAAGCCCGATGTGTTCAACAGGACGAAAGTCAACTCATGGAAGACAAATGCGTTTCTCGACGCATACTATGCTGCCCTGCGTGCTGAAACTGAGTCGGAGTTTGAACGATGCCGCTCGGTGTTACATGGTTTGGACAGTTCATTGGCGGAATACCTGGATAATACTTGGTGGAAGTACAAGGAGAAGTTAGTGAAGTATTGGACGGACCGGTACATGCACTTTGGCTGCCTAGATACATCGACTGTAGAGGGCACGCACGCAAATATTAAGCGGTGGTTGGACTCCTCGAAAGGCAGCATACTCACCGTATTCAACAAACTGCTACCGTGGTGGGAGGCAGCTGCCAAAGCAGTCAGCCTTGATGCTCAGCGAGACGAGGGTACCGTATCCTACAAACTGAGCGATCCTGTTTTCTCTAGTGTGGTGAGAAAGATCACGGTGCACGCACTCAATGACACTCATCGAATCTGGAAGCAAGCCATTAAGCACGTGCACGATTGCTACCGAGACCCCACGAAGAAAGTGTTATTGAAACCATGCTCCGGTACCTTTCGCCGATGTCACGGCCGGCCGTGTGTGCACGAGATGATTCGGATCTACCAGTCAGACTATAAGGAGGTTCTCCAGCCAGATGACTTTGCTCGGCACTGGTGGATCCGCAGCAGCAAGGTTTCTGGGGTGATAGACGAGATTTTAGAGCCAGCAACTCGCATCCAACACCGACGTAAAACTCAAAAGCGAGACTCTCATCAAGCAGGTTGTGGTGTGAACAGCACAAGACGCGAACCTTCCAGGTTTGAGCGGAGCGATGAGGAATCGTCAGAGTCTAATGTCCGGGCAGAATCACAGGTTTCAGTTGATGAAGATACTCTGCCCGACAGCTTCAGTCTAGACGCGTACCTACCTCCTCGTTCATGGGGTTATGCAGGTCTGAATTAACTAGCCGCGTAATTGGCATTGTTTTTTTTTTATAATACTCACTGCGCTGTCACTCTTCAAAGATACTATCGGCTACTTAGCTACTCCATTGACGATAGCGATTTCTTCTTAGCACTAGTAGCACCAGCAGCCTCCTGCTTGAGCACCTCCCCGATGACGTGTGTCCACGACGTACCTCTTCACTACCGATAGCGGTATCTACGACCACGTCCTCCACGACGCGCTTCTGGATGAAGGTGGTCCCCACCACCGCGTTCACCACGACGCGCTTCTGGATGAAGGTGGTCTCCACCACCGCCTTCTCCACGACGTGCTTCTGGATGAAGGTGGTCCCCACCACCACGTTCACCACGATGTAGGTCTTCCCACCGATTGCGCCCTCCGTGTAGCTCTTCAGGTAAAGGCGGTCTCGGAGACCGCGTAACGCATGAGTAGTGCCCACTGCGGCTGTGTTCACGACTTATCTCTTCTACGCGGCCTCTTGGTCCGTGGCATATTCTCTCGCTGCTGTATAACTGCGCTGCACAGTGGCCGAGCTGCCGTAAGAGTGCCAAGCGGATGTCGGCTTTGCGAATATGCCGCGTTACCACTGGCAGATGTTGGCCCTTTCTGTGCTCCGATGCTCCGAGTTTCGATGCTCCGAAGATTTCCCCGTAATACTGCACATTAGACTACTGTACATATTGTTATAATACATGCCGTTGTTGAACGATGGCCATGAACACTCACGGTGGTAAAGTTCGGCCACAGTTCTGACGGATATATATATACATGTATATCACTTAAGTATCTATTATAGTACATGTAGCTCATCTTGCATTCTGGCCAGTAAGGATTGTACTGAAGTAATTCCTTATGAGAGAGAAGTATGCAAATACTATTTCAAGACGCTGAGGAAGCCAGGCTTGGGGGGATGGCGGGTCTAAACCAAAAGTGACCGCCCCCGCAGTTCGAGTGGATGGAAGCTTCGTTCTAGAAGCTTCCACAGCCACCGTACATCTGCACTATCCTACTATGTCCTTAACTATGCGAATGATACCTGCGGTACTGTTACCTCCCTAATCTGATACAAATACTGCACGTGCAATGCAATGATTTACGTGTTCGCGTAGCCAAATTACACCTGCGCTAGTCTCAGCTTGGCTAGTCGGCGGCATAGAATACTGTACATGTGTAAGACGAAAGCACTGCAAATCTAACGCAATCAACAGCATATCTGAATTCACGGATTATTGTGTAGCAGATTATCGTGGTTGCTAATATACCGTTAGAGCGGATCTAACGCAATCTAAACCTCACACGTTGAATTACTAAGAAGTAATCCGACGAGTTGCGTGGGGTAACAGTATTAATAATACGTACATTACAATGAGATTAATCAAATAAATCACGCGCCTTGGCGCGTGGGGCCTTTTGTTTGGATACATTCTTCCATGCCGATTTTATGAGTCTATAGCCGCGGAACGGCACTTCACGCAGATTGCTACTGTGCGTTAGGGATGGCGGACTGACTTTTATTTGCGTGAAGATATCTGAAATGATGACACAGTGTACCTACGCTCTCTCGTCTACAGTGAGAGGGGGATAGAGTGCGCCTCTGATCCTACTTAGTAGCCGTATATGAGGAAGTGGTAGAGGTAGCCTGCATGAAATCGTACGGGTTGTGCAGCGCGCCAGGAGGGTGCGGAGCTAGCTCTACCGGTATCCCCGCCGCCATAACAGGCCTTCGGCTCCGACGTGACCTCTTACTACGTGCAGGTACGACAGTATGAGCTGGTTCAACCAGCCATGGAAAGCTCCAGGCCGCCGTAGGGCTTGTCACGGTAATAAACGCTTTGAAACCATGCATAAACGAATTCAATTGCGTTTTGTATACTATTCCCCATACAGCGTCGTTTTGGTACCGTGACTTGCTGTTTGTATAGGTCTGGAGTTGCAAAACAGACTAATACTTGCTACCAGAGGACCGCCAATACCGTAATTAATTGTATTGGGGTCATTGCGAAGCCCTAATAAATATTACCATTTTTGGACAAACGATAATAAATATTGCCGTAATTTACATTGTATTGGAGCATAGAGCATACTATTTTATCGATTAGAGAGGGGAGAAGGTGGCATCACCGAGAATGTAGCATCAGCAGCGCTCGAAACAAGCAGTTTAGGAGCATCATTTGTGTCCATATCGTAGTTATTAGACGTAAAGATGTCGCTGTGAAGCGCACCTGAGTCTCGATCTACGCGTAGTTACATATTGCAAGCTCACAGTATTATGGTAGCGGCCGGTGTCCCAATCCCGTTTTATCTCGTTCAAATGTCGTTTCCAGCTAATGCAAACAAGTACTAGTAGCTATGGTATGGAATACTTACTTGAATGTGGCATCGAAGTCCTTAGTGCATAGTGACCAGATTTTTTAGCATCAATCTGTCGAAAAATCTATGCCAGCGGTCTTTTATCATATTTATTGCCAATAATTGGGTCAATATGATATTGTATTGGAAACTGGGTCGCCCAGTAATAAAGAGTTTTATTGGAAAACCCAATCATTTACTGTATTACAATATTGTTTTCCGACCTCTGCTTGCTACCGTCTGCGCAACCGAAGTTGCAAACGATACCGTACCATTGGCTGCAGTACAAACAACAAACAACAATCCTGGTCGAGGGGTACCACTACTGTAAAATGTGTACATGTACCAAATTAGAAGCTACTGTAGTCACTACAGTACCTTCTAATTTGGTACATGTATTGTGAGTTCTATTCTAATTTTCCAAGCCGGGCGGATTGAATCGATCGGGGCAAACCGCCAGCGAATCGCCAGAAGCACTTGGGTTGACTATGGTCGGCCCGTCTATGAATCATGAGTCCCTACTAAGTACGGATTGGGCATGACATGCGGGCACATAACCATATGTTTGTGGGCCGGCGATTCGCTAAATGACTTGATGTTTGTATAGATCGATTGGACAGGGGCCTCAAAACCGACCCGAATCGGCAAATTTGACCGGAATTCACAATACACATTTTGGATAATCCAGTACCAGAGGTTCCATATTTCAGGTTTAGCTAGATGGTATAAAAAATTTAGGTATTTCTATCTTACGCGGATAAATTCAAGGCACCCAACGTGTCATGTTGTCTACAGCCCCCCCCCCCCCCCCCCCCAACGTTGGGTGCCTTGAATTTATCCGCGTAAGATAGAAATACCTAAATTTTTTATACCATCTAGCTAAACCTGAAATATGGATGTCAAATATGTTCTGGTTTGGGTGAATATTTGCGTCAAATATGTTATTTTTTTCCCCTCTATGGCTTTACGGTAAGTATTCCACTCACACGATCGCCTTTGCTGGCTGCGTGAGGAGATCTAACCTTCATTTACCGACGTATTTTGCTACTTTGGGCGTGGGCAACCTTTTTCATATTACTTGTCAATAGTTGGTGCAATACTGTATTGTATTGGAGTCCGTGATCTCCAATAATAAATATTTAAACGGCAAACCCCAATTATTTATTGATTCGCAATTATTATTTCGGACCTCTGTCCAGTACATATTCGCAGTTCGAAGAACTAGGTTTTTGGATGTCATCGAACGACATTCACGCTACATTCGTCGCTTCTCCCCCCCCCCCCGTGCGGATGACATCAAACAACATTCACACAACATCATACAGCACTTGGTCTGAATGACACTTACAGGTTTTGATAGATGCTTATTCGCATACGATGGTACTAGAGTCCATCCCAAAAATCAGGGACTACTATTAACTCCACTGGTTTGCGGGCTTTGGCCCGCGGTGTTCGCAGTTCGGTCTTTTTTTTTACTGTATTCCAAGACCTGCACGGTAGAAAAATGGTAGTACTATGTAGTAGCGCTGCGCTCGCCGTAGAAGAGCACTGCATGAAGAAGTTCTTGAATTTTAGCACATGCTCTTATTTTTGTACTGTGAAGTATCATGCGTCCATTTGCTGGATCGCTTACACTGCTTCCGTGGCGGATCTACATGAACTCACACTACTGCTACACGTATTCATGCTGCCTACTGCACAGCCTCAAGCTGCCAGACTGAACTTCGGTTCATGTATACATGTAATGTGTGTGTGTGTTTCCTGGAATTATATGTCCAGTCGTGGCGCCTGCAACTTGAATTTGTAGAATTGCTATTCTGCCTTCCATGTCGTTTAGCTCTCCTCGCTATAAGTCGACTCGCACCAAACACTTTGCAACCACAACCATTGTCCCGAGTAGGGACGGTCGCCACCGTTCCTACCCCGTGGACGACCGTTAGACCCACGATCTACTTTGGGAGGGTCAGCTGGTTGACAATGTGGGAGCGGGCAGTCATCCATTTCGGGGAGGCGCCGACTGGCGACGCGCCGGTTAGGTGGCGCTCACGGCAGCGATGGAAGCAGTGACGCGAGCGATGGGTGAGCGGTGACGCGAAGGACAGGACGGAGGTCACGTGCACCGCGTGGCTCGGGACGTGAGCAGTGAGGTGAGCCAGAGGAGAAGGGGTGAGGTGAGAGCCAGGTGCGCCGGTGACGTGTTGAAGTCGACACGTGAGCCGACAGAGAGCCGAAAGAAGAAGGCAGCACGGGCCGTCAGGCTCCGTGCGCGGTAAGGAAGTAGGATTAGTCGTGAATCTGCATTGGAGAGAACAAGTTGATAGCTTTTGCATATTAGCTCTGTTCTCGCCCTGTGTTCTACTGCCTAACCGTTCTAGCTTCCACACAACGCTTGACCGTCCCATCCAGGGCACTCGTGACACTATTAATCAAGAGCGATAATTTTGTTTTAGCCAACGACGGTTTATTGTTGCTGCTGCTGACATGTACATGTAGATACTGTATCTCAGAAATGACAGTCACACGTCTAAACTAGCTTAGCCAATACGACGGCGACTCTGCTCGCTTGCTGCCCCGATACGGTCGATTCCTCACAGATTACATTGATTGACTGATCACCCCTTTTTATTATCGCTGCTACCAGGTTAGCTTATCGCCAAAAACTTGCTCTGAGCTCTAATGAATCGTTTGCGCTGCTATGCTGTAGTATAACTGCTGTACAACAGTCATTGTTGTCGCTTCAAATGGCTCTTTAACCGATAGTGCAACATAAGAAATTATGTTGCATTATCTCAAACATCCGCAGGGGCGCAAACAACAGTTCTTACGAACTGCGAACAAACAACGAATTGTGTCTAGTAGCAAGAATTGTATTCTTATGACCAGGCATCGGTGCTAACGATGCTGACCTTGAGCACAACTGGTACCATTACCACATCACTGCATCGTAATAGAGCAACTTTAAAGCTTCAACATGCATGCATGTGCTCATTCCATTAGAGTTAAAATTATCGATATTCGATCTGTTATGAGTCCTAACTTATACCCTCCTCTTTCAGACACAAATATTTTCTTCTTCAGGCACAGTTTCTCAAAGCGAATTTTTTTTAAAAATCATGTGGTCACCTGAATTTGCCGTGAGTCACGACACGCTAGTATTGTGCGAATCCCTACACTAAAACTTTGCAAAAAACTACTTCGAGTTTTTAAGGTTGTGCCATCCGTGATGATGCGACGCTGCAGCAGTGCGTGGCATCGGGCGTAGTTTGCCGTCTAAACCGCAACTAATTGAAGCTCAATTGTACGATCGTGATGGAAACTATAGCTTGATTTTGCTTGGTTTGTTACGTTCAACGTGTTATTATCCAAAGCAAACTCTATCCGCCTGTGACGTTATACGGTGGCGAACTCTTTAGCAGAGAATCAAAAAGAGATGCACCTGATGGTAATAGGTAAAAGCTAGTGCATATAGAATGACGACCGTGCATGAAATCGGGAGAGGTCTAGTTCAATTTGATTGACAGCTATGAATGGCTCGTGTGGAACCATTAAAAGGCTAACTGCACTCGCTTAGGCATTTTATCCACGAAGACTTTGGATGAATTAAGTTTGCCTTGTGTGAGAATACTTTGCGACCCGCAGAGCTCCACCCAGTCCATTTACTACCGGTGGCGTAGAATGATCTACCACTGGGTCCTGTTCTTGTAAAAAAAAAAAAAAAACTTCGAATACCTATAGTAGTTCAGAATGCTATTGTGCTCTTCACGAATTCTTTCAGTCGACTAGGCTCGCTAATTCAATGTCAAATTCTAGATATATTCATCGAGTAAGGGTTTCCCCTACGGTGCACAAGCAGAAAGCTCGATATCAGCTTGATTTACTCGGGAAATCGTGAATTGGCAGTAGCAAATGCCCTAAGCTACAGCCTGCTGCATAATAACATTCAAAACACCGAAGCAAGGGTCGTCGGGTTATAACGAATTAAGATGTTAGAAATGTGAAACAGCGCACAGGAATCTGGGGCGTACAGCGACAACGTAGGGGCATTCAAATCTGTTTGATAAAATATGTGAACTTTCATTGACTTGATGTACTCGCCCTTCTCTACAACCGCACACATATTTCGTTAGGGTCGCCTGAATATCTAACAACAACAAAAACTGTTATTGCCATTTATCAAGTTTCGTGTATTGTGCTGTGTTCAAATTCGGTCTAAACGAAGGCGTCAATGGGGTTACCCTGCAGGTTCGGTTGAGCAGTTAGCCTGACAGCGCTAAATATTCGAATGCACGTATTTTTCTTGTTTTAGTGCCACCTGTAAGTTTCCGAGCACAACTAAGATATAAAAGATTTTGCCTGGGCATCAACACGCATTTAAGTGGCAGGAAGGAAGAAATTGCGTTGATTTTGCTAACTACATGTATTGATAACCATTCTACTAACTACAGAATAACTGAAGTTAAAACGAAATCCGTGGAGTCCTAATCCGACAAGCAGGAGGAGGTAGAATCACCACGGTGGGTTTGTCAAACTCAAGCGTTGAGGCAACAATTCGTTGGAGTGACGGTATACGGACTAGTGATGCCTAGCGATCAAACTTGGTACACTTGGTTGTAAAGTGGTGACTAGGCAGATGCTGCTGCTGCAAAGCAGGCTCAGGAGATGCCCGAGTACATCGGTTCTATGAATGGGTATCTGTACGAGCTAGCTTCGAACTGCGAAGCCCCCCGGGTCCCCAATATATGTACTGGATTGGTATGTCTGAAGGGAAAACGTCAAAAGGTGTATGCGTTGGAGAAACGTTTGTCAGCTTCACAGAGCAAGCACGTCACTTTTGAAAAACATACATATACTGACACTTGTTTGGTTCGTAGTCAATGGAACCGGGTCGAAACCCGGGTCCGACCCGTTAAGAACCATCCGGACTAAACGGACATCTCCTGCCCACATTATCCGACTGAGAGGCGAGTGGGTGTCTGGGAAGCGAGCCCCATCGATATATGCGCAGCACGAGCGTCGTTCATACGCCACGCGCTCAACTAAGACAAAGAGAAGTCGCGCAAAAGGCATTACATACGACGGTGAGCTCCTGTGCGTAACTCGGGTCGAGCGTACCGTTGTGGCGCGCCTCCGAGCAAATACAACACCTTCTCCAATGGTGCAAACTACTCAGGTCCATTTATATGGCGGGTGGGCAAGACTGCGGCGGAGTTTCGACACAGCTCGATTTGCCCTCGTCACGGATGCCATCTACGTCAACACTCATCGGCAATGCCCTCAGTCAGAATACCCACTACTGATGGCTTAGAAGCCGTGATTCGGTCTCAGTAAGACGGGTTCTGCCCGAACCCGTTCGCATCCAAGTCCCAGCCATCCATTTGCCTTGGCATACACGCTGTGGCTGTTGCGACTGTACACTTCGCAGTCTAGTTGTGTGTCTCCGTATCGAGGCACGTGCTTGCTGTGAAGTTGTTGCCGATGGTAGGCAATTGTGGTACACGTGGTGGAATACTCAGATCTGATTGGCGCAATCCCAAGATTGGACACTTCTGATTGGCTGAGAGAAAGGCAAGTTGAAGTTGCCTTTCTGGATACGATCTGCAACATTTACTTTTTGCTCCCCTGCCTCTCCTACGAGGAAGTAGGAGGCATGCGTTGGTACGATTCATGTTTCAGCATAGGAGACTAGGATATGATAGTTAGTTTGGTCTAACTCATTCTAATTCACTTTCGGATTTCCTTCTAACCAACACTCGACTGCCAACCTCGCCCGCATAATCTCAAGTGGTTATGAGCCCAAGCTACGCAGACACCGTGAAGCTCGTGGAAGCCAACTACTTCCACTGGGAGTTCAACAGGCGGATGAAGCTGTCGCGCAAGGGACTGCTGGCCCACATCGCCAAGCCAGAGTTCGACCAGCTGAGTGACCGCTCCACGCTACAATGGAAGACCGACGATCTGAAGGCCCTTGGTGTGATCGCTGGGGACGTGAGTCTCACATACCAAGTCTATATCCGTGGAGCGACAACCGCTGCTGAATCGTGGCGTCTGCTGGAGGAGCAGTTCAACCGGAACACTCTCAAGAATCGGATCGTCGTGACCAAGAAGTTGCACAACTTCAAGATGGAGCCCGGGACGCGGTTCGCGGCGCATGTGGACCGGTTCAAGGAGCTGGTGCTGCAAATGGAGACAGTTGGTGAAGCTCTGGACGAGACTCGCTCACTCGTGCTGCTGCTGGGCAGCCTGACGGAAGAGTACCGGATCATCAGTACCGTACTCGAGAACACGCCGAACATGATGTTGGCGTACGCGATTCAAGCTCTGTCTGGTGTTGAAGTCTCGGAGGATTCGACATCGGCTCGGGAGAAGGCATTCGCAACGAAGTAGGAGTTCCGCAAGCGCGGCTTCTCCGGGAAGTGCTTCTACTGCTAGAAGCTCTGGCACAAGGAACAAGAGTGCCGCAAGAAGAAGGCTGATGAGGGACGTGGACAAGTCGCGCAGGAGGCGTCGGACTTCGCGTTCACGGCTACGGGTGCAATGGCGAAGTCGGAGTGGCTTGTGGACTACGGTGCCATCTCGCACATGACCAGCGTCCGGGACAAGTTCGTGTCTATGAAGGAGCTGAAGACGCCGGTCCGCATTACGATCGCGGACGGCACGAAGATCGACGCAGTTGCAAAGGGCACCGTCGGATGAAGCTGATGGACGGGACGTCCGTCACATTGTCGGATGTTCTGTACATCCCGGAAGTTGATGGGAGCCTCATCTCGGTGTCGAAGCTGGCCGAGAAGGATGTTGACGCGCAATTCAGTAAGGACAAGTGTGTCTTTCGCTTTGGCGGCGTGTACTTCATGAAGGCGACTCCATGAAGGCGAAATCGGAGGTGCTGTCGAAGTTCAAGATCTTCAAGGCATCAATGGAGAACGCAACGGGCAAGACGATCAAACGCCTGCGTTCGGACAATGGCGGCGAGTACACAGGCAAGGAGTTCAAGGCGTACCTCTGCCGCAGCGGCATCAAGCATGAGAAGACGGTGCCGTACACGCCTCAGCAGAATGGATTGGCTGAGCGCATGAACCGAAGTTTGGTGGAGATGGCACGCTGCATGCTCTATCATGAAATAATCGACAAGAATTGGTGGGCGGAATCCGTCAACACGGCTGCGTGAATCATGAACCGGATCCCGAACTTGGTGACCGTGACGAAACCCCACGAGATCGTGCACCGAGCCAAGCCTCAACTCAAGAACATGAAGGTGTTTGGTGCACTCGGCTACGCCCACATTGTGCCGACGAGAAGCGTCGGAAGCTGGACGCGAAGGCGTTCAAGTGTCGATTCCAGGGCTACGAAAATGGTGTGAAGGGATACCGCGTTCTCAACGTGGCAACGGGAAAAGTGCAAATCGTACGCACCGTGAAGTTCATGGAGACGACTGAGCCCGACCACCTGATGACGCGTCTGGAGATCGACGACGATGAAGAACCGCTTGCTACGGACCCAAGCTCGGAACGAGTACCTGCACTGGTGCCTATTCGCGACGTTTCGACTGAAGTTGAAGTTGGTGGCCCGACTATGGCACCGAGTGACGTGACGACAGGTGGAGCAATCGTTCCGTATGCTACCCATCCGATGATTACTCGGTCGCGGGCTCGTCATATCGAAGAGACCAACGATCCGGAGGAGCTCGCAAGAAGCAAGTCGTTGCGCCGTCAGAGATCAGGACCAAGCGTCAGAGGGTGGACCAAGGTCGTGCCAAGTAGGACGACAACCAGCTCACCGTTCATGCTGGAATGTTGATGGCAGCAACAGAGGAGGTACCAAGGACGTACCAAGAGGCGATTACGAATGAGGATCGTGCCCAATGGAAGGCAGCGATCGCCAGTAAGCTCAAGTCGCTGACGACCAACAAGACATGGAAGTTGGTGCCCAAGCCCAAACACCAGCATGCTATTGGCTGCCGCTTGGTGTTCGCGTTGAAGCGCGATGAGACGGGGAGAGTCGTTCGGTACAAGGCTCGTCTCGTGGCCAAGGGGTACTCGCAGCGACATGGGATCGACTACGAGGAGACCTACTCGCCGGTTGTGTACCTGAACTCCATTCGCGTGAAACTCGCGAAGTGCTGCGCTGACGGAATGGAGATTGACCAGTGTGACATCGACACTGCGTTTTTGTATGGAAAGCTCGAAGAGGAGATCTACATGGTGTTACCTGAAGGACTTCGAGAACTCCTGGATTTGGCTGAAGCTCAAGGTGAAGATGACGTCGTCTGTCTGCTACTGCAGGGTTTATATGGACTCAAGCAAGCGTCTCGCGTATGGACGGGACAATCGACGCGCACCTCAAGAGCATGGGATTTCGAGCTGCCGATGCCGACCCGTGTGTCTACACGAGAGGTGCTGGTGACGACGAGTGTATTGTGTGTCTCTACGTCGATGACATGCTGATTGCATATCGCCAGCGGACCGTCATTGACTCGGTGAAGGCAGGCATCGCGGACAAGTTTCGCATCAAGGACCTCGGACGCGCTCGATTCATCCTTGGCATCGAGATCGACTACGACATGGAGGCCAAGATGCTGGGCATCTGCCAGCGGGCGTACACCGCGTCGATCATCAAGAAGTTCGGCCAGGAGAATGCGAAGCCTTGTCTGACTCCACTTGACCCAACCAAGGCCAATCCGAGGAGGACAAGGCCAAGATGAAGTTGAAGCCGTGTCGCTCTCTTGTGGGAAGTCTGATGTACCTGGCGTGTGGAACTCGACCGGACGTTTCAGCTGCAGTGGCCAAGCTGAGTCGTTTTCTGGAGAACCCTGGTGAGAAGCACTGGGATGCTGGTATCCGTGTGGTACGGTACCTATTGAAGATCAAGAATCTCGGAATCGTCTACGATGGATTGCTTGGCACGGCGCTCGTCGCGTATTCGGACGCCGACTGGGCTGGCAACCACGACGACAGACGCTCAGTAAGCAGAATGGTGCTGATGATGTGTGGTGCTTCCGTGGTTTGGCGCTCGACTTTTCAGAAGACGGTCGCGCTAAGCTCGACTGAGGGGGGGGGTACATGGCTCTCAGCGATTGTGTGAAGGAGGTGGTGTGGATGCGACTACTACTCAAGGATATGGGTGCAGAGCAAGATGGACTTACGGTGATCTACGAGGACAACCAAGGTGCCATGGCGTTGGCAAAGAACGTCGGCTACCAAGCTCGCACCATGCACATCGACATCCGCTACCACTTCATCCGCGAGAAGATCACAAGTGGTGTTGTGGAGCTCGACTACGTTGAGTCCAAGAACCAGCTCGCTGATTTCCTGACCAAGGGACTCTCGACGAAGACTCTTCGCTATCTGCTCGAGCGCAGTAACATCACTGAGATGCTCGGGTAGACTGCGAATTAAGTGGGGGTGTTGCGATTGTACACTTCGCAGTCTAGTTGTGTGTCTCCGTATCGAGGTACGTGCTTGCTGTGAAGTTGTTGCCGATGGTAGGCAATTGTGGTACACGTGGTGAAATACTCAGATCTGATTGGCGGAATTCCAAGATTGGACACTTCAGATTGGCTGAGAGAAAGGCAAGTTGAAGTTGCCTTTCTGGATACGATCTGCAGCATTTACTTTTTGCTCCCCTGCCTCTCCTACCAGTAAGTAGGAGGTATGGGAACCCGCGAAGCAGGACCGCGCGGTATTTGCGGAGGTGGACCCGGCGACGAGCATTCCAGCGAGCCGAGCGCTGCACTCGCCAGGTGAGAGAATCTATATATCGCGAGCGAAGCGAACAGCGAGGGCGCC
The DNA here is from genome assembly GCA_016169955.1 of Phytophthora vignae f. sp. vignae. Classification (NCBI taxonomy): domain Eukaryota; phylum Oomycota; class Peronosporomycetes; order Peronosporales; family Peronosporaceae; genus Phytophthora; species Phytophthora vignae. The sequence goes on from JABJUM010000018.1 coordinate 1,104,438, forward strand.
GAAGGGGCGCGAACAGAAGCGGGACTGGTCACTTTTATGCGATTACCTGTGAGTCACAGGCTGTGACACCTGATTATGACCACCATAGTATAGAGGATCTGAAGGTGCTCGTAGAACATTTTACAGTGGCTGTGTCAGGTCCTCACAACGATGAATTAGATGACTATGTTGACCATTCACAACTGAGTGTGCATTTCTAAGTACTAGTTCTTGTTCTCAGCGTGGTGACGCAATGCCAGCTCTATCCAAGTTCTCGAATCTGACGTATGATTGATAGCTCGGCCATCGCTTGAGTAGCTGTGTTAGCCTCCGCGTTCGGAGTAATGCGCAAGGTGCGCCAGTGTGGCCATCGCCGTCAACTCCGGGTGCTGCGCGCCGTGACACACGATACGAGTGGTGGAGTCAGGGTATCCTCAGAGGGCCTCTACTGCTGAAGGACCTGCCTCACGACGTGTGGTCCACACCTCGATATTTATATAGGTTTTTGTATGGACTGGAAAATGGTCCACTTGAGCAAAGTAAGGGGTAAGTAAGGGGCCGGTTAAGAGGCAGTTAGTTAAGCAAGTTAAGCTTACAAAGTTAGAGGCAGGTTAACCTAACTCCAACAGCTCTACTGGTACGTCAATGCTATCGGTGATAACGATGGTGAAATTACACACTGCGCACAGCACAGACACAGTTTCATAGACAGGGCACCAACGGAGGCGAGTTATACGTGAACAGCTGATGGCTCGATAGAGTAGTCGTGCTCTACATCAAGGCGGCGCGACCGCGAAGTTCCGCAACGCGTTGGTGATTTCGCTTCTGTCGCCGTCGCTCATGTACTCAGGACTGCTATCGCGCTTCTTTTACTTCACGTCTATCCTGCTTGTAATGGACTTTTCTAACACACTGAATAATGCGTACTGCATACAGTTTCGGAGTCGTTGTACATCACACATCCAAGATCAGCGTTGCTAAAACACCACCTGACTCAGAACAACCATTTCAGCGAACTGATTGAAGCAGCTACCGGCAGCCACTACGACTAACGGAGTAAGTTTGCATTCAGTGCCTACCACATCAGTATATGCAACCCCGCTCAGCTTCGATAACCACGACTACGAAGCCAGCGACTACAATATCAACGGCTTCTTGTAGAGGCAGCTCCATTCGGTAACAACGGCTTCAAATCGATTTGCTCGACTTGCACGACTAAGACTTGACCAGCAAGCGGTAGATGGGGTCCCGCTCGTCTTCGACAACTACGACTCGACTACGTCAGCAGCAGCAGCCAGTATGAGCTGCTCTGTTCGCTGCTAGCGACAAAAAGCTCGCTCTCGATCGACCCACTGCGACTACGACAACTGCAGTACCGGCGTGCAGCTTCGTTCGTTTTGGTGGCTACAAACTCACTGTCTTCCGTCTACTATGACTACAATTTGACCGGCAGGCTGTAGGTGCAGTCCCGCTCCATTGACACCGACTTAATGTACGACATAATGTGTCGCTTTGATGCCTGCGAGGTCGGTCTCGTTCGACTTGTACAACTACGACTTGAGCAGCGGACTGTACCAGACCCCGGAAAATACAGTATCATATTGAATTGCAAAAGTTCGGTCTCCATAATAATCATTTCAATATATCGTTCACCAATACTATGTATTTATTTCAATTATTTATATAGGGAAAATCACGTTAACCTTTGTTTTTGTAAAGACAAAACATTTTACTGAGAATCGGGCTTCAATAATATAATTTCAATACGACTGGCAACCAATAATACATATTTCCGTAGAAAAATACAGTAATTGCAATGGAATAATTATTTTTTCCGAGGTCTGGACTGTACGTGCAGTTCCGCTTCCTTTCGACTGCTACGAATCCGATCTTGTCCGTCTCCTCCGACTACAAGTTGAGCAACGAGCTGCATATACATCACACTTGCGAATACTTTGTCCGTCGACTACAATTACAACGACAACAACGACATGAAAGAATACATCAATCTGTGTTCTGTCTTTGACTAATCATACCCCAGCAATATTACGAAGTAACCTTACATTTTCTTAAAAGTTTTGCTTATAACAGCACATCCGGGCGCTATCGCTATCGCTGCGTTACTGATAGTATTGAACGAACCCAAAATTCTTTGTTTCCTACGCTCGAGTTGTCGGAGAGCGACAGTGAGGCCCCTATGAGAGCTAACTGCTGTTTCTCGTAGTTCGCTGGCCCGACGACACAGCTGCTGTTGGGATTCTCCACTGGAGATGCTCCACCTAGTGCTTTAGCTATCCCAGCCTACGCATCAGTTGCGCTTGCTACGAATGCAATGTTTTATGGACAAAACATTGCATTCGTAGCAAGCGCAGCAGATGGACACGCTGAGGCGAGACAATCATGCAATTACTGAAGTTTGCAACGTAGCTCTCGTGGCTTGCAAGTGCCGACATTCGGTGTACATGTTGTAGTCGTCACCGCAAAAGTTGGGAATAATCGAAATGTTACCAGTAGTAGGCCTAAGCCCTCGCATGTAGCATGATTTACCATGATTAAGGTAAGTGAACGCGTGCCCAGGAAGACTCCGAACGCCGCCCATATTGCGCTGGAGGCCCTGCATCGCCATTGCAGCAGTGGACCAAGTGCAATAGTGAGCACCTTGGTCCGCCGACTGCTGATTGGCTACCCACCCCTGTCTGTGCATCCCCCAGAAAACGTCCATGCGCTCAAAGACGCCACATCGTTTTGTGCTGCTCAGGGAGGTTGCTGTGTTTCTACAGCGTTGTTGTGCCGTCACAGCACTGTGGTGTGCAGTTCACGCGTTCTCGCGCCCAGCTCTTGGCCAGACGAGTCAGTCCGAACACCATCTTTGGTCGTGCCTGGCCACCGTTTTTGCATTATTATGCGTGCATTTGTTGTGTTGGTTTGATTTTTGCGTGTGATTATAAGGTTTTCTCGTCTCTTGTAGCTTTTCACCATCCCAAGAATAGTGTGCTGTTCGGTATTGTTGGTTGGTGGCTTGTGGTTGAGGGGGCAAATGCCGAAGTGAGATTAAATGTTATCGTCTCTCAAACTACTCTCTAGTCTTCCCCTCCTGCTTTCCTTCTTGTTCTTCTTGTGCTCGTTGGTGCATCTCATCAGCCTAATTATCCCCGGCTTCCGCTTGACTTGATCTCACTATACCTGGGTCTCTCGAAGACTCCCTGACCAGTCATTGGTGTACCCAGAGCCCGGTTGCCGCCGGCTCTCCCGTTGCCTTCGGATCCTCCGAGTCATCGGCTGATGTGTCCACACGTTCTCCTCGTCCATGTGCAGCTATTGGCGGTGCTCCCGAAGACTCATGAACACTCCCACTCGCCGCTAATGCTGCACGGCTGTCCCGATGACTCCGCTTGCGTCGGTCAGGTACTTGAGCCTCTTCGTCCCCAGTGCCTTGGTGAGCATGTCCGTGAGCTGGTCCTCCGTCGGCACGTAGTTGAGAACGATGAGTCCTCGCGACACATTCTCGCGGAAGAAGTGATGCTTGATGTCCACGTGCTTGGTCCTCGCGTTGTAGCCAGCGTTGCTGGCGAGGGCGATCGCGCCCTGGTTGTCCTCCCATACTTGAGTAGCTCCCACTTGCTCGTGACCCATGTCCTTGAGCATGGCGCGGGTCCACAGCACCTCCTGCGTGCACAGGCTCAGCGCCATGTACTCCGCCTCCGCCGAGCTCAGCGCCACCGTGCGCTGGTACTTCGACTTGAAGATCACCGGCGCCCCGCTGATCATCACCATGATTCCCGACACCGAACGCCGGTCATCGAGGTTGCTTCCCCAGTCCGCGTCGGTGTACGCCGTCATCTCGATCTTCTTCACGTTCCCGTTGTAGACGATGCCGATGTCTCGGGTGCTCTTCAGGTATCTCAGCACGCGGATGGCAGCCTTCCAGTGCTGCTGCCCGGGGTTCTCGAGGAAGCGCGACAACTGAGTCACGATGTACGCCACATCAGGTCTGGTACGCGTCGTAATGTACAGCAAGCAGCCAATGAGTGCACGGTACGGCTTCGCCTGCATGTCCTCGCGTTCCTTGTGAGTCGTCGGCGACTGAGTCTTCGACAACTTCATGCCCGACTCGCACGGGTTCACCACCACCTTTGCGTCCTGCTGGTTGAACCGCTTCACCACATCATCAATGTATCGAGTCTGCTTGATCTTGAGAGTCTTCGCCGATAAGTCATGATCGATCTCCATACCGAGAATGAACTTGGCCTCGCCCAACTCCTTCATCTTAAACGCATTCTTGAGCGCCACCTTGACTTCCTGGATCTCGTTGCTCGTCTTGGCCGCAATGATCATGTCGTCCACGTACAGGCAGACGTACACGAACTTGCCCTTCTCGCCCTTGACATAGACGCACTGGTCGTCGCCGCAGCTTCGAAATCCGATGCTCACGAAGACTCGATGGATAGTCTTGGCCAAGCATTCGCCGCCTGCTTCAACCCATAGATAGCCTTGTTCAACCGGCCCATCATGTTCTTGGCGTTGATGATCCCGTAGGGCACCTCCATGTAGACGCGTTCCACCAGTCCGCTGTTCAGAAACGCGGTGTCCGCATCCAGCTGCTCGGTGATGTATGCTTCGGCCACCACCACCGACAACACCACTCGGATCGAGTTCATGTTGGCCACGGGCGAGCACGTCTCGAAGAAGTCCACGCCGTACTTCTGCTTAAACCCTTTCGCCACCAGGCGGGCCTTATACCTGATGACTCGGCCGTGCTCGTCGCGTTTCTTCGCGAACACCCAACGACACCCAATTGGCCGAGCACTCGGCGTCCGACGGACCAGTGTCCATGATCCATTGTCCGCGTGTGCCTTAAGCTCCGCATTCATCGCCTTCACCCATTCCGACGACTCGTTGCTCTGCATGGCCTGTTGATATGTGGTGGGTGCGTCGTTGGCATCACCGACGTCTGCGGCGTAAGCCAGCACAGCCTCAGCCAATAGGCTGTCTTCGTCCACCCTGGGTCGCTTTGGAGACGGCGGCCAGAAGTGGTCATCGTTGTCCGAGTCGTCGGGACCATCTTCTTTCGACTCCTCACCGTCTGCTGAGCCATCTCCAAGTAGTAGCATCGGTTCGCGGGCACGCCGGGCCCGATCCGGCTCCGGGTGGAAGACCATATTATCATTCAATACCGGTCTCGCGAGTCTTCGGTATGTTGCCAGCTCCTGCACCGATGGTTCCTGCGTCTCCGCCTCGTGCATCTCTGTGTCCTCGACTGTCTCTTCTACCGATTCCATTGGCTCATCGGTGACAGGTCGCTGCGGCTGCTCGGGCAGCGCCGCATCCTCGACATCTTCCATCACATGGATGATCGTCGAGTTCTCGCTGGGCGTCGTGGCGTAGATGCCGTTCACCTCGCGCTCGTCCAGCTTCACCGACCTGGACACCTTCACCTTGTTCGACTCCAAGTCGTACACTCGGTAGCCCTTTGAGTCGTCGGGGTACCCGAGGAACATGCACTTGAAGCTTTTGGGCTCCAACTTGGTGCGTCGCGACTTGTCGACATGAGCGTAGCCAATGGACCCGAAGACTCGAAGGTGGTCCATCCGAGGCTTCGCCTTGAATGTCAACTCGTGCGGAGTCTTCGTCGGGTGCATGCTGTTCGTCGACCGGTTGATCAGGTAGACGGCAGAGTTCACCGCCTCTGCCCACCATAGCGCCGACACGCCCTCGTATTGCAGCACGCTCCGGGCCTTCTCCATGATCGTGCGGTTCATCCGCTCCGCCACTCCATTCTGTTGAGGGCTGTACGGGACGGTCTTCTGGTGCATGATCCCGTACTTCTGGCAGATCTCAGTCATCGGCTTGTTCACGAACTCGGTGCCGTTGTCCGAGCGCAGGCACTTAATGCGCTGTCCCCACTGGTTCTGGTACAGCTTCATGAACGACTTGAACTTCGTCAAAACCTCGCTCTTCTTGGTCAAGAAGTACACCACGACGTGTCGCAAGTAGTCGTCGACAAAGGTGAGCACATACCTCGCTCCGCCCTTCGACTTCGTCTTCATAGGACCCATCACGTCCGTATGAACCAGTTCTAACGGACGAGTCGTCGCCGTCGTCGACCTCGATGGAAAGTGCGCGACCGTCTGCTTGCCCTTCATGCATCCACGGCACAGGGTCTTCGTCTGCTGTCGAGTCGTCGGCAGCCCCTCCGTCGCTTGACGAGTCTTCGATATAGCATCTCCGTTCAAGTGTCCTATGCGAGCGTGCCATAGCTCCCACTCTCCGTCGACTCCCGCGTACTCGGTGTAGTACGCCATGTCCTGCTGGCAGTCCAGCATGTACGCCTTGCCGATCTTCTTCCCCGAAGCGATCGCCTTCGCCTTGTCCCAGATGACGCACGACTTCCGCTGGAACTCGACACTCATGCCGCGCTCAGCCAACCTCCCCACAGAGAGTAGTCGCCGGTCGAGTCCGGGGATGTGGAGCACCTCCACCATCTTGATGCGCTTGCCGTCGATGCCCGTCAGGCGCACCGACCCTTTCCCAGTCACGCGGATCTTCTTGCCGTCCGCGATTGTCACATACATGTCCGCCGACAACTCGTCGTACTCGAACAAGTCGTCGCGGTGTGGCGTCATGTGAGCCGTCGCACCACTGTCGATCAGCCACCCCGCTGATCGACTCTCCGCCACTGCGAACACAGAGTCTTCGGCGGTGTCGCCATTCCGTTGTTCCGGGCAGTCCCTGGTCGCAGTTGAAGCACCTGCCCTTGAACCCACCGAGTTTTCGCCCACCGTTGCGCTTGCGGCCGAATGCCTTGCCGCCCTTGCCGAACTTCCCGTTCTGGCCCCTACCTCCGAACGAGGTAGCCTTCAACGCGCGCTCCGTGGTCTCCTTCTTCTCATGCCGCTCGTACTCCTTGAGCAGCTTCTCCTTCACCTCGATGAGAGTCACATCCTTCGAGTTCTCGACGATCGATGCGATCAACTCGTACTCCACCGGCAAGCTGCTCAGCAGGATGACGAGTTGTCGGGAGTCATCGAGCGGCTCTCCAAGCGTCCGGAGGCCCACAATGAGCTCGTCGAACTTGCCGAGGTGCTTCGCCATCGTCGCACCGTCCTCCATCTTGAACTCGTGGAGTCGACGAGTCATCGTCACACGGTTGTGCATTGTCGTCCGGTTATAGAACTCGCGCAGAGTGTTCCAGGCTTGGATGGCAGATGTCGCAGACCGAATCTTCGTGTGGTGTTCCACAGCCACGCCTTGAGCGATCAGACCGAGCGTCTTCATGTCGTTGAGCATCCAGGCCTCCGTCATCTCCGTCGGATCCTTCACCACTTGAACGTGCGCCAGCAGCCCCTTCCTCGCTAGCGTCATACGTTTGCGAACTCCCAGTGGAAGTAGTTGTCGCTTCCTAGGATGACTTCGGCCTTCTTGCTGGACGTCGTCATGGCGGTCGTCGGGGTGGGCTTGAGCTTGTTGCGGCTGTTAACCTGTTGGTTGGTGGCTTGTGGTTGAGGGGGAAATGCCGAAGTGAGATTAAATGTTATCGTCTCTCAAACTACTCTCTAGTCTTCCCCTCCTACTTTCCTTCTTGTTCTTCTTGTGCTCGTTGGTGCATCTCATCAGCCTAATTATCCCCGGCTTCCGCTTGACTTGATCTCACTATACCTGGGTCTCTCGAAGACTCCCTGACCAGTCATTGGTGTACCCAGAGCCCGGTTGCCGCCGGCTCTCCCGTCGCCGTCGGATCCTCCGAGTCATCGGCTGATGTGTCCACACGTTCTCCTCGTCCATGTGCAGCTATTGGCGGTGCTCCCGAAGACTCATGAGCAGGTATCGTTGTATACACTGCCTGGTACGTAGAGCTGTCACAAAAGTACATGTAACACTTACTTTCTTAACCACTCCTGTTTGTAACGTACGGCTGTACCACCCTAACCTGCCTCTTACCTCCTCTTTACTTACCCCATACAAACTTTTAGCAGCGGCTTACTCCTTGCTTACGGTAGACGAACTACGAAGTACAAGAGGGCCTTTAACACTCCTAATGGTAGCAAGAGTCTCTACACCTTTGTGCGGCCAACTTCGTACCAACGTGCAATCAAATCCGAGAGTCGCAAAATTCATACTGCAACTTTTTAGTTAGCAACTTCAATTACGCATTCAAAGCTGGAATTACGGCATTCAAAGTTGAACCTTTAAGATCTCCATGGCTACGTAAGCTGGCGTGCTGTCCTCGCGATAAAACGGAAGGCGGAGCTGCGCTCGCGCCAAAAGCAAGAGCGCGTGGGATGTCCCTCCAAGGCCGCGTTACTCCCCACACCGTCCTCGAGAAGCAGCGTGTGCTTGACGCGTATCGCGCCGGTCGTCACGACTGGCTAGCGGTTGCCGCCAGCAACGATATCCCGGTGACCGCCGCCTACGACATCGTCAGCAAGGGACGGGCGAAGAGTCTCCCTCGCGGAGGTGCGAGGAACGGCTCTGGATCGCGATGCAATCTGCGATCGCTCGCGTGAGTCGGACAGCAACGGCGAGATCCTCTCCATTTCGGAACGCCAGATGTGCATCCTGGAGCGCGCCGCGACCGCGAACATGAGCGTGATGATCCCAGCGCTGGTGGCCAGCATGGAGCTGCACTGTCGCGACTTCGTCACCAAGGCGGCGAACAACGAGGACATGGTGTACGGCATGTAGCAGGGCTCGTCGGACCAGTAGCAGTAGCCTACTGTTTGATTGCCGTAATTCCAGCTTTGAATGCGTAATTGAAGTTGTTAACTAAAAATTTGCAATATGAATTTTGCGACTTTCGGATTTGATTGCACGTTGGTACGAAGTTGGCTGCACAAAGGTGTAGAAAGTCTTTTCGAGTCGGTAGTCATCCTCAATGGAGGTTGGCGCCACCCAAATGGTTATTACAAGCTTTACATCTTTTCTCAGACGTGATAGATAGCAACCTTTGGTTCAAGAGCGTGGCTTCGATCAACATACTTACTCCAACTATGGCCCCTGCGCCTCGCTCGTTCTGTGTGGGGCATTATGCGCGCTTCGACTCGGAACCAAGCAAGCCTCACCACAGAGTGGCAATGAAATGGCAACAGCGACCAGCGCGTTCATCATTTTTAGTATCGCTACAAGTATGTAGCCTTATATACGCATGTGTGTACAGTAATGTGCCTCAATAAACAACGGGGTAACAACGAATAGACTGGAAGAAATTATATAACATATGGGAAAAAAGAAAGGATGCGGTTTGTTGATTTACTGAATTTAGATAGTGCATAGTATTATTGCAGTTGTACATTATTCCATTATAGCAAACTATGTCGACCCTTTTGAGCTTCACGACCCTTGAGGCGTTGACTAGCCTTTAAAATTCGAGCCACAGCATTTAAGAGTGGTTTACAGTACCATCACCTACGCTTCATTTCGATCAAGATAATGCATCATACTAAATCAATACGTATGTCCCTTCTATATTGTCTATGTAGTATTGATAGTCTTCTATGCTCTATCCATATCAGAGGTTGTTTATTGAGGCACATCGACATTCGGTTAACTTCAGTTACCGGGGCCAGTTTTTTGGCTTCAGTATAACTGGCTTCAGTTACCGACGAGCCGCCTATTAATTAATCTGTTTTGGGCTGGCCACAGCACTCCTGCTATCCCAGAATTAATTTGTATTTTGCAAATTTCCTCGCATGTAGCAGGTAGCCCACCACAAAACAATTAGTTTGCACTATTTGCTGTAAGAACAAAAGCTACCTACATTGCGCTGGACCTCACAAACCAAAAATCTTACCAGCGCTTCGTAGATTTGACAACACCCCCTCACGTATTTGATCCTTAGGGTACCTTGGACTAGTTCTAGTTCCTTGACGAGGTTGTACCACTCTACCTGAAGGCTAGACGTACATGTAAGTATTTGCGTCAGCTCTGGTGGGGGTTGCTGGGTACTACTTGATCGATTGGTGTCGTTCGATGCTAGTTTTCATACCTAAAGCGTATCTTACAGTATTGCACCAGGGTGTGTCGGCTAGAAATTAAGGCTAAGTCACCGGTGAGTACGTCTTGAAAGGTGGAGAGGGGCAGGGTGGTGGGGCAACGCACTTGAACTACTCAATTAACGCAACTGGGGCGATTTGGGGTAAAGTGGTCCCTGTAATGGATCTAAAACATAGTGAGCATGTATTACACCGAGTGTTAGCCCTCTTAATTGTATCGCTGTAGCCGTTGCTTATCGCGGTAACTACGCAATAGAAGCAGAAGGGGGTGGAGGGAGGTCAAGCCCTAGGTGCTCTTTCATTTTCATCACTGCAAACACATTCGCAGTTCGAAGAACTGTTCGCAGTTCGAAGAACTGTCGTTAGGCGGCCCAGGCGAGTTTGTCATCGAGTGACATTCTCGCGACATCCACCGCCTCGGCGATGCAGGCCAGTGTTTCATCAAGCGACGTTCTCGCGACATCCACCACAGGCCAGCACTGGCCCCTGTGTATCATCGAGCGACATTCTCGCGACAACCACCGCCTCGGCGGCACATTCGCCTGACCCGAATTTGCAGTTTCGAAGGAGCGGTGTATCATTTAAAGTATGATACCAGGGCAGATGCTGCGGCTGCGAGGCAGGCGCAGAAGATGCTTACCGATATGTAGTAAAAGAGATTCCTAACACAGATATAATAAATAATGCTATTTTAAAAAATGCTGTTATCCTAGTCTTTCCGGTGGAGCCCTGGTTGCGTGTCAAGCAAACACAATATTTGTTTGAAAGTATGATGCAGATGAGCTCAAAATGCGTACGGTATAATTTTGGCTGTTGTGTCCTTGTTGTCGGAAGTCCAATGCAGGAATCTTGCTGCTCCGGAGAACTGCGAACCCCCCGGACAACCAGTCCGGGTACCCCCAATATATTATGGTGAGAGCAGGGATGATTGTCAATTGTCAAACCTGCCTATATTGAAGCTATTGGCGGGACCCCGGGGTCCCGCATCAGATACCGAGGGTGGCCAGAATTATTTATTTTTATCGGCGGGTCAGTGCTAAATACATCTATAGACTGAGGTCGGTTGCGATAATTTTTAGAGTCGAGCTAGAGCTCACTTCAGCTTCAAGCATTTAGCAGCTAGGATGAAGTCGAGGCGTGGTGGAGGTTCACAAGCGACGGTTCCTGCGCGCAAACGTGATCGGACGTGGTGGAGGTTCACAAGCGACGGTTCCTGCGCGCAAACGTGATCGGCGCCTACGACTACAGCAGCAGCGGCGCCAAGCACGTAAAATGGCTAAGTCTGCAGCTTTGTGCGACTCGAGAGTCGATAGTACGAGAGATGCATAGCATACATAGCACTTGAATTTACCGAATATACCGGTTGCAGCAATAAGAAGCTATGATGTCATATTATGACATCACAGCTGCATAACGTATAGCCTAGCAGGGGATATGTGTTCATGGCTGGCGTAGCCCTGCATGTACACACAGCATACATCAAATATGGCTGAGCTGCTTCTAAGTGGAGCTGCATATTAGATGCAGCTCAGCCACCTTCGAACAGGACCCTTGAACAGGGTATCCTATACTACGGCTACGATACGATAGCGTACGCTACGATAGGACTGCTAGCATAGAGTAGCTGTGCAGCAAGGAGTTTGCCTATTTGAGATTATCAGGAGTGATCTATCTATCTATGAGTGACCGCTATCTTCTATCGTACACCGTCCCGCAGGACCTATTACACAGCTCAGGTATTTAATATTTACGTGAATCGAGGGCTAGTCGCGACACAAACGTCCGTACTCTCAACTTTCTCACGTGCACTATGCCAGCCGTAGTGGTATAAATGCATACCAGCACATTTTGTTTTGGTAGAGCTAATATCTAAGGTGCTGTATGGCCAAAATTACTTTTCTTCAGTGACGTCGCCAGGTCGATGGCTGTACGACGAGTTCTGATGCTTCTAGGGCCACTTTGCTTGCTCTCATCGTGTAGCAACAACTACAGCGAAGCCAACGCACCACCCTCCACACTACTATGACGAAAAGTGAGTGCGCTGGACGCCCACAGAGATTCGACACTACATTCTGTTATTATTATAATCAATAAAATGTATGAGGAGGGCGCGTCGCCGCATAGCGGCCGTTGTATTGCTCACTTCAGGAGCTCATATGCAGTGGTTGGTGGTGTAGTGCACTGATAGGCCCCATTCTCGCCCTGCTACAGGCGCGACCGAGCAGGCGAGGGCGTTGCAGGGGATCCGATAGCGTCTAGGTACCCATGGGTACCTGGTTATGGAATATCTAGTGGCTCCCTACACCCGGTTTTGGCACCGGAACCTGCCCTGTCTATTGCCTGGCCACCGTTTGTGTTTTTTTTGTGTGATGCTTTACTCGTGGTCGGGATAACCTGACTACCGGATAGTCAAAAACGCGGTGTCTTCAGGAAAGTGGAAGACACGCTGGGGAAGACGGCGATACTCCCGTAATTTTTAGCCGTAAGTGTATTGCCAAAGGTAAATAGCAAAGTGAATCGGACACGAACTACTTCTAGCGCTGCGGCTCCTGCTAACCAGTGAAGCCGCAGCCGTAATCTAGCTTGTAAGGTAGTTCGGTTGTCATCAAGATTTCCGTTATAGTCCACTTGATTTCTGGCTGGGCATCAGCTTTTGCGTTATGCCCAGCACTTGTCATTTTACTTTGCGTTATGAGTAAGGTACACGTACATGGCCGCAGCCATCACGCCTGCAGTGATTGACTGCGGCCAATTCGCAGTTCGAAGAACTGTGTTAGGGGGCCTTAGAAAAGTTTGAAGCATTGACATCCTGCAACATAACACCCACGGTTTTAAGTTGCTTGAGGTTGGCGTGTTTGACGGCATTGACATCGTGCAACACTGCTGGCAACATTGTCGGTGTGCCTGAATTACGGTACGCTGGAGGATTGATTCACTCTGCAGAGAAAACAACACGAATTCGCAGTTCGAAGAACTGTCGTTAGGCGGCCCAGGCGAGTTTGTCATCGAGTGACATTCTCGCGACATCCACCGCCTCAGGCCAGTGTCTCATCAAGCGACCTTCTCGCGACATCCACCACAGCCCCCTGTGTATCATCGAGCGACATTCTCGCGACAGCCACCGCCTCGGCGGTCTCGTCAAGCGACCAATGTCTCATCGAGCGACATTGGCCTGACCCGAATTTGCAGTTTCGAAGAAGCGGTGTATCATTTGAAGTATGATACCAGGGCAGATGCTGCGGCTGCGAGGCAGGCGCAGAAGATGCTTACCGATATGTAGTAAAAGAGATTCCTAACACAGATATAATATTGTGCCTTTCACTCATTTTGTCAAACTAGACTTCTTAAACTCAGACTAACACAAGCGCGATTAGGGTGCTTCGTCTTCTTTGTTCTGACCTGTTCTATCGATTAGACTCAGTTTAGAGGAAAGATAGCTCAGAACATAAGTCTTTACAAGACGGAAAGTCCCGAATGCCGCTAAGCACACGGCCATTGGACGCCTACCACAAATACATTAAACGGCCGCCTTATCTGCAGCAGATATGACGAGGCATATGCCGGTCATAAATCTCGGGAGGCCCAGATATGGTCCCGATAAACTGCCCTACCCCTAGATATATGTCGTGTAGCCATCTTAAAGTTTTATCTTGCTATTTGTATACTTTATGTCGACCATCACTCTGGCGACTTATCGCCCAGCTTATATCATCTTGCCGACAACTTGAAGTTGCGCTCACTTTCGAAATCGCCTCCAAACCCGCGAAGACACAGCCAGCTCTCAGGTGCGTTCGACTGTAGATGGACGGGTTTGTGATGGATGGTGGCTAATACAGTGTCCTGATGCAGTACCAATGGTCCACCTGACGCACTCGTCCATCCACTGGAGGCTGCGCTGTATCAACAATAGCTCCAGCGAGGAGAACACACCGCCAAACGTGCTGCAGTCGACTGCCGAGCATGGCTGCCCCAGCAGTGCCGAAGTCGCGTCGAGCGCAACGGGCACGGCGACACCTCCGTGGCTGTCCCCGGAGAAAACCAAGCGCCGCTCCAAGTCCGCCACGAACCCGCCGCCGAGTCCAACCCCGGAGACGCCGCCTCGTCCGGGTGTGCGCGCGTGCGCCAGCCCGACCACCTCCTCGCCCGTGCTTCTGGGGACGCCCCCACGGTCACCATTGCGCACCAAGACGAGCAAGACTCGCCACCCCCGTCAAGGGCGGCAAGAACGCCGTCAAGCTGCAGCCCCGTATGCGCGCCAGCGCTCGGCGCCTCGCCACGCGTATCTCCCCGCTGCTGCTGGCCGAGACCACCGCGCTCGTGACGTCGCTGTGGCCGGCCAAGACCACTGCGCTCGTGACGCTACTGCAGCCGACCAAGGACTCCGCGCTCGTGACGCCGAACAAGACCGTCAAGTTCGTCACGCTGCCGCCGCTGACCAAGGCCACCAAGCTCGTCACGCCATGGTGGAATCCGCGCCTCGAGCGCCTCGGCCGCCACGTGCAGCATTGCTGGCATCTCGACCAGGCGACGTGTTCGTGCCCGCGCGGTGGCCTTACGCCGTCGCGCACTTGCGTGACCAGTTCAATCCGCTGGCCACCGTCTTCCCCGCGGTGCCGCTGTTTGGTTCGTGTGGCTGCTGGGATCGCTGTCGGGCAGACAGCTGCCGCAACGCGCTCATGAACGTCTATTGCAACGTGAACTGCTGCCCTTATGAGGGCAAGTGTGGCAACGGGTTGAGCGAGTCGAGCAAGGTCTTTCTCGGGCGCAACTTGCGCACCCGTCAATTGGGCGTCGTCGCCGCCGAGGACATTAGCGCCGGCGAGGTGCTGGGCCAGTATCTTGGCGAGATGGAACACGTGAGCGCGGCACGCGCGAACCGGCCGCGTAACGGAGGGTACCGCCTCGTGATGAAAACGCGCCCCGAGAAGCCGTCGTATCCGGTTTGTGCAGCGATCAACGCCGAGGTCATGGGCGGACTCATGAGGTTCCTGAACCACTCGTGCAGACCCGCGGCCGAGTTCAAGGAGGTGGCCAACCACCGCCGTAGCACCGTGGTGGTGGTGACCACGCAGGACATTCGGTGCGGTGAGGAGGTTACTGTGAACAATGGCGATGACCTGTGGTTTGTCTGCCGCTGTCAGCAGAACGGGTGCCGCCACCGCGACATTCAGGAAGAAGAAGACCCATGAGGAGAGCGTGAAGATGCGCGTAGGAGCGGTAGGTCAATACGTAGGCGCGAGTGTTGTGCATGTAAATGCATGAAGGATGACCAAAAGAGCGTTGTGGGTGCATTCATGTTAGGGGATGAGCAGCTACGCTACTTCAACGTCAAAACATCGACGTGAGCGTCCCACCCGACGGCAGATGAAGTGCGTTTTGGCGCCAAGATGTAGCGCCTTCGAAGATTTCAAGAGGCTTGTGCGTAGCAGGTTGCCTTTGCGCGCGCAGATTTCGCGCGCTCGACGTTGAAGCTACTGGAAAGCAGCATTCGGGAGCCTCAAAGCCGAACTGGTGGCAGCGAGAGCTTGTTCTCGGCATCACCGCTGCCGCTGCTCGGCGCGATCGTCTCTCTCACTTCGCCTTTTGCCTCGCATCACGCAGCCCCCCCCCCACTCGAAGCACGCCCTCCGCGCCACCTCCAAGCTCCTACCAAGCCCTTCGTCCCGGTACGCTACACTACACGCTGCCACTAAGTCGCACTGCTCGCTGGCTTACACTACTTACATGCATGTGTACTTAGATGGTTAAGCACTCCGGCAACACCAACTACACCTTGGCCGACATCGACCGACTCCTGTCACTCATCGAGCAAGCGCTACCGCTTGGCAAAGATGAGTGGGAGCGTCTGGCGGCGTCTTTCAACGCCAATCGGCCTCGAGGAGCACCCGAGCGCGACTTCGAGAGCTTGCGACGCAAGTTCAAGGTGCTTTATAGCACCCGCAAGCCGACCGGCGTGCAAACCATGCCCCCGAACATCAAGAGGGCGAAAGAGATCAAGATAGCTATCGACGAGAAGGCTAACGTGATCGAGCTGGACGATGAGGCCGACGACGAGGAGCGTCCCGTGGAGCCGGACTTCAGTTTCGACGTCGACCCCGATCAGAGCTTCTACGGAGACAGCGAAGGCGTGCAGCCCGCCAGCAACACGGCCGCTGGCGGGGCGGCCACGGAGGGGGCGTTCGGCACCGACGAGTCCGTCACGTCCGAGTCGGCCGCGTCCAGCCGCTCATCCAACCTTGGCGAGTTCCAGGAGCTCTTGGCATCAACGCTGGCCCCCGAAGGTGCGGACGACGCTGTTCGCACACCACGACCAACGCCTCCTCCAGCGGCTCCATGCACCCGTCGTGCTGGATTGAGTGGCGTGTCGAAAGCCCGCACGTCCGCCCACGAGAGCCAGGCTGCGAATGCATCACAGCAACCGCAGCAGCAGTCGGCCCGAGCGCTCACCTCTCGTCGCGAAGCGGACAAGTACCCCACGCTGCAGAACTATTCGAATCGTTTGGGAGGCCAGGACCTCTCTACGTTTCGGGGCACCATCGGCGTCAAGCGCGCCAACGAGGACGACAAAGAGACCCAAGAGGCCAGCTTTGCTAAGGCAAAGCGAATTCGCGCCATGCGAACGACTACTGCGCTCAAAACGAAGCTCGCCGGCCTCGAGGGCTCGGCCAGCAGCATGGGTGGGGGTCTCCTCGAGATGCTCCTCCTCCTTCGTGAGGAGAACGAGCGGAAGGCCGAGGAACGCCGCGTGGTCGAGGAGAAGCGCCACCGTGAAGACGTCATCGCCCAAGAAGCGCGCCTTCGTGCAGAGAAGGCAGAGGCTGAAGAGCGACGCAGGCAAGAGAAGATCGAACGCGAGGATCGCGCTCGTCGTGACCGCGAGGAGGCGCGTGCGCGCACGCAGGATCTCGTCATGCTTATCGGCGCGCTGAAGAAGAACACGTAAGCGAGTGAGATGTCGATGGCCAGAAGATGTTGCGCTAGCACTCGGAGTGGAGTGCATTCATCAAATTGTAGTAGTGTTCATACACATCTAAGCCAAAGCCAAATCAAGCAGCATCTTTACATGTTTCGAATGCGCGCCTATGTTTTCCTTCTTCTCCATAAACCTTTACTGAAGTCAACAGATATACAAACAATTCAAAGCATCTGCCAACTCTACAACACCGCCTACAGGTTATTGCACTAAGCAAAGTCATCAAAGCAGCTCTCCTACTCAAGAAAATATATGATTCAGCAGAAACAAATGACTCAGATAAAAAGACTTAGCGCAGTTGCGACGGCACCTCCATGTCGCCCGCAAATGTGGTGCGGATCTGGGAGATTCCCACGGTGCGAACTCGGAAGTTCGCCATACGGAACAGGTTGTTGAGGCGAAGTCCTCGGAGCTCGGGGTCGTACGGCAGCGGCAGATTGAGCCGACTGTAGACCTTCTGCACGCTCCCCATGCCCCACTCCGCCGCCTGACGCACCGAAGTGATGGCGTTGTGGAGGGTGCGTGCAGAGGCTCTCAGCGATGGCAGGATTCGGTCCAAGTCGCCGTCCTTGAGCGGAGTGAGGATGCGTCCAACCATGGCCGTCGAACACGGGAACGCCGAGTCGGACACGACGTTCATGCGCGTGTCCGGGCAGTACTTCGGGTCGAGCAGCTTCATCCGGAAGCCAAGCGACGTGTCCGAGTCGTTCCACGACCCCGGACAGTTGTGGCGGCTCCAGATGATGCACCCATCCGCCGCAAAGCAAATGGTGCCTGTCACAAATACAGAGTGTAGCCACCCGTTATACATTGCGTTCTGTAAGTCAGCATCAGACGGTTGCTGCACCTGCAACACGTAGTTAGCAAACCGTATTAGCGTCGCGCTTAGCAATATATACATACATCATGATTCATCTCTGAGCTCGTACCTTAAAGTTCTTCCCATCGATGAAGCCAAAGGTGTGCTGCAGCAGCGGCTCACGGGCTTCGACGAGCTTCGCAAGCTCCGTTTGCTGCGCTGGTGACGGCCAGGAAATCCGCGCCGGCGCGTAGCCGGTGAGCGCCTTGGCCAGCGCCTCCTCCCCGCGACGCAGCACGCGTGACAGCGTGGCCGGGGGCACGCCGAACACCATGCAGAGCGTGCTTTGCTCCATGGAGCCGACGTAGAAAGATAGCACCAGTCCGAGTACTTGGTGGTGGTAGCGCAGCTTTGACGGGCGGCCACGCGCCGCTTTCTTGCGGATGTAGTAGAAGCCGACGAACCTCCGAAGCAGCTGGTGGAAGGCTGGCCTGTAGATCAGACTCTCATTAGAATTAGGTTTGAACAGATAACTCGATGAATGCAAGTACCTTGTGAGGCTCGTCGTGTTGATGAAGTTGGTGTCGGTCCCCTCGTGGTGAGAGTATCATCCACGCCGAGCTGCACGGCGCGTCCAGGCACTGGGTGGTGAGGTAGTGGCGGCTCCGCATGACGACCCGCCACGCCTCCTCCACCAGCAACTTGTACACCTCGCGTCGCACCTCGCCCACAGCCTTGCCTTGCTTCAGGAAGGTCCTGGTGAGCACCAGCAGCGCGCCGGTCTCCTCGCTCGCCATCCTCAGCCACTTGCGCTCGCCGCGCTCAAAATCGAAAGTGGCGAAATCTGGAAGGTGGCGGCCGATTTGCAGCCACTACGTTGTCCGGGATAAAGTGACGGGTACACTTTGAAATGGCTGTAATCTGCAAGTGCAGCCACCTGATTTAGGACAGTATGAGTAGGACACAGGAGGCCCCGATAAGCCATTTGTGGTGGCGCATTCAAGCGATAAGTCGATTTATATCTTTTTTAAGACCGCCTTATCTGCTGCAGATAAGGCGGTCGTTTAATGCATTTGTGGCAGGCGTCCATTCGGGGTTTTCTCGGCTACAATGACTTACTCGGAAGATTTAAGGTGGCGGGCAGTAATCTTGCTGTATGCGTACGACGTGCCTGTTGTGCTGGTTGCTGACGTGCTCGGCATTGACAAGCGTACACTGAGAAGGTGGCTGCAGCATTTCGGAGAGGAGTGCTTGCATGGCGCTGTCACAACCAAAAATGACGGTGGTAGAACTAAAGGGGGCGAACGACGAGGCTAATTATACATCCAGTCGACGTCAGTTTTGCAAAAAGGATAATCCCAGATTATCCTTAACCTAACCACCCCTTAAGTCAGATTAAGAAGTCATTGTAGAGAGGCAAAATTAGTGAAAAGGGCAATAAATAATGCTATTTAAAAAATAAGCTGCTATCCCAGTCTGCAGTGGAGCCCTGATTGCGTGTCAAGCAAACACAATATTTGTTTGAAAGTATGATGCAGATGAGCTCAAAATGCGTACGGTATAATCTTGGCGGTTGTGTCCTTGTTGTCGGAAGTCCATGCAGGAATCTTGCTGCTCCTGAGAACTGCGAACCCCCCGGACAACCAGTCCGGGTACCCCCAATAAAAATATATATTTGACTGCATCTATGTAATGGACATACCGTATTTGAGATCTCCTACTTCAGACACCTGATTATTGAAGTTGTAGCGTTGTATAATGTTTTTGTTCATTTTCAGTCCCTTTCGTGCAAATTATGGCCATATTCTGGTCATTTTGCACCTGTTCTACGCTATGAATTAGGAGATCTGTCTGAAGTAGGAGATCTCAAATACGGTACCTGCTTGAATGGTTCAGAATGAACCGACTATCTTAGCACTAAGAGCCGCAAGGTAGTTCGGTTGTCATCAAGATTTCCGTTATAGTCCACTTGATTTCTGGCTGGGCATCAGCTTTTGCGTTATGCCCAGCACTTGTCATTTTACTTTGCGTTATGAGTAAGGTACACGTACATGGCCGCAGCCATCACGCCTGCAGTGATTGACTGCGGCCAATGGTGATGCTGCTAGCTGGACAGGCTGGACATTGTCATCCATTACAGTGTATCGCCCCACACCGACGACAACAAGCAATGATACACTGCTGGCGCATGTTAAGCTGGTAACGCCTTAGATAGATAAGAAGGCTACATGTAGAGTAAAGCAGAAGAGCGATGATAATGCAAGCGCCTGTGCAAGTGGAGGCTTATTTCGCAAGCGAAGGCAGACCTGGTGTTGCCGGTTGCGGCAAAATCTTGAGTAAATCTCGGCCATGATGCGAGTGATTTAACATTCGCCAGCACATAGAGTAAGATTTTACACAAATAGCCGCAAGTGAGATGTTTTTAAACTGGTCCCTCAAAGATCATTTCTCCCTTAAAACTTAAGTAAACAGCTCCCAAGGAGACATTTGTCCGCACCTGAGCGAGCTTAATCTTTATCCCCCAATGTGCATACCCGTATGCGCCAGCGCATACCGGTATGCGCAACTTTAAAATTAGATTTTGGCATATGGACACGCATGTGGGTCTTGTGAGCTGGTATAGAGGTAGCTGAAGGACGTAGTAGTACACTCTTTTTTTCCCGAGATAAATTGAGCAAGTCTTCATAGCGAAGATGCAGGTTGAATTTGGAGATTTTTTCTAAAATGCCAATGTTAACGATAGCGGTATCGTCGTACCAACTTGCGAAAACAAACTCATAGCGGTCTCATTGTGATGTAGAGAGCTGATATACGCCGCTGACGAGTTTAGAACCGATAAACGCTTTAACAATACCAAATGTAGCCCGTTCAATATTAGTCTTCAACTTCCACTGCAACTCAGGTATAACATGCCGTACCGGCTTTTGCACAGCTACTTCAAAATGTCTTTCTCTTGAAAAACAAATGGCTCGGTATACAAACTTGTACACATATCGACGGAAGATATGGCCTGCAGACAAAAACCCAACATTCTGTACAAGCACGGTCGACACCGGGCATTACCTAACTACAAACATTTTGATTGGCTAAAATTGAGACTGGGAGTGAGACCACCATTGCTTAGACAACAGTACGCAGCAAAAGTATTGTAAGGAGAACAAAAGCACAAATCGAATTCTACTACAACGCCTAATATATATAGGACATTGTTAGAGCAGAGTTGGTGGGAAGCATCTTCGCACACAGAGCAGCAGCGTATTGCAGCAGGCCGCGGGCATCCGTTGATACCGCACTCCATCCTTTCGCCTTGAGGGATTTTCTGAAGTGTGAGGACACAGCGGCCACTCCTTTAAAAACACTGTGTGATTGGCTAATATTGTCTGAACAAAAAATGTGAGTCTCAACTTTTTTGTTCGAGAGTCGGACTACAGATACCGCCCACTAACTTGTACAGTGGTACTCTTTTAGTTCCTGCAGGCTATCACATGCGTACAAGGAATGGGCTGTTGCAGTTCAACTTACCGCCTTGGAGTCGCCCACTTGTCGAATCGACTGTATGAGCTACAAGGGCCCACCAACAACTTTTCTTCCCTTAATTGCTTGCTTTTGATGCATAGATATCCTGCCCCCATGGAGAATTCCTCTACTAGTGCCTAGTTTGAGCTGTGCGCCATGCACTACGCCTCACAGTGGAAAGTGGCTTCAAAACAAGAAAACCCTTTATATATACTATTATAATCTGGCTCGATTTGCAAGGGTATCAACTGACTGTGTGTACAACTTAGTGGGCGGTATCTGTTGATAAGGATTTGTAGTAGGCCATATCTTCCGTCGATATGTGTATATAACTTAACTTTTGCGAAAGCATACCGGTATGCTTGCATCCTGGATACCCGTATGCTTTCGACCTGGGGGATAAAGGTTAAGGCAACAACTAGCTGCAATATACACTGCGTGCACGGTGTTTAGCGCTTCTGTGCACGACAAAACGTTAGATTTGTAAACTAGAGTGCAATAAGAAACACTGGGACGTATCTCGCTAGTTACAGCGACCACCTATTGCGTTCAGATTGCTGTAACTACTTCAGCTGTATCTGATAGCCATGATACTTTCAATTCGTCTATTTCGGTCGAGGCTTACTCTGAATTACTTCTTTCACGGGCTTACGTGCACTAACTCCGCTTTTGCTTGAGCTTACAGTTCAATTGTGCGAACACTTTATGCTAAAAAATTATTCATGGAATAAAAGGTCTGCATTCAAACCCTTGCGTTGTGCTTCTCGATGCTCGCTACGACGCGTTCGTCGATCAATGTTACGCTTAGAATAGATGCTGCTTTCTAGGTTTAGAGTGTCCGCACCGGTAATGCTAAATCCCAAAGCTAAATCTCGCTTCCCTACCCACAATAATCTTGTGCAGGGGCAATTTAGCTGGTGAAACCATCTGAAACAAAGACTTGGTTTTTGTATGGGTGATTAGGCCGCCAGTAAATCTGATGCCAAATTTGGCATTGGAAATAGCATCCGGGCTGGTGGGTCATACAAAGTCCAAGACACTTTAGCATGTACCTTTTACAGTTGGCTGATGCCAAATTCGACCTGCCATACATGAAGTGGGTATAGGTTTACTCAGATTTAGCTTTGGGTTTAGCTTTACCGGTGCGGACACTCTTACCAGCTACAATTTGACATTGTTTCCTCTCTTCTGATCGCTACTAGATGTCACCGCGGATCCACGGAACCTGACCATGCACCTTCTTTCATCGCTGTTATCGTACCTGTCTGCCGCTCCAGAAGCTTGAGTGCTCTTTCTTAATTGCTTCGATAACAATGGCATTTACGAATCGTAGCCACACTGTATGGGGCAGAGCTTTTATCGTCCAACTGGCTTGTAGAGTACTTCCCCGCACTGGGGCGACCGACGTGCGTGCTTGTTACGCGTTCCCGAACGGAAGCTGGGGAACATGGTGAGCTGCTGCACACCAAAATGCTGCGGTCGACGTTCATGCCACAGACGAAAGAGCAAGATATGAACGACATACGCCTTGCGCTCACCTTATCCATCTTGAACTCAACCTCATAGGCTAGCCCCACCACTACATGTACGAGGCTGCGGCCGCGTTTTGACTATCCGGTAGTCAGGTTATCCCGACCACGTGGTCGGGATAAGTGCTCCCGCTTTACTGTGGAAAACCTTATAATCACACGCAAAAATCTGACCAACACAACAAATGCACGCACAATAACGCAAAAACGGTGGCCAGGCAAGGCCAAAGACGGTGTTCGGGCTGCTCCGTTGGATCCCGCTCTCAGTGATGTAGACAGGGCCCACTACAGTGTAGATTTACCGTAACCAGGTGTACCCCTGTGGGTACCATAAGCGCTGTGCGGTCAAAGTAGCTAGGTAGATCGATGGCGGTGTGACTAGCTCTAATATACTTTCTGCGCCACTTCGCTCGCTTCATTCATGTGAAGATACGCGTGGCGAGTTCAACGCACCACCTCTGGCACCGCTACGACTAAAATTGCGTGCGCTGGACCCTTAAAGCTTCGATACTACATACCGGTAGTGTTACATTAAAGGTGTTCGGCAGCGTGTCGCCGCGGGGCGGCTGCTCAATTGACACTTTAGGGGGCAAACACAGTGGCTGGACGTATAATTCACTGTTAGGCTTCAACCTTCTCCTGCTGCAAGCGCGGCGAGCAGCCAGCAGTCATGACGGGCGGTGCAAGCGATCATCTAACAACGATAATCTAGGCTAGCGTACGATGTCACAGCACTGCTTGCTCAGAGTAGGTGTGTAGCAGAGTGTTCGCCTATTTGAGCTTACTACATTTTAGTAGGAGCGCAGACACACCTAAGCTCGCAATTCCCTCACGTGAATTGTGTCAGGAGTAGACTTATAACCACTGACCAGTATAACTTTTTTGAGTAGCACCAATACATACCAATATGTATCTGATAGGTCCTCTAAAATATTACATGCTGCACTGCCTGCAACCCAGCTCAGGTATTTTAAAATGAAATGATGGCAACTTACATGTGTATCTAGCCTTCAGACAAGGTCGCTAAACGGCTTATCAGTCGCCTAAATATCCTACACAGGCTTAAATACGTGGGAGTCGTGAGGGACGTTGCCAAATCTTCGAAGCCCTGGTAAGACTTTGGTTAGCGAGGTCCAGAGCATTGTTGGTAGCTTGTATTCCAACAGCAAATAGTGCAAACTGATGGTGTCGTGGTGGGCTACCTGCTACACCCGAGGAAGTTTGCTAAAAGTTAATATCTTGCTCGGAAGCACCTACATGCATGTTGTTGGCATTTCCCGCTAAAAAAAATTGTAAATACTCTAGCGGTAGCCATACTTTTGACTAACCCTCGTGCGTAGCTTGCTTTACTATGGTTTAGATGCATGAAAGTGTACTCAGGACGACTCTCAGCACTGCCCTCAATGCGCTGGAGGCCCGCGTCGTCATGTTAGCACTGATGAACAACCTTAGCGAGTCTCGGTATCCGCCGACTGCTGATTGGCTAGATTGGCAAGACAGCCTGTACCCACACCCTATCTGTGCATCCCCCAGAGAACGTCCATGCGCAAAAAAGACGCCACATTCTTTTGTGCTCGTCAGCGTGGTTGCTGTGTTGGCACAGTTTTGATGTGCTGCTACATGTACAGCTTTGTTGTGCGGGCACAGCACTGCTATGTGTTGGTAATGCGTTCTCACAAGAGACCCACATCCTTCCCGGTTTTGATGAATTTCGATTTGCACTTCACGAGTTTGTTTTTGCTCTTGCCGAACTGTACACAGTGCAATTACACACCGCGAATACTGCACACCTGGAAACAGTGATGGCAAAAACGGAGTTTAGGCCGCCTTTTGGGGGTTTAGGCGGGTGTTCTTTGTGCTATATCTCAGCTTCTAGAACGTCTTTTCAAGTGAAAACGACTGTTTTCAATTCCTTGAGCAAAGCGCAGCGTTTTGACAAAGTTTCAACTCGTATTTCGGCCTATTAGTAAGAAAGATGATAATTTTGAAAAGGGCCACCGCTGGAAAAGGTGTACCTGTATTGTACATGTATACGTCATGACAGCAAAAGGCAGATGGCAAATCGCCATCATCAAATACAGTGCAGTACGTAAAGACTGTACGTTACTGTACAGTACACACCAGATACCATTCTGTGTCCCTGACTATTCCACTGATGTTTATAACTACAGTATAGTAATACCGGCACAGTAGTGAACACTCAGGCCTGTCATGTACCGGTACACCATTTCAAGGCCAAATTGAGAGAAGTCAAAATCAAAACAAAAACGACCAAAATCAAAACAAGAGAGATCAAGAAAAAGGGCACTGTCCCGGCCAAAATTTTCCGGAGGGAATTTTCTGATCGACATAGAGTGGGCAAGTCAGTTGCTCTGTACAATATATTTGGTCTTGAAGGTGATTAGATGATATGCATATTCAGGATTGGAGGTTTTCCCAATTTGCTTTTGGCGGTTCTCAATTTGAAGCACGACTTCTCTCAATTTGGCCTTGAAATGGTGTACCATTGGGCCATGATGACCGGCTGCATCTCCAATCCGCGATGCTTCCCACTTTTCATCTGGCTTTTCCCCGACAAAGACTCTTGGTCGTCAGCGAACACGATGCATCTCCAGCGGTTGATGACATTGGCCCTAGTCTTCGCGAGGCCACTCCTCGCAGAAGCCTTGGAGGCAGACCCCACGCCACCCGTGCCCGAAGGTTTCATCTGGGCTGGTGCCCACGCACCAGTCTCCGTGCCAAGATACCTCAGAACAAGCGCCGTCGCCGAGTTCACGGATGGCGACGAAGAGAGAGCGGGGATGGCCGAGGCTGCGGAGAAGGTGGCAACCTTCTTCTCGTCTTCGAAAGTAACCCCGGAGCGCCTTCAAAAGTGGCTCGACGAGGGGAAATCTGCCGAAATTGTTTTCGGCCGCATGCGTCTGAAAAAAGCGGGGGAGTGGCTGTTGTACCGGCCCCAGTTCACCGAGTGGCTCAAGTACGTCGACGATTTGAATGCCAAGGACCCGACCAAGAGGATGTCCACGATCTCGACTCTGACTACTCACTACAGCGACGCCACCCTGTACAAGATGATTCAGTCTGCAAAGTTTTACACGGACTCGAAAGACCTCGCGGTGCGATTGGAAAGAGAGCAAATGGAACACTGGGTGGCCACCGCAAAAGCCCCTGACGACGTCTTTCGCTTTATGGCTCTGGATAAAGTGAAGGATAATATCATCAAAAACCCGGAGTTCATCACTTGGAGCAAATATGTGGACGATTTCAGCGCGAAGTATCCTGAAAAGCCGGGTTCGATGGTTCCCGCACTGGTAAAGTACTACAGGGATGACGTGACCCTTTTCAGAATTGCTGAGAAGGCCACGCACGTGGAAGCAACCAAAGATATCGCCACGAAATTAGAGGACCAACTGGTGACATTCTGGTTAAACGCAAGAAAAACACCGGGCGACGCTCTAATCGACCTCGATCTTGGCAGAACAGTGGATTATATGTTGGAGAGACCGCTCTTCCTCAGTTGGCTTAAGTATGCGACCGCTTACAGTGATAAGTTCCCACACGCAAAAGCGACTGCTATCGAGGCGTTAACGCGGAAATTCGGCGAAACCAACGTGGCGAAGATGCTTGGCAGGGCTAAAGCAAGAGATGAAACCCGAGACTTGGCGACAAAGTTGCTGTCAGCGCAAGTGGATATGTGGAGGAACAGCGGGAAATCTGTGGACGAAGTGTGCGAGCTACTCGACCTCCGCCTGAAAATCGACTTCACTAACAATCCTCTGCTCAACACGTGGGTCTCGTACATGGACATGTACGCCAAGGAGAACCCTGGGAAGCTCACGGAGATTTTGTCGAAACTGGACTCTCGCTTCAAGGACCGAGCCATGAACCAGATCCTCCTAGAAGCCATGAAGTTCCCCAGTATGGAAAGCGCCGCAACAGCACTCCAGACCCAGAAGATCAAGAGCTATGCGGCGAATAACGAGTCGCCTGTTGATGTGTTCGCGTGGCTGAACCTTGACAACGTGGGAGACAATCTCCTCAGCGATCCTCTATTCACGAAGTGGCTGAAGTACGCCAAGGATTTCAACAAGAAGAACCCGAAGCAGCGAGAATCAGTATTCACCCCCATCCGTATGAATTATAACCCCGAGCCCGTTGAGCGTATGATCCAGGCGGCAATGAAAAATCCCAGCACCGTGAGCATTGCGAAACTGCTACAGAGGGAGCGGTCCAGACACTGGCTCGACCGGAAGCATCCCCCTCGGCATGTGTTCCATTTTCTGGATCTGAACAACGCCGGCGAGAAGACCCTAGCAAGACCGAACTTCAAACTTTGGTCCAGGTATCTGAACGATTTCAACCGCCGGTACCCGAGCGAGAAAACGACGATAATCGATGGGATTCGGGCGAACTACAACGACTTGAATCTTGTGAGGATTTTGGATGCGGCGAAACAAAACAAAAATACGAAGAAACTGGCGATGAACTTGGAGGGTGCTCTAATCAACAAATGGGTAGCGAAGAAGGAACCGCTGGAGACCCTTAGAAGGAGGTTTAGCCACATGCGAATCGCCGACGACTTGATCGAGAGATATGCCGCGAAGCTGAATGCCTTGACTGAGAAACCCTCATAACACAAGCTCACCAAACGTGTAGTGATGAAAATGCAGCGCATTCTAGCGAAGTTTTGCGATTCAATTGTTCTTCCGCATTCAATGGGTTATGAATCCTCGTGAATATAACAGGAGCCCGACGACGTTCAGGTTGGAAACCTGAGTTGGAGCGCGATTACTTAAGTACTTTACAGTTTGGCGCCTTGATAACTGTGCATTGCATTGTACGGTTTGATGGGCTCCGCAGATCGCGCTAACGTTAGTAGCATCAATGGTGACTTGATCGAAACTATTACGTATTGATCAAATTTCCAGCAACTGATCACCGCGAACAACCGCAAGTTTCAAGCAAATATGCTGCTCAGTCGCTCGAGACGCCACACGAGCAAAAAGGACGCTTCGTTGAGTGCCTTAGTGATCCACGGTGAACAGGTTGACCGTGCCGTTAACTCGCTTGCGGAAGTACTTCATGATGCTCTCTACTGCACAAAAGAGAACTGCAAGATGGATGTCCGTATTCTGGTGTTGTGCAAACGTAGTCTATCTCGGATAGCCTTACTGATGTTGGAAGCCAATACAGATCCACCTGCGATGAAGCGAACATATCTGTTGTTGCGTTAGCGAAGGTGAGCTCAGAGCACGGATATAATACTACCCGTTTCATTTCCGACTACTCGAATGGAGCGAGTATCGGGAGAGCTGCTGCCGTCAGCGAACAATGTTAAGTGACAACAATGTACCTCACTGAAAACTAAAAGCGTACCGGGAGAGCTACGGCACTGCGTTGGTTGAGCGCATCATGCGTCTAAATCCGGTCAGTGTGAAGAGCTGCATCCGTGGCGATAACCTCCCGGGCACCGCTCACTAAACCTGAGTTTTTTTTCGACTTGGGATATCGACCTGGGTGGGGTGGGTAAACGCTTCATGGCGCGAGTGTGAGGCTGATTTCTCGTTCAACACTCTGTCCTCCATGCTTCTCGGTCTGCACACAAGATTTCAGAGCGATCCCATCTCTAACAACAACCTATCAGACTCTCTCGGAGGTAAGCTGTCCACGCTACTGAGTGGCACAAAGACACTGAGGTAAACTGTCCACGCTACTGAGTAGACCACCGGCTAAAAACGTGAAATATTCGCGAGTTACTACTGTGCAATTTAGATACCAGTGCTATTTCCTGGCCCCTAAGTTATTGTGATATTTCGACGTAATTTGTCTAAGCAGTGATATTTTTGAATTTAACTCGGTCTTTATCAGTGGAACTGACATGCAGCAGCACATGCCAGAAAAATGGAATAAACACGAATCATTGCGCATTATCTCCGTCTGAACGTAGTGATACACATTCTTGTCCATAAAATACACTAGTTTTACTACATTTTGATACGGCCACTCGTTAAAATCGAGCTTGGAGCCCAGTCGACAATTTCTAGCCATTCTGGATGAGCTCTTTTTCATCAAAACCCTTGGTTTTGATAGCGTCGCGTTTGCTATCGACGTCCAGAAGAAGTAAAAAGTCACACAACCGATGGAGAAATCCTCTATCATTATATATATTTAGTGTTTTCACAATCCTTACAAGCCGACAGCAAGATTTGAAGCTGTGATTTGACCCGAGACGAACATTTATTCGAAATGACCCTCTCAATGCAACGTACTATTCACAAATTTAGATAAAATACAAATAAATAGAAAACATGGCTGAACTCGCTTTAAAGTAGGATTTTTGCATAATGGGAGCGGAATCACTTACAGGCATGATCGATACAGGAACAAGGGGGCACACAGTCTCCAGTGTACTACCAATGAACGGGAAGCTAGACCAATAGACCTCGTACAAGTATTCGCAGTCCTTGCTCAAGGCCACCAAGAAAGAACTCATCACGCTCAACTACACGCTCCGCGAAATTGTGCGTATGATGCTACTTGGAGACCCCAGAGAAACGAAGTTTGGTGATGTCGTACGCCAGTAATAACGGCGATCTGCAGCGCCTTGGCCGATCTTGTGTGAAGCGAATGGCGGCATTCAACCTGACTGTGTATCGCAATCGCACCTCCGCATTTTTTTCCGTACCACGCCAAGCGGTTTTTGGCTCCAGCCAGGCATCATAACTAACGTTAGAATCAAACTGGTGGCTTCAACATGAGTAGACAAAGCGGTAGAACTTGAAGTTTAACCCCTGCAAAGAATACAAAACCCTCATGTACCGAATTCTCGAAGTTTTATTTATTTTATTGATAAGTAGGTGAACATCTTGTCTAGAGCGTCGCATTGGTCTCAGTATGGCCAGCGAAACCGCAGCTTTAGCGCTGTGGTGCAGGAGGTCAGGCTACACAGGAGTGCTTTTCGACAACACTTCGAGCTTCGTCGTATACCGCGTGATCATTTCGTCGGATGTTGGCACCCCACGAAGCATCCGTTTTAGGTCCTCCACCTTCTCGCCCGTGACGAGCCACTTGTTGATAAGCGCACTCTGTAAGTTTGCCGCCAAATTTTCCGTTGCGGGGTCCTTCTTCGCAGCAGCCAAAATCGGAAGCAGAAGAATGTCCTTGTAGTTAGCCCGTAGGCCATCGAGCATAGTCTCTCTTTGTGTGGGATACCGCTGATTGAAGTCGTTCAGATACTTCGCCCACAATTTAAAGTTTGGACTGGCAAGAGTTTTTTCACCAGTCTTGCTTAGGTCCAGGAAATGGAACACAAGCTGGGGTAGCTGCCCTTCGTCCAGCCAATGCTTGGACCGCTCTCTCTGCATCAGTTTGGCGATCTTCACGGTGCTCGGATTTTCCATCGCGATCTCGATCATTCGGTTCACAGGCCCGGGGTTGTAGTATATGCGCAGCGGTGTGAAGAAGGATTCTTGGTGCTTCCGATTCTTCTTGTTGAAATCCTTCACGTACTTCATCCACAGCTGGAACAACGGATCTCCGAGAAGATTATCCCCCGTGTTGTCGAGGACTAGCATCTTGAAGACTTTCTGGGGGGACTGATTACTATCCAGATAGCCCCGGATCTTCTCCGTCTGGATTGCGATAGCCGTCTTTTCCAAACTATGGAAATTCTTGACGATCAATTGCAGGATTTGGTTGAAAGGTCTGTCCTTGAAGCGCGACTCGAACGTCGACAACAAGATAGACGCCATGCTGGGATTCGCCGCGATGACCGTATTCACGTATGAAACCCACACGCGAAAGACAGGATGGGCAGCGATGTCACCCACTAGATGCTCAGGGTCTAGCCGTAGCAGTTTGTACACTTCGTCGACAGATTTTCCACTGCTCCGCCACATTTCCAGTTGCGCAGACTCCAATCTCGAGGCGACACTCTGTGTTGCCTTGTCTGCCTTCGCTCTAAGAATCATCTTGGCCACGACGTCATCACCGAATGTCCGCGTTAACGCTTCGACCATCGTCGCCCTGACTGTCTTCTCGGCTTCGCCGTTCTTTACATTGTACGCTTTGATGTATCGGGCCCAACTGTTGACTAGTGGGCTCTCCCACATCTTAGCGTTATTTTCCCAAAGAAGCGAGTTCTTGCCAAGACCGATCGATACCAGGACATGGTCTGGAGTCTTCCCACTGTTCAGCCAAACTCTGATCAACTCATCCTGCACCTTCGCAGCGATGGTTTTGGTATTCTTCAAGTTCTTCGCCGTCTGGGCCATTTCAAATAGAAGGCCATCATCCTTGTATAGCTTCACGAGCGTCGGGACCAGTGACACCGCTTGGTCAGGATACTTTGCGTTGAAATCGCCCACGTATTTGGCCCAAACGTCGAACTCACGGTTGGTGAGAATATTCCCTTTCACCTCACCAATCTTCATCAGACGGAATACATCGCCCGGGTCTTTCGCAGCGGTTAAATCTGCTCACTCTGCAACTTTGTGGCGACATCCTTCGTTCTCGGAATCCTTTTGGCTTTTGTGAGCAGGGTATACAGGGTCACGTCGTCGTAATGCGTAAGTAGAGTCGAGATCGCGGACGGTCCTAGCGCGGGGCTCTTTGCACTCAAATCGTCGACGGATGAGAGTCACTGAGTGAGCTTCTCGTGGTTCTTGATGGAGAACAACGAGTCGCCGACCTTGTCGAGATTCAAGAGGGTGAAAGCGTCATCTGCAGACTTTTCGACGTTGAGCAACTTTTGGAGCTTTTCCGGCGCTGTGTTCGAAGCCGCGACCAAGGTCTGGACCTTCTCGACGATTGGAGCGGTCGGGCCCGCTCTCTCCTCGTCGTCATCATCGCCACCGACACCTCTGGTTGTAAGAAATCTAGTTGCGCCGATACCGGTTTCACCCACAGTTTTGACGCCAGCCCAGCTTGAAGCGTTAGACTCGAGAGCTGCGGAGCCTGTCACCGACGCGAAGTACGCGATGACGGTGAGACTCGTCAAGACTCGCAGGAGACGGAGGCGCATCGATCGACTTTTGAGGATTCAGGAATGAATGGATTGCCAGCCGTAAGTGCAGAATGCTCGAGCCAGGCGTTGTAGTAATATATTGTACTTATAATAAGTACAGTATAGTATTTTTGTATGCATTCGATACTCCGCGATCACGATGAATTCGTGGCCAAGTTCGGATGTAAGTGGGTAGTTTCCGAGGAGCCGAAGGCGAGGCGGAAGGTGATTTTTCCTGGAGGGGGAAGGTCATCAGATCAAGTGCTCGAGCTTCAACGTCAAGACCACGAAGCCAACGTTCAGCACAAGCTCGTCCTCGCAAGCTGCATGTTGTATATTTAGGTGCCTTGGTTTCCTATCCAACATGCGGAGCTGCATTGTGCAGTTTCCGAGCGGATAGGTTTTCCCAACGCTAGTTAGGATAGAAAGGAAGGGAGTCCATTCACGGAGAGGGCATTTGCTCTTTTGCTGCGGCGCGACCATCACGCTCCACCGACGGACTCACTCGGCTTCATCACGCCGCGGTCGCGCTCGCTTTCCTACACCTACTTGGGGGCTGCTCGCTCTCCCCCGACGGAATCGCCGACAGAGCGAGCAAAAGAGCAAACCCGTGCTGTGGTTTGTGACTTCGGCTACACGAGTACAATTCGGCCGTCGAGACTTCAGCCTCGACCCCAGGGTTCAGTTCGACTGGGAGCAACGCGGTTGGTCACCCCGGGAGCACAGCGTCCGCTGGCAGACCCGCTCGCCTTTTACAAGGTTCATCTACATGGCCGGGCATCGACCTCAAGACTGCGGCTGCCTTCTCCAGGAGTACGCCAACGCTACTCGCCCTCATCACGGTCCCCTCGCTGGAGTCAAGCGGTGACGGAAGCTCAAGTAATACACCGAGTCACTCACCAATCTGCATGCCGGTCTCTCACGCGAGCCATGTAAGTCGCTCCGAACTCTGTGCTCTCACTATGTGTACGTTTTGTTATCATGTAGGCTTCTCTCAGTCCATTCACATGCACGCCTCTATCTGGGGGGTTGGCCTCTCCGATCCAGCTCTCAGGCCGGCGCCGCGGTTCATCACCCACGCGTCGACGCCCCTCAACCTGACTCGACGAGTCCTCGGCTAAACATGTGAATGGACTTCCTTTGCCCCCCATGACCTGCACTCGCAAGGAAATGGGTAGTTTCCGAGGAGCCGAAGGCGAGGCGGAAGGTGATTTTTCCTGGAGGGGGAAGGTCATCAGATCAAGTGCTCGAGCTTCAACGTCAAGACCACGAAGCCAACGTTCAGCACAAGCTCGTCCTCGCAAGCTGCATGTTGTATATTTAGGTGCCTTGGTTTCCTATCCAACATGCGGAGCTGCATTGTGCAGTTTCCGAGCGGATAGGTTTTCCCAACGCTAGTTAGGATAGAAAGGAAGGGAGTCCATTCACGGAGAGGGCATTTGCTCTTTTGCTGCGGCGCGACCATCACGCTCCACCGACGGACTCACTCGGCTTCATCACGCCGCGGTCGCGCTCGCTTTCCTACACCTACTTGGGGGCTGCTCGCTCTCCCCCGACGGAATCGCCGACAGAGCGAGCAAAAGAGCAAACCCGTGCTGTGGTTTGTGACTTCGGCTACACGAGTACAATTCGGCCGTCGAGACTTCAGCCTCGACCCCAGGGTTCAGTTCGACTGGGAGCAACGCGGTTGGTCACCCCGGGAGCACAGCGTCCGCTGGCAGACCCGCTCGCCTTTTACAAGGTTCATCTACATGGCCGGGCATCGACCTCAAGACTGCGGCTGCCTTCTCCAGGAGTACGCCAACGCTACTCGCCCTCATCACGGTCCCCTCGCTGGAGTCAAGCGGTGACGGAAGCTCAAGTAATACACCGAGTCACTCACCAATCTGCATGCCGGTCTCTCACGCGAGCCATGTAAGTCGCTCCGAACTCTGTGCTCTCACTATGTGTACGTTTTGTTATCATGTAGGCTTCTCTCAGTCCATTCACATGCACGCCTCTATCTGGGGGGTTGGCCTCTCCGATCCAGCTCTCAGGCCGGCGCCGCGGTTCATCACCCACGCGTCGACGCCCCTCAACCTGACTCGACGAGTCCTCGGCTAAACATGTGAATGGACTTCCTTTGCCCCCCATGACCTGCACTCGCAAGGAAATGGGTAGTTTCCGAGGAGCCGAAGGCGAGGCGGAAGGTGATTTTTCCTGGAGGGGGAAGGTCATCAGATCAAGTGCTCGAGCTTCAACGTCAAGACCACGAAGCCAACGTTCAGCACAAGCTCGTCCTCGCAAGCTGCATGTTGTATATTTAGGTGCCTTGGTTTCCTATCCAACATGCGGAGCTGCATTGTGCAGTTTCCGAGCGGATAGGTTTTCCCAACGCTAGTTAGGATAGAAAGGAAGGGAGTCCATTCACGGAGAGGGCATTTGCTCTTTTGCTGCGGCGCGACCATCACGCTCCACCGACGGACTCACTCGGCTTCATCACGCCGCGGTCGCGCTCGCTTTCAACCCACCACGCCACTCCCTGGGTTGGCCTCTCCGATCCAGCTCTCAGGCCGGCGCCGCGGTTCATCACCCACGCGTCGACGCCCCTCAACCTGACTCGACGAGTCCTCGGCTAAACATGTGAATGGACTTCCTTTGCCCCCATGACCTGCACTCGCAAGGAAACAAGCCGATCACGGGATTGCACGGACGATCGCAATGATCAGGCTGCTACCAATTATAATAGGTTTTTCTACCTAACGACCTAACGAGGCATGGTGCCATCTCCACTGTATTAATACTTAGATTAGGCAGACATGTTTTATATAGAAAATTGTATGGCAGGAAGCAAATCCAGAACCTAATGCTTGATCAAGACCCACCAGGGCCATGCCTCGAAGGAGTGCTGTGCTTGCAGCTACCTTCCATCATTGCCAATGATACAGCTTACTTAAAGTGTGCGCTAGTTTACGGAGTCTACAAGAAGGCTACATTAGTATACGTGTACCTCGATCCTCTATTATTTTATATAGCCTAGAGTTCCTCAACACTGCTGTACCATCGTCGACGTCGCCAAGATCGTCGTCGGTGTCAGTTAGCGACTTGTACTAGTGCTCGATAGGAGGTGAATTTCAGAATGAAAGCTACATGCAGCGTCTAACTACGCGAGGTACAGCCTAACTACGTGAGGTACAGCCGTGACAACGTGTCGAGATACAGAGATACAGTCTGGCGTACGTCCCATCCAGCGATCGTCCACCGAGCTCCAGGCAGAGGAGCTGCAGCTTGCTTGTAAGACCGTCTACGACCAACACCACCCCCACAAGCAAGTGCTCGGATCGTCATCCAGACGCACTGCAGGGACCACAGAGGTCACGCTTGCGGGTGAATTCGGTTTTGGCAAGTGATTTGGTCAGCAAGTCGGCAGGGTTATCGCTGGTGGGCACGTATTGCAGCGCCATCTTGTTCTTCTTCAGTGCGTCCTTGACGTAATGAAAACGGATGTCGATAGCCTTCTGTGCATTGGATGAGCCATCCTTCTTGATCCTGCTGATAGCAGATAGACTGTCCACTTGTTGCACGATGGTCGGCTCAACGGCATCGCCCAAGAGTTCTCCGGTGACCATGGCGATCCATCCCGCCTGCTGCAGCGCTTCGCACGCCGCCACAAACTCTGCTGTTGTGCTCGAGAGGGCCACCACGGACAGCTTGAGAGAGCCCCAGTGAACTGGGCAGCCAAACACTCATACGAAAAAGCCCGATACTGACTTTCGGTCAGTCAGATCGTTAGCCCAATCTGCGTCCGTAGCCAAACTCACATTTTCAGCACTCGGAGTCAGCATCAACTTGGCGTCCTTGGTATGATGAAGGTAACCGAGCACGTGCTTGGCGGCATCCCAAGCAACTTTACGCGGCTTCGAACAGTGTCGTGCCAATTGGTTCACTGCGAACGATAGGTCGGGTCTCGTCACTCGGGCCACGTAGAGCAAGCAGCCGACTACCTGGCGGTAAGGAACTTTGCTCATCTCTTCGACTTCTTGCGGTGAGGGCTCGTCCTGAAAATCAAGACGCGTGTTGGGAACCATGGGAGTGTCAGCCTTCCTCGTCGGAGACATCGCGAACCGGTGAAGAATTTCTTCGATGTACGTTGCCTGAGAGAGCTCGATGCCAGAATCGGTCCGCTGAACCTTGGTGCCGAGAAATTGTGAGGGAACGCCCAGATCCTTGACTTGAAATTTGACGGAGAGTGCAGTCATCAACCGCAGCACCACTTCTTCGCTCTGATGACCTACCAGGATGTCATCAACGTACAGGCAAACGAGGAGAAGCCCACTGTCATCCCTTTTGTAGTACAGACAGGCATCGCCCGTGGTAGGGCGCAGACCAAACGCCTTCAGGAAATGATCGATCTCACGGTTCCACTCGTGCCCCGCTTGGCGAAGCCCGTAGAGTGCCTTTTTCAGTTTCCACACGAGACCCTCAGCCCCAGGCCGCTCAAACCCTCGAACTTGACGCACGTTTACCTCTTCTTTGAGTGGGGCCTTAAGGTACGCTGCTGGAACATCACCCTGACGAACGTGCATGTTGTGTTTCCCAACGAACGCTAGGAATATTTTCACACACACACACCAGATCGATGACCGGAGCATGAGTGTGCACGTAGTCGCGCAAGTACACTTGCAGGTTGCCGCACGCGCATACTCGCGCTTTGTAGCGTTCCACATTTCCGCCGCGCCGATCTTAAGTCGAAACTGGACCGTGTTGTTCAGAGCCGTCTTTCCTGCCGGCAGCGGCACTAGCTCAAATGTATCATTCGCTTCGAGTGCCCGAATTTCTTCCTCTGTGGCGCGTCCTCAATGTATCCACTGCGGCGACATGCGCGCTTCGCGCATATTGAGGGGCTCCTTGATGATCTCCGCGACAAGCAAGAAGGCTGGGGAGATATTGCGCGCCGAAAGTCGTTCAGAGCGCCGAGTTCGGGTCAGTTCCGAACCCCCGTTGAGCTCATCTACGGCTTCTCTCGACCAGCTCGTGTCACATAGAGCCCTTGCAGCCGCTTCTTGTCGCGACAAGGACTCTTCACGCGAGCCAACTACAATTTGCCGGGTCGACACACTATCGTCCGGCGGATCGTCGGTGGTGCCCTGCGTCTGCGAGGTGTCGTCATCCGGGAGTAGCACTTCCTCATACGCCATGTTGTCCAGCACGAAGACATCTGCTGAGTCACAAATTCTTCTTGCTTCACCAAGCAGATAGACCCGTGATCCTTTGACCGATTCCGAGTAGCCGACAAAGGCGCCCAACACACCGCGGCCAAGAAAGCGCAGCCTTTTCGTTCTGGTGGGGTCTGGGGTCCGTGCCACGACGGCTTGACCGAAGATAGGTAGTTGCCCAAGATTCGGCCGCGTCTTGAAGAGCATTTCGTGTGGAGTAAGATCTTCGCCATGCCTGGGAGTGCGATTCCGCAGATACGCCGCGTGCTTCAGCGCGTCCTCCCACAGGTAATGAGGCAATTTCGAATCAATCAGCATTGCAGCCGCCATCTCAGTCACGGTTCGTATGCTCTCTCTGACACTCCGTTTTGACTTGATCGATATGGAGCCGTGTGCTGATGGCGAATGCCGTGTAGATCGACCAAGCGCCTGAAGCCACCATTTACGAACTCTCCGCCACCGTCAGTGCGTACGGTTTTGATTTCTTCGACCGGTACTGCAGCCTGTCGAGCGATAAACCTCAGGAAATCAGCGCATTTTTCCGTGGCTTGGTCCTTGGTTCGAAGCCCATAGACTTTGATGTATCCCCTCCACACCGCAACCAGAAAATATTCGCTACCATTATAAGACTTAATCGGACCGGCCAGGTCCAGATGACACACGGCGTTGGCAACTTCGTCGCACGAGCTTCTTATCACGGGCGCAGCGGAATGCTGCGACTTTGCTAGGGCGTACGCAGTCCACGTCTGGTGTCTCGCGTCAGCACCAACGTAGTCCATGCCGTCGACGGCTCCGCTCCTTGCCAGACGACGACACGCCTCGAAGTATAAATGCCCCAGCCGACAATGCCAGGTGAGAAGAGAGGCTCGACGCTGAACGCTAAAACCTGCACCTCGTAACGTTGCGACCGGGTACTGATGCTGCATGATGACTTCATATACGCCGCCAGACTCCACTGCTTGTAAGATCACCTGCTGCTTTCGTCCCGAAGTCACCTCCCAAGCGCTTCCGTCAAATAGCACGAGGTAGCCCTTCTTGACGAGCTTCGACACCGACAGCAGCGAAAGGGACAAGCCGGGCACCAAGTAAACGTCGTGGACCCACGTCCGAATGCGCCGAGATTTTCCGTCCTTGCCCTTCACCACCGTGTTCAGCTCCATTTTTCCCTTCTGATCAATCACAACTTCTCTCCCATCGGCCACAGTTACTAACACCGGCTTTGACAACGCAGTCACGCCTATCAGATTTTCACGCTGGCCAGTCAGGTGGAAAGACGCTCCTGAGTCCATCAAGACTCTGGGCCACCTGACGCCTGCCCTTCATTCTTGATCTTCGGCGAGGGCCGCTGATGCTGTACCTGCTAGCGTTCTCTTCGGGCAGTCGCGTGAGATGTGGCCGTATCCGTTGCACTCGTAGCACCTCGTTTTGGCCGTCACCTTCCACCGCGGCTTTCCGGCTCTGGCCTGTTTGGCAGTGCGGTCCACAATTACGGCGAGAGCTTTTTTCCTTTTGGGCGAACGTCGGACTGTCGTCGGTTCCTTTACATCTTTTTGCCGGTTGCTCGACGGTGTAGTTTGAGGCGCCGCGCTTTTGCGTGAAGCGTGGTCGAAACGGCTCCGCTTGTCCGTTGCTTTTCGAGTTCGGTCACAACCATGTCAAGCACTGGTCCAGCGAGGATACCCTTGGCGAACTTCTTGCGAGCGAGTCGCTCGAGATCCTTCTCGAACGCGGGGTGGGCATGTTCGACGAAGGCATACACCGCCTGCCTTCCGTTGGATTCAAGTCCCGAGCCACCGGGTAGGGAGTCTGCGATATCAAGCAGGCGACTCGCGTACTCCATGTAAGTTTCCGTTCTGCGTTTCTTGGACTCCGTGAGCGTCTTCCGAAGTACATTTTCGCCGAGAGGGGAACTGAATTGTCGCGATGAGATGGCCGCCGGCTTCGGTCATGGTTAACCCCGGGTTATCCTGCTTCACGCGGATGAACCAGTCTGCTGCCAGGTCACACAGCGACCCAGACAACACACTGCGCTGCTGCAGGTCGGACCACCGGTGCCCATCGAAGACTTGGGCGTCCGTCAGCTGGCCCGCGAACTGGCGCCACCACTTGCGCACACCAGAGTCTACTGCCCCCGGCTCTACCCGTCCAGAGAAGCGGGAATCGTGATATTCTTGCGACTTGGTTTTCCGCCGAGGGGGAGTCCCACGAGTTGCGCAGGTACATCGCCATCGTTGCTGCCGGAGGTACCTGAGCTTGGGTTCCTAGGCGCGTGAGTCTCATGGCTGTCTTCCGGGCCAAGGTCCCTGTCTTCCGTGCTGACAGTGCGGTCGTTCGGGCGGTTTCCTTGCGATCCTCGGCGGCTGTTGCCGGTGGGCGCGCGGGATCCTCTGCGAGGGGACGACAGTCCTGGAATTGGCTGGAACCTGCCGAACGGGGAGAGGTGCGCGTTCCGGTTCCTGCCATTAGCTTCGGGTGAGGCTGCGGCTGTTAACCTGTCAGTTAGCGACTTGTACTAGTGCTCGATAGGAGGTGAATTTCAGAATGAAAGCTACATGCAGCGTCTAACTACGCGAGGTACAGCCTAACTACGTGAGGTACAGCCGTGACAACGTGTCGAGATACAGAGATACAGTCTGGCGTACGTCCCATCCAGCGATCGCCCACCGAGCTCCAGGCAGAGGAGCTGCAGCTTGCTTGTAAGACCGCCTACGACCAACAGTCGGAGATGCTGTTGAAGTCGCCATCGCTCATACCACTGCTGCCACTACTTGACCTAGATCTGGATCGTACGCACATCTCGGCCTCCTCGAGATCGGCGTTGTTCTCGCACTTGTCTCCACTGTCGCTGTCTTGTCCAGATCGCCGTCGAAGTAGTCCTGGTCATTGATCGTGTCGAGAAGGCCCGTGTTGTATCGTGCTTTGAGTTATGTACTTTTCCAGCTCATCCTTGCACCTCAAGGCGGACTCCTTGTTGGTGTAGAACTTTGGGATATACTCCTCCAACTGAGTCGTAGTCTTCTCCTTGTCATCTTCGTCCCACTCCAACAGCTTTGTGCATGTCTACCGGACTGGCAGAGTGCATTAAGGCGTCCAACGCAGAGCGAACAGCAGGTGTTGCGGGTGAAGCCATTCTGGTGGGTGCAGGCGGGTTCGAGTTGGAGGGATGGGTGGCTTGGGAGCTGCAGGGGGATGTTTCGAAAGTGAAACTACACCGCTGCAGCTCAAACGACGGCTCTACCGTGTCCGGATAGCCTTGAGCGCATAGCGTCTTAGAATAGTTCGGCCGCATCCGGATATTAAGAGTTGAGAAAGATTTCAAATTGAAGTTGGATAGATGCACCTTGAAAAATTTATCGACCCCTTTCCTGGCTTCAACGAAAAATGAGCTTGTGCGCAGGAAACATGTATACCAGAATTTGGTAGATGGAAATCCTACATGTTTCCTCGTGTGTACCAGGAAACAGTATACCGATACCGGCGCACCCTACTTACTTTCCATCATTGCCAATGTAATACTTTGATTATGAAAGTCTCGAAACCCACAATACTGTTCTGATTTCCGTTTAGGACCAATCCCTAAGGTTTATTTTAACCCAATCAGGGAGTAGATACTGAAGTTGAAGAGCTCAGTTAGGTAGTGGTGGCTCTTCCCCGTTACGGCAACCCAGCACGAAGCCTCGTCCCAGTTGTCGCTGCAAGAGAACCCTCTCAACGAGGACCAAGAGAGAAGAACACAGTCGATTCGCAGAGAGCTATGGACTACGGCGACGTGGCGGCCATGTTCAGCTCCAAGCAGTCGGCGCGCATCTTGCAGCAGCACCGCAGCAGCGTCGGCAGCGTGGACAACGACTCGGAGGCGCGCACGTTGACGGACTTCGAGGAGGCAAACGACACGCACAGCGTGCACAGCGGTCACTCCAATTCCTCGCACCCGCTAGCAGCTCGCAGCGAGCGCTCGAGGTCGATGACGGCCTCGCTGAGTCTTGAGGAGGTGCAACAGCAACTCGCAGAGCTCGAGAGCGCCCCGGCCCCGACCAAGGAGGAGATCGAGGCCATGCTGGCACAATACTCGAGCGGATCAGGCAGCAGCGGCTCCGAGAGCGGCGAGAGCTTCGACTCGTCCTCGGACGACGAGCCGGAGACTGTGATCATGAAGGTGCTGATTGTGGGCAACGCCCGCTGCGGCAAGACCAGCACCATCCGACGATTCACGCAGGACGAGTTCAACGAGGAGTACGTGAGCACCATCGGAGCGGACTTTGTAGAGAAGATCATCGAGTACGATGATCAACTGACCATCAGCTTGCAGCTGTGGGACATCGCGGGCCAAGACCGGTTCGCCAAGTTCACGCGCGGCTACTTCCGCGAGGCGAAGGGCGCCGTGATCGTGTGCGATATCACGCGCGCTAATACGATTGATGCCGTTGTGAACTGGAAGAACGAGATCGACACGTGCTGCAAGGACCTGAACGAAGGGGCGGAGATCCCCGTGGTGATGGTCGCCAACCAGAGCGACTTGCTGATGGACCCCATGGGCGCGCTGGATCTCGGCGTCAACATGCAGAAGTGCGTGGACAAGAACAAGATCGTCGAGTGGTTCCGCGCCTCGGCCAAGAGCGGCGAGCACATTGGTGACGCGTTTCAGTGTCTGATTGACCGCATGGTGGCGGATCTCAGAGCCGAGAAGGAGGAGGAGAAGGAGAAGCAGCAAGCGGGTGAAGACAAACAGGAGCAGCAGCCTGCACCACCGGAGATTATTCGACTTTCCCAGACGCCACCACCGAAGTACAGAGCTGTCAAGCAAAAAGGCTTTGCCTGTGATTGCAACTAGAGACGGTTCTACAAAGTCTACCCAGTTGTGCGCGATTTTCCAGATACATACAGCCCCAAGACACGACTGATAGA
The DNA here is from genome assembly GCA_016169955.1 of Phytophthora vignae f. sp. vignae. Lineage (NCBI taxonomy): Eukaryota > Oomycota > Peronosporomycetes > Peronosporales > Peronosporaceae > Phytophthora > Phytophthora vignae. Next base: position 1,146,327 of record JABJUM010000018.1, read on the forward strand.
GACATTTTAGCGCTCACGGCCCAGGGGAGGCTACCAAAGCGCTGCGCAAGATGCAGCGCTAACCTCATTTTTATTCAGTAAAGCGATTCAGATTGACACCTACCTTCGGCATAATAGTTCGCCGCTGCGCTTTCCATCGGGCAGTCGCTCTACTGACGCGGGCGTTTGCGGCGCTCAGCAGCCAGAGTAGCAGTACTATGCAGAATCTCCTTGCCCTCGGACGGACGCTCGATGAAGTACGGGTCCAGGTCAACTGCAAAGCGGCGAATCTTCTGCGAGGCCTCGTCGATCTTCTCATCCGTCGTCAGAGCGAAGATCTCCACGAGCAGAGCCTCCACACGCAGGTTCTCCAGATCCACCAGGCGGTACTCGTCCTTCTCGTCCTCGTTTTCCAACTAAAACGATCGCATCAGGCGAAGATAAGCTTAAGACTAAAGTGACTTCTTAGAAGTACTCGTATCCCACTTACCGCCTTCATACGCGTAGCTTCAATCGTGATACCATTCGGGAATTGCCATCGGGTGCCAAGTCTCATGTACCTGTAGCTGTGGCTGTACCATTCGGCATCTCGTAAGCATCAAATAAAGGGCATAGCAGCAAGCATGGTGCGTCGTACCGGAAGCCGAGCGTGCCGAGGAAAGATCGCACGTTCTGCCCAACCGAGACGGCGATCTGACTGCGAAACGGCACGCCAAGTGGAGCGCTCCCAACATGCTCCGACATCTTCTTGCGCTCCCATCGGCCAATGTACCGCAGCTCCCTGCAGGAACAGCAGCAAAGGTGTCAGTAATTACTCCATGGATCAAGCCACCAGCCCCATAGCCCTCTAACCACTTCTGTCCTCCATCTGAGGGCATCTCCACTGCTTCTCCCTGGAACGTCGTGGAGCCGGAGAACACGTGACGCGCTCGCACTTCATAGTGCGGCACGCCCTGGATGTACTGCGGGCACTTGTCGTCGAAGTTGTACACGTACTCCTTGTACGCAATGTCCTCCTGCAACAAGTGACCCACAAACACACAATTAATACCAGATATTTGCAATACTAGTGCGTTATGCAGTCAATTACCTTGACGACGCTCTCGTCGCACAGCCCTCCGAGGCGCTCGACGAAGGAGGGGAAGTGTTTGAAGTTCTGGCCGCCACATCACCACCGCCACAACACCAATGTCCATCAAAATTAGTATACGACATCCACATTATCTTGTAATTACTAGGATAGTGTCTATATGCCGTAAGACGCACCACTTCGCCCTGCAGCACGCATTCGAAGCACTTGCCCGCCCGCGCCATGTTGTCTTGTGAGCTCCTTGGGATGCCGAGTGTGTAATAATCATTCTAATTGGTCAAATAGTATGACGTGTTACAATTGGTTAAAAACTGCGGTGGATTTTTGGGATTGGTGGAAAAGCAGCGGCTGTGAGCCACAGCGCGCTCGGCTCGCCGCCCCATACATACATTGAGACTCTGCAGCAGCCTGGCAAGATGGTGTGGAACCGCGTCAAGTTCCCCAACATGGCGGTGACCTTCATGGGCAAGAACGCGCGCACGCGGCTGCGCGACAACCAGTTCGTCTTCCGCGTGGAGCCGCACTACACCAAGCACGAGATCAAGGAGTACCTGACCAAGGTCTACGACCTGCCCGTGGCCAAGGTCAACACCATGAACTACGAGGGTGCGTCTGCAATGGCCTACAGGGTCTGCATGTGGGATATAGTTCAGGTCTCTTACTCTCTGTGTGGCGTATATTGGCAGGCAAGTTTAAGCGCGCGTTCCGCGGCCGCTACGTGTACAAGGAGAAGGACTGGAAGAAGGCCATCGTGACCCTCAAGGAGTAACTTAGGCGCCTAGTTATTGGGCGGTGAGGGGCGCTCTGGACTGAGGTGCGGCGCTGAGTGGCGGATAATGCAGAGAAGGAGGACGAAGGAGGGGCAGGAGTAGATAACCCGTCGCCTAGTGACGACTGCAGAATGGAGAAGAGGAGGCCTTTGACCGCCGCAAACGCCAGTGCTGGTGACTGATTCTTTCGGCGTAGGTACAGCGCTGGAGCCTGCATGCAATGGCACTGCCATCGCAGCAACGTTGCATCTCTCAGGGCCAAGGCTGTCGAGTGTGAGTGAGTTAATCCTCGCTGCGGACGCAATGAACACACACGCACACAGCTACTCCACAACTGCACTGATGTTATGCCTGGCGTACTAGTAGTACTGGGATTCTCTTAAGAAATTACGCTCCTTGATGCGAAACCTATAGGACATCAAAGGCGGCGTCGGCGGACAGCGACAGCCTGCGTCCCTCGAGCGGCGATAAAGTCGACAACCCAGGACAGGAACTGTCGTGCGGATATGGTGACAGACATCCAACAAACGCAGAGATGCTGGGCCATTCGCTCGTCATTAACTCCTCACTGGGTCATCGTCCCTCTCTCTCCTCGGCTGCAATCTGCCGCGCTTGTCGCGCGTTTCTTAGTCCTGCTGGCTAACGTCCTCGAAGTTGTCCACAAGGTCCGGGACCTCGTCGTCGTCGTCGTCAGCGGCGGCGGCCGACGCGGCCTTAGCGGCCTTCTGGGCGGCCGTGTAGGACTCGGCGATCTGCTTGAGGTTGGCGAGGTTGTCCGGGCCCAGCTGGTTGATAATTCCCGGCAGCAGCTCCTGCAGCGACTTGGTCTGGTTGAAGCCGCTCACGGCGTACGTGTTGGACGCGATCGAGGCCTGCACCTTGGGGGCCTGGAAGTGGATGACCTGGCCGTCAGCCTTGAAGAGGTTCACCTCCTCCACGCCGGGGATGGGGGTCACGCCCAGCTTCTTGAGGGTGGCGCCGAGCTTCTTGTCGTCGGCGGTGGCCGTCTTGTGGGCGGCCTTGCGCTTTCGGCGCACCGTGCCCTTGCCGCCCGTACGGACGTCACCGAACTTGGCCGCGAGGCGTTCACGAGCGAGAGCAATAGCGTCAGCCATTTTCTGTAGAGAATCAAGGCAATGTCAGTGTTCCGTGTCAAGTATAGTTGCGTAGCATTCCTCCCCCTTGTTGACACGGATGAACGAGGGGCTTCGACATCCACATAGATCCCTGCATTGAGCTAAGCTGTCCTGTATGCTAAGAGTCGGGTGGCGTCTCCCCCTCGTCCTTCCTGTGTGTGTCCTGTAGATAGGGAGGGGCCTGTGTGTCTGTATACAGCAGCAGAAGCGAGAACGCACCTTTGCAGTAGAAAACTGGAAGACCAGGCAAAAATGATGCCGGAAGCGGAGCCGAGGGTGTCTGCGTTTCGCTCGCAGGCGGCGCTCTCAACCAATGGATAGAATACAGCGATACCATTGGAGGAAATGAGGACAGGGATTTAAGCCAATAGTAAGGGTGAGAAAATCCTGCCAGAACTGATTCTTATAAGTTTTTAGACTTGTCCTCCATGATCTGTTAAAACACACAAGGTACGGTACGTTAGTGAGTCAACAGACGTCCACTTCAGCACTTCAGCATGACACCAGCGCTTACCTTGTTGATCTTTTCCAGGTCGTTCGCGAGCTTGCTGCTCTGCTTCTGCTGCTTCCGTCGAGCTTTCTCCTCCTGGTCAACGTCGCCCTTGCGGTCCGTGAGTCCTGCAGCCTTGCGACGTCGAGATGTCTCCTCGTCGTCCTCGTCGTCGCTGTCGGGCAGAGCGCCAACGGCCTGGTACTCAACGTAGTCGTCCGCGTCGCCGGTCATCTTGGCCTCCTTGGCCTTCCGCTCCTTCTCGCGCTCGATCCGCTTCTGTGCGTCCACGGCCTTCTGCAGTGTCTCCTTCCACGCGCGCTCGGCGTCTTCCTCCTTTCTCCGGGCCTCCTCTTCTTTTTCAGTGATGGAGGCACTGAGGTTCGAGAAGTATCCCGCCTTCTTGATCTCCTCCTTCTTCCTGGCATCAGCAGGTGCATCATCAGTGCGCTGATCCATCGGGACGTACTCGCCCACGTCAGGGAAGATATCTTCGTCGTCCTCGTCCTCGGCCGGAGCATCAACCTCCATCGGCACGTCTGCGTCCGCTACGCCCTCCTCCGCTTCTCCATCGTTCTGCTCTTTATCAGCATGGTGGCGATGGCTCTCTTTCTTCTTTTTGCGCATCTTCTTCCCACTCTTCTTGCTGGCCATCAGCTCACTCACTCGGTCCACCAGCGCCTCGTCCACAATGCCGCTCACCATCTCATCAGGTTCCGGACAGTCGTCTTTGCTCCTCTGCACACTCACAGGGACGCTCTCGATCTCCGTAGTCGACAGGTTAAACGTGTAGTACATCCTGCCTGGAAGGAACAGTTCCGACTTCACCGACGTCGCGGCCTCGGGCGTGCTCTGACACGCGTGGAAGTACACGAGCCTCCCCATCCTCGACTTGAACGTTAGCTTGCCATCTCGGGGTCGCGTCGTCAGCACCTGTCCAGCTTCGTTACCAGCTCCGGTCTGGACGTGGACCTGCTTCTCCTTCTCGGCCAGCAGCTTCTCCTTCTCCCTCTTGAGCTGAGCCAGCAGCGCGTAGTCCAGGCCTTTGACCAGGTGCGTGTGCTCCATGTCTCCGCCCAGGAACTTGCTCTGCTCCGCGTTCAAATGTTTGTACTCATCGGCATCGATCATATCTCCTGTCCCTCCTTTCCGTCGCTCGGCCGCACGGTCTCGGTACAAATTCTTGGGCTTCTCACGCTCCGCGTCGCTGGCGTCCGTGGGCGTTGCATTCTTTGGCTTCTTGCCCTTCTTCTTGGCTTTCTTCGCGGACAGCTTCCTCACCTCGGCCAGGTCCGCGTCTGTCAAGTTGCGCTTGCCCCCGTAGCCGCGCTTGTCGCCCTCCGCCTCGCGACTCGCGAGCATCTGGCGGAAGTCATCTTGGTTCATAGTTCGTCGGGCAGACTTCTACTAGTATCGATACCCGGAAGCCAAAACGAAGAGCTCTTTTAAGGTGTGGACCACATAAATACCATATTTTATGACTTCTAGGAAGTACGTATCTTCTTGTGAAACGACGCGATCCAGTCGCTGGAAAAGCGAATCACTCATTCGGCCTTCTACGCGGCATTGGAGAGGACCAGCACCAGCGTCCCCCAGCAGCTAAGCGCTAGACAGCGAAGTCGCAGCTCTCTCCTCCTCCTCCTCCAGCTACAGCTCCACGCAACTCCGGTCCAGAACGCAGCAGAGATGGCGGACCTCGAGCGCAACGACCAGTTCGGCTTCCTGTACGAGAACCGCGACCCGTGCAACGCCATCGCGCTGCTGCAGCTGGGCGTGACGCTCGTGTCCTTCTTCTTCACGTACACCGTGTGGTGGTCGGGCCTCTTCGGCGTCATCGTGGCCGCCATGGGCTACTACGGCTCCGTGCAGCCGGTCATCCAGAGCAAAGTCAGCTTCATCCAGTTCGTACGTACTGCTGCAGCTGAGGCCTTCTTTACCTGGACGTTGCCTAACGCTTTCTATTATCTCTATTGTGTATCTATTGCTGTCCAGTACTACTTTGGCAACTGCTTCATGCTGCTGTTGCAGGCCATTTCGGCCGTCGTGCTCTTCATCCTTGTGAGCGAGTGGAAGGACTTTGACGCCTGGGCCTGGGGCGTCATCATATTCGGCACGCTGTCCTTCGGTGTGCAGCTCTTCGTCACGTACGTGGCCATCCAGCGCTCGCACGCGTACAGGGCGGAGCTCATGAGGAACCCGCCCCCGGCCGAGAACGTCTACGGTGGAGGCTCGAGCGGGACCGTGTACACGGCCATGGGCGCCGGCTACAAAGCGCCGATGGCGCAGATCAAGACCATTTAGGTGCCAGGATGAACGCAGAGACAGTCGATCTGCAGCATTTAGTTGAGTTCTTGTGTAACGATTCGCGGGTTTATTTTTTTTAGTTATGTTGTCATTGTTGTTGGATGCTGGTGAATTTCATAGCGGCAGTGATTGGAAAAAATATATTGGCAGCGAGTTGCGTGATTTGTCGTCATTGCAGTCTTGCATTGCAGTGTTTGCTGTCTTGCAATTGGGTATTGCAATCAAAGGCTTCACTGCAATTTACACTGCAATACTCTGTCGTGTTGCAATATGTTACTGCACATAAGGTATTGCAGTATACAGATGGCTAATACTGCTTTATTATTTACACAAAACAGAATTTTCAAGAGTCCTCTATGTTCGATATCAGGGTGCTGAAAATTAACAGCAGACAATCGCTAGGGGCGTGCCGGAGAAGCCAAGGTGACAGAACTGAGTGAGGAACCGCCTGAGTGACCACAGTTGAGTATTTTGAGTTTCGCTGCAATATTGTATTGCAATATGCGCGGCACATGCAATTGGGTATTTTGTATTGCTACCGCACTGCAGTCTTGCATTTTGCTTGCAATATTTATCCGGCGTATAGACCAATATATTTTTTCCAATAGCGATGATAGCGGGTTTGGGGCTGATAGCTCGTGATTACGGCTTAATATCAAGTAAATCCCGGCGGTGCTGCGAGTAATTTGAAAATCGCGGAGTAAGACAGACATTATTCGAGTTGTAAGCAAAACAGTATACACAACTTGCTTCTAACGTATGGACAGGTGCTGGGCGAGTTGCACAAGCAATCTAACGACTTGCTGCATTATTGGGCAAAAGAAGCATCAACACAACATTTTTGTCTGCATCTTTCAGCAAGCTAGACATTCATAAGGCGGAGGGAGATCTTTTGCATGTTGTGCGGCATCCTGCGTTGTACTAGACATTAGCGAGCGAAACCCAGCTCGCTGAATACCTTCAGGCTGAAGGTATTCGTGATGCTTTGTCATTTGAGAAAAATATTTAGCTGGTCTTACTACTATTTGAACTATTACAATAGTAACCAGCACTAAACGCCTTCATGTAATACGTGGTTTCCTCTCAACGCTCAAGTGGAAGTGTTTCTGGGGAAGACACGCCATCCTTACGTTTCTGAAAGTTTCTTCACCTATTAAGGCGCAGCAAACGAGGCTTGAGACAGCTGCTAGCTTATGAATTATTGATACTCATCTATGGCGCACTGGCTGGACAGTGTGTATTGTGCCTTTCAGAAACTTTGGCCAATCTGACCTCAAAAAGGTGGTCTTAAGAAGGAGAGGCTAGGGCTAGACCTAGGATTTGCTGTTGGCCTTGCATCGGATTACGGAAGTCTTACGTACATGTAGGAGCTCCGTCTTCATCTAAAGGGTACCTTTTTGGAAATAAGGACCGAATGGCCATGTTAAGCAGGCCATTCGGTCCTTCGTAGGACTAGCGAGTCCTTCGTAGGACTAGATCAGGCCAGTGCGCCTGAAAGCATATGTGGCAAATGCATAGTTTAGCCGCACCCGTACAGGGGGAGACTCAGGCAGCACCGCAACCAGGTCACCGTGATCAGACTGTACGTACGTACATGCGCTACAGGTATAGCGGTACTGAACGCGCTCACTTGTCGGCCTACCTTTGCAAGCCATTCGCTCAGTTCACATTCAGTTTTTGTTTATGCATGGTTTTACTGGCCTTGGTACTAACTTTTATGAGGTCTTACGTAGGAGCAAAAGTCCTACGTAGGACCTCAAATCGGAGGGCGTTTTGCCAGAAAGGCACAATAGCGCTTCCGCAAACCAGGGAGCCTAGATATCGTAGGCTAGAATGCAATATGAAAGGCTACGGGCGTATCTTGCTGATTGCACCGACCATGGTCCACCGTAAAGCATGTTTTATTGATTCAGGTTGTCATCATACTCTCAAATTGTCTATTTACCTGGAAGATTACTCCAGATTAATCCATTTCTGGACTTACTCTCACTAACGCCGGTTTTCCTCGAGCTTAAGCTCGTTCGGTGGCTCGTGCAGGGCGAACATTTGTTTGAATCCGGACAAGAAAGCGTTCCTAGACCCCTACAGCAAGCACTCGAACAACTTGAAAGGCTTCTGCGAGTCTTTGAAGAGTCCGTGACGAGTCAGATACGCGGTGTCTGCGTGGTTAAATTGGCCACGTAGAATCGATCGAGGTAGCTCTCCCCGAACAATGCTGGGTCGAGGCCACCGAGACAGCTCTGGAATTCAACAAGGTCGTCGTTGTCTTTCGATTTGTGCGGAATGGCCCTGCCCTTCGACCAAGGAGGACGCTGAAAAATTGGATACGACGCCGTGGTAGCTCTTGGCGCAGAGCGCTGCAGTCACATTCGTGCGGTATGCTTCTTGGGCCATGCTGTACGAGACGTACTGCTCTAGTGAGGTGTACACGCCCTGCTCATACGTTATCGACTCTTGCGCCAGGGTTTTCCTTCGCAAAGGCATCCAATAATATAGCATGCGAACGAATAGCACTTCGACTCGCACAGTCGACACAGGAAACCCAGAACACAGGCGCTATGCTGTGTCACCTCAATTTTCGGAATATTTTTGCACCTGAACTTTACTTTCAAAATAAATACAGTGAATAGTACTCTCAAACGACCAGTAAGCACTGGTGACACACACACAAACACCAAAGCAAAGCAAAACTAAGCAAATCAAAGCAACCCGAGACACCAACAATGAGGAAGGCAAAGGGACGACTCCGCGTCAGTTTTGCTGTTGCTTTGGATATTCATTCAGGCTTAGCCGGAGAAATGCTTGCAAAGTGTAATTCGCCGCCCGATTGTGATTCCGATTCGACTTGTGTGACTTGCAAAGCAGGCCGGTGGTGATCCCAACGAGATCGACGGCGCCCAACGCC